>JAFEMH010004828.1:0-189990 GCA_022495995.1 Adenophora triphylla var. japonica | reverse complement strand
CAAGTTCTAAAGCCGAAACTCCAAGATAGCTTGTCGAGGTGACTAGGCCTTTCTTTCCGAAGATAGTGCGTGACTTGATAAAGCCCCATTCCATGGAAAAGACATGGCTAAAAACCACGGAATCTTCTTTTCGAATGATTTGATGAAGCCTCAGTTCGACAAAGCGCCACTAGCTGCAGGTCCGGGCTTAAAGGCTCGATCGACATATCGATGAAGTACCGAGCCAATTCGATCAACCGAGCCTTAAAGGGCGGGAGTTGTCGCTTAAGGGAGAAACCCATCTTTGATACCGACTATGAAACTAGAATCCTCTCTTCGAAGAGTGTCTTCCATAATGGGAACCGTTAGCCATAGCGGCACTCGGGCTTGTTCGTGGCTTCAATCATATTCACTCCTACTTTTTTGTTTTTAGGGAATGGATTGCCGATCAGACAACCTCGGGGTCCTCTTTTCGACCGCCTCAAGCACCGCCCTTTTTCAGTGGAGTCGTGGCTCCGGAGGTGGAAGAAAACCCGTATCCGTAAGCGTGTGCGACAACTCGCCGCCGATCAGGAGCCCTCCTCAAATTTAGCCCCGACCATCATTGCCCGTAGATCCTGGGATAGGGGAAATTGCTGGTGAGGCCCTGGGATGTGGTTTCAAGTGCCAATTAAAGATGTCTAGTTGTTCCTCTTCAAAAGGAGGAGTTGCCATCTTGCTTGTAAAAGTCCTCGATGTTTTCCCTATCAGACGCCGTATTGTTGTCTCCAGTCAAATCTATTTGCTTCCCACTCCAAGTTAGCGGGTTAGGTAGTCTCTGGGGTCCTACGTAGCCCCGGCCTCGGATTTTAAGCCAAGAACCATTTTAGAGCTAACCGGACTTCAAAGAGAGATCGAAATAGTCGTACTAACCGCCGACTGCGCCCCTTTCGACCTTCTGGCTGCCAAGTGTATACGTGTCCGTATGGGCTTTCGGGCATGCAAAGTGCCATCAAAGAGAGATCCAAATTAGGCATCACGAATTTGTGGGGAAAACAAAGGAGTCCTCGTTCGCTCGCTCGGAAAGGCACTTAATTTTAATAAATAATTCAAAGAATCTCAGGCTTTCTATTTTCCTTGTGTCGCTCCATCGAACCAAGCCAAATGAGGGTCTTCGCTGGGTGGGAACCATGGCATTCAAACCCGCTGACGAGCTAGCAGAGAGGAGCTACCACCTGCGGCTATACAATGGAGTGGAATCTAATTCGATCCGGGGGACATAGGTGAAATCCCGTCCTTTCGGCCCGAAATCACCCCTGAGGAGCTTGAGAGTAGGACCCCGGGCAAAGCGGATAGAACCTCGCGCTTGGTTGCTGATTTTCAACCGGCAAAGAGGGCGAAGGCAGCCTCTGATGTAATGCTCGGGATAACTTGGATTTCCGTGAGCGGGGCCCATAAGTTAGGCTTACAGTGCGGGCCGCGCGTCCCCGATTGTTGAATTGCATAGCCGAAGGTGCATGACCAGGGTGGTACCGCGTCCCGGTGATTCTCGATGAAACCGGGATGGAGGCTTGCCGTAACCTCACTCGAAGCCCGGGATGAGGAAATGGATTGGCGAAAGTTACCGCAGTGAGCGGCCGAGCTAGCATCATCCCTAGGAAGGGCTTCTCGATCGCTCACGCCCTAGACCCTCGCATCGTGGAAGCATTCCAAACCGTTGCCGCGGAGGCCCCGATAGATTGGGTTCCAAAAACTCGAGGTGGGATTCCACTTGCCGTGGTAAATTCCGAGGTAACCCCTAACCATGAGAAGACATTATCCGTACCGATTTTTTTGCCCCCGCCGAGGAGCCGTGGAACTGATCTGGCCACGCTGTAGACTCCGCACGGGTCCAAGTAGTCTCGTATTTGGGCCAGTTTGCCGTCCCCGCTAGAGACGGTCATGAAGGGATCTGGTGAGGCCTGTGCGGTGCTTCGGGGATTGGGATATCTTGAATCAGGGTCATTGCACAAGGCATTTCAAACCGATGTAACCGAGAAGCTCCCGCATCGATTCGTACTGCACTCCGAACCGCCTGAGGCATTACCTAAATCGTCGGACATACTCGAGCCGATTCTCCCGACCGCTTGAGGCATACCATACTGGCCCAAATCGGACTCAAGCTGACTTGTTTCTCCAAACGATCGTCCCATGCATCGAATCATGAATGTATATCGAACCGAGGCCGAAAGCGACGGGCCGATTCAAGCGAGCCGAGAAGAAGTGTGAGGTACAAGGTGGTGGTAGTCTCTGTCCGGCCAAGATAGGGATGGTGGATCCTTTTCCTCTTCTACCGTGAAAGTTCCATCGGGGTTGAGTGGCAATCGTCAAACTAAAAATTCCCGACATCTTCCAAGGATGAACATCGAAACCTCATTCCTCGATCGGCACAAGGAGTTTTATGCCATGACTCAGTTCCAATATTAGCCATAGAAATATGATGGAATTTCTGGTCTGGTTAAAATTTCGTCCTGGCCTCGGACATCAAAGAACTCGCGACTTCGACTACAGCTCCATGACCAACATATGAGCGATCAAATCTCATCTTGCTGTGGAGCCTTGTCCGAAGAGATGGTATCACGTTTGCGAAGTCTTGATTTGGAAGAAGTAACTCTGGCAAAGCCTCTGCCTCATGACGACCGTGAATCCGACAATCATTGATTAGAGCAGGCTTCAACCCGGTAGGCACCGTAGACCGATACCGAACAAAGACCCAACTCCATCTTGAAAGCAGAGTGAAGAACCAACGTTCTTCGGAATTATCATGTAGCAAAAGCAGGCAACCCATCCTTCCATATTTACTTTATTATTTTCTTTTATTCAATTAGTCAACCGGAAGAAAAAATGTAAAAGCAAGACAAATTTTAGAATGTATACCCTCGCAGTGGGCATATATTTTTTTTTTAAAAGTGGGGATGCGAATCCCTGATTTGTATTATTTGATGGCCTCATTTGACGAAGGCACAAAAGAACTCGCTGGGTTTGACTCTTTCGAGAGAGCATAAGTTTAGAAAGGTTTGTAAAAGTGTATGGAAGCCCCCGCTGACGTAAAATTAGTGTTTAGCTCTATTTTTCCTATAATGTAGAAAAAGAAGACTTGTCGAGACATCCGAAAATATGTTTTATTCAAAATGATCACAAGATTGCTTAAAACCCTTTATTAATGTTCGGGTTATTCAACCCCTAATCTCGATATGAACAAACATTTTGATTAATCATGAGGAGAAAGTCAATCCGATACCAAGAGTCGAAGTTGGCGAATGGTGAAGAGGGGATCGTGTATAGGAGTAGGCTATCGCGAGGCCGGATTTTCTCGGGATTTGAATGTGTTTATGACCGGACCATTTCTCGTCATTGCCTACGTTCCTCATTGTGAGGAGCTCAGTCGCCGTAGTTCGGGTCCGAACCGTGTTTGGCTTTAGAAAAGGGGTATGAACATTTGTGGTACTTTTGGTGAAAAGGCCTCTGATAGGAAGTTTGGATGATAAGGTGCGGGCCTTGAGGTGATTCCTTGACAAGTCATTTTGAGCGATTCCGTTGCTTCTGATCGTCGCCCTTCATCGGGGAGAAAGATTTCGGATGCACCTTAAGTGGCTTATGATATGTTTTTGCCGTTGCTTTAATCGCTCCCTTGTTGTCGATAACTTCCGTTCTTCGGGCTTTAATTTTGCCCATATGTCAAACCTTCCGATCGGGCGGTGCTAGGTCCTTGGCCTCATTTTTTTGAAGCTTTTGTTTTTTTTTTTGAAGCTTTTTTTTTTGAAGCTTTTGTTTTTTTTTTGAAGCTTTTGTTTTTTTTTGAAGCTTTTGTTTTTTTGAAGCTTTTGTTTTTTTTTTTTGAAGCTTTTGTTTTTTTTTTTGAAGCTTTTGTTTTTTTTTTTTTTTTTTTTTTGAAGCTTTTGTTTTTTTTTTTCGAGCACTGAGGACGAAGGCAAGCTTCTACTTGAACTTTCTTGATGCATGGGGGCGGAGGCAAGCCCCTCGTTTTTTTTCGATACGGGGTCGATCTCCGATGCCGAGTGACCTTTTGTTGTCCCTCGATGTCGCCGCCTTCGCTGACTTGATCAAGGTGATGATGGGGATATGTTTTGGAAAGTGTATGGCTTGATGGAGGCCTTTGTGAGGTGAGGAAAGTGTATAGGAGGGCATTAGTTGACTTTCTCGCACCAATTAATTAAAATCTTAATCATTTCCAGAGATTATTTGTTTGAGCGATGCGAGTGATCATTTAAAATAAAACCATTTCATTAAATGTAAATGTAGGTGTGCAAATAATGTCTCAAGTCTAGCGAGAAAAGAAAAAGACTCTTTTATAGAAAACTTAAGATTAACTACAATGTCCAAGGAGGACTTGATTGAACGAAGAAAGTACTAGAACCTACGAAGGTTGACTAAAAGACCTGCTTTTAATATTAAAGGATGGGTAGCCCCTGGGCCTAGCTACTCTTTGTTGTTGGATCGCCAAGACGCTTTGAGCTTTCCATCTTTCTCGTTAACTTCGATTCCATTATCGCACCGAGGCAAATGATCGCTACGTGCCCATGATACCGGTGGGAGCGGAGGAGTTTGAGGCCACGGAGCACTGGGCGAGCACAAGTTGTCCAAAGAAACGGGTCGGAAAAGTCACTGGGACGAACTTTGTCGATCGAGCATATTGATGGAAGGAAGTGAACTCGAGAGGACCTTGAGGGGTATTGGGCTCGTTTGGGAGGATTCACGATGCGCCGGTTGTTTGAGTGAAAGGGGCGATACTAGCCGATTGTGTCTTCGGCCTTTCTCAAGCTTGGAACCGGCATTAGACAAGTGTGCTCAAAGCGTGTTGTCCTATCGGATTCTCTCACTTCGGGCACTTGAATTTTGCGCGACGTAATCATTTCTTTTGCCTGGGTTCGACATATCGGGGTCAAAGGAGTGCTAGTACTTATCATAAGATCAAGCTTCTCCCGCATTTGTTTCACTTGCTCTATCAATATTGCCACATGGGGATCAACGGGAACATTCGAAAGTTATCGGAACTCGCAACAAGACTCTTATCGCCAGAGGGAAACACATTGCCAGCAGTCGCGAAACCGACGGGTGAATTCACTAAGTCCGGTAGACGGCAATCGGAAAACTTGTGGCATCCGGATTTTCTTTTAGCAACTCACGATCGTATTCAGCGGGTGTAGAGGCTTTAACATAGCCACATAGCTCAAACCGATTATGTGAAGCCGGAGCATAAACGGCAGTGTATTGGCCGAAATTGAGGAACAGTGTGATGGAACCCAACTCGTTCCGAGGAGCCGAGGGCGACGGAGCCCTAATGGCCCGAGGTGGCCGGAAAGGGTCAAGAGGAATTGTCCTCGCAAGGGATCATATGTGGATGGAGGGAGGTGTTGGCTGGGATGGAGAGTTATAGGATGAAGGGACCGAAATCACTCAAGCTTCGAAGTCTCATCTTCGACCATGACCAGGGAACCATTCGCCTCAACTGTTACCCGAACTCCATGGCGGCGAGAGCATTGATGAGCTGTGGTCACTGCTCTTCATGAATCTTAATGGGCGTTTCCAAAGCCAGGACTAACTCTTCCTTCCTAATCATCGGATTTCTTGTATCCTTACCGCTTTCGCCAAATCCGCCATCGATCATTATCATCCCATTTAACCTTGGCGCGCCGTGTGAACTTATCTGAGGGCGAGAGTTCAAAGCATTTCACCAAATCCAGCTTTGCCACGGCCACATGCTTCGTTGTAGTCAAACCATCCATTCTCGACATTTGTTGCGACTAAATCATCCGGCTTGTCGTAGTCTGTTGAATTCACAGAGTTTGAATCATAAAATTCAATCATGTTTACATTCGCGTTGTTTGGGGAAATGATCATCGGGGTTGAGATCACCGAGGCGCTCGAGTTTGCCCTTCTTAATTAATCCCCGAATCGCCTTTCTCAAAGCCGCATGTTGCCGGTCCGTATGACCGTGGTACGGGTGGAAAGCACAATGCTTAGTGGTGTCAAAAGGGATTTCTGGGATCCTCGGGCCGATAGTTTCTCACGGGTTCGAGGAGACCCCGCTCTAGCAAGCTATTTAAAACTTTGCTTAAGGAACACCCAAATCCTCGGGATTCGAGATTTGGTCATTGACTTGGTCACCATTCCGAACAGTGGTTTGCCGGTTTTGGTCCATCGGGGCGCTCAAGCTTGCCCGTTTCGATTAACCTTTGAACCGCTCTCTTCAAGACTATGCAGTTGCCTGGTCGTGTGGCCATAATGATCATGGAAGGCGCAGCTGCTTACACATGCCGAGAGGTGCAACAGCTCCTTGGATGGTAGTCCTTGAGCAGGCTCCAAAAGGCCTACCCTTACTAAGCCCTTGAAAATTAAGCCCACGGGCATCCCAAGATCATCAAAACGTACTCGTTGCCTTAAAGGACCACCATTTCTCGGTTGCTTTTGGGGACCGTCAATTGTACACAATGCCTTCTTTCCTTTACACGGATGCTCTGAGCCGTGTTGGAAGGGTAAGGTTTATAGCGGCGAGACATGTTCGGACTCGTAGTCTTTTCCCGTGCACGAACCCTTTTGATGTAATCATCAATGTAATCGTCGAGATTCGACCTTTGTAAACTTCATTCGGTGTCGATACACAAAGATTGATATGGTGAGATGGCCCGAGTCGAGCGATCGTCGATACTCTCGTTGCTAGGCTTTTCTTGTACCTTCTTAATTGGTTCTACCAATAATCCATTGGACGAGTCAATAGGAACATTAGGATTGCATGACCCCGCCACAAGATTGGCATTAGCAAACGAAACCACAAATAGGAAGTACTCTGGTGGGAGGAATGACAGTCCCGAGCATTAAAAAGCGTGACCGTAATCTTCCTCATAAGGCCCGGCGGTTGCCGAAGATGAAGATATATGGCTCGTAATGGGTGGATACCAGTGGAGCAAAGTGAGTGCGGATCCGTAAGGCCGCCGAAAACATGAGGTTTGAGGCATCGTAACAAAGAGGATTGAATGTGTCTTGACCGCACCGAGGAACATGACCGCAAGGGAAATGTGTATACCGTACTTGATGAGCAGGAGCACTTGCGTAACTGGCCGGAGTGGAGAATTTGATGAGGAGCATTTGACCTTGTCGGACTTCCCAACCCGAGGGGCGGGGTAGAGCCCGATGAAGTGGTGATAAAAGCCCCGGTGGCCCACGTGATCTTGCGGTATCACAGGGGCCAGTGTGCTTTGAGAATCGAGGAAGCAAGCCGGCCCCCTCCGAACCACGGAGCCTCGAGAAACGAACTGTCCCATTCCGAGATGGTGACCGAGCCGACCGATGCGGTGAAGTAGTAACCGGCCCTTCCAAGCCGATGACCCGAACCGGATCGAGGTTTGGAGTAGCGATCGACCCATTCAAGCCGATTGAAACCCAAAGGTGGCAGGAGGTGCGGGGGAAGTTGACCAAGATCGATACGATGAGGCCGAGAGAGCCGAGTGATAGGCTTGGGGATGCTTGGCCCATTAGTAGTTCCACACGAAAGTGGGACAGGGCATTTGATGGTAGTTGGCATGCCCGAGGGTAATTAGCTCCAATCTTCGCATCAACCGTAAAGGTTCCATTAGGGTGGTGAACAATTGCTAGCCCACTGGTTCTCGATACTTTCCAATAACCGATCGATCTCGAGCCTCTTGATTTTGTCTTATCCGTTCCAACATCCGATTCCACTGCTTCGGCATTTTGCGGATTTTCGGGGTGTGGAGTTGTACGTCCCCCACCGTTCTCCTCCGAGTTGGGTCATTACGAAACTTTGAGCTGAAGCGAAGGAGGAAACCGATGAAGTATCTCGATTTCGGAATGACCGAGCCGAACAAACGATGACCCGGGTCTCGATCCAAACTTTGCTTACTGTGGAAGGCACAAAAGGGTGTGGTTCGGACTCGGGAAAGCGAAACAGTTGGGTGTTTGGGCTTAGTGGCTCATGCAACATGCGCTTATTTGTTCTTGTTTACTTAAAACATGTTTTATTAACCTAATCGGTTGGAAAAGATTGCTCTTCTTTTCGCGAACTATTCTCGATTCCCGGATCTGGGCCCCGCCACTACGTCTATAAGCCCCTCGTATCCCACCCGTATTTCGACCTCCCGGGGTGCGTGATGCTCTGCGAGGGTCCTATAGTGGCAAGCGGGTCCCACCGACCGAAAAGAAAACGATCCTAGAAGTCGCGGGTAATCGAGTCTTGACGAGTATTCGATGTAAATTACGGACAAAGCATGACGTCAAAAGTCAAGATCGTGTCCAGGAGCTCGACAAAAGTCGGCATGATTTGACCGATAAATGTCCACAGTTGATCTTGACTTTGTCGTCGCTTAAGCCGTAATCAGGCATGGAATAACCGTTAATCCTTGATGACTCAAAGGTCATGCCGGGAGTCGATGTATAATTTGTGCGCCGAGCCGAAGTCAAGGCGCCGGTCAATATCTTGGTCCAAAGTCCGCGGCGGGAAACCGGCATGACTTCGACTCGATTAGGGACCCGAAAGATATTGAGTCGGTATGCCGACAAAGGCTTGAAAGGAAAGGTCTATACACGTACAGGGCATGACACTGCACTGCACTAAAAACCAACCGGGTCTCGGACAAAGTGTGTCACGGACAAGTGCATGGTCGACACGAGGCTCCACGGGATGTTTGGGTAGTCCCGTGCTCATCCGAGAGGCGTAATAAGACCAAACGGACCGCGACAAGGATTTCCCTGGTTAGGGACGTAGTGTGCAGTGTAAGGTCACGTGCGCGTAGTGTGCGCTCTATCTTCTTTTCCGAGAAAAATAGAAATTTTTATGTGTCTTAAAAAGGCAATGATGCATGATTTTTTTGAATTTTTTTGAAATTTTTTTTTTTTTGAAAATTTTATGAACACATAAGCACATAAGCACAAAATTCCGACGCTAGGGACATTATTCCGAAAGTCAAAATTTTGACTTTTCCGAGGCGGCAAAAAACAAACACGAAAACTGTGCAAAAATCAACACACACAAAGCAAAGGATTTTCAAATGTTGAGACGGAAGCTTGACCCTCAAAAGCTTTTCTTTTTTTTTTGAAAATAATGATACTCTTGAGTACGTGGGATTGTTAGACCACAATTTATCCCCGACTCGTGTTAGGAGGCGATAACGGGAAGTTTAATGGTTTCCGCCAATATACCAAATATCATTTTTTTTAGAAAAAGCTTATTTCCCCAGCGGAGTCGCCACTGTGATGTACCCGATTTTTTTTGTGAAAATCAAAACGGAGTCGCCACGCCATTTTTGTTTTAAGGGCCAAAACTTTGAAAAAAGCCCGAGATCAGAGATTTGGGTTCGGAGGTCACGTTACGCGCCGGGAAGGACGTTAGTGTGCACCCGGAACGCCTCGTAAAAACGAGTCTTCCAAACATTCAAAATCCTTTGTTGTGTGTGTGTGTGTGTGTGTGTTTTGGCCAAAATTAGTTGAAACTGAGGTAAGTAAAAATTGGGAACTCTTTTTAAGGCTTTAAACTGATCCCATGATTTTTTGGGTGATTTTTGGGTTGAGATTTGTAACTCAAAAGATTTTTGGAAGTTGAAGACCATTTCTGCCAAAATGAAAAAAACAGTTGACCCTCGACTTTTAAATGGACTTTAGGGCTTGAAAACTCCAGAATCTGGGAAAAGTCCGGGAATGAAAAATGTTCAAAACACCTTAAAAAAGGTTTCTGTAAAAGAACTTTTCATTTTGGAGATGATTTGAGGGGTCAAAACCTTCTGGAAATCTCAGATCTGAAATCTGGATTTCCTGAGACTGATGAACTGACCTTTAAAAGAAAATTTGAAAAAAGGAGTTTTACTCACACAAAAAATAAAGTAAAAATATGTATGGAAAGATCTGGATGTTGGCTACAAAAAGTATTTTGTAGTCAACACCAAATTCCAAGTTTATCTATGTCCAAAAAATTAGACCATGGACTGAGGTCTGAGAAAATTGCTACTGGACAGCAACTTCTCAAGAAAGAAAATATGATTTTAAAGGGGTTTTGCATCCATGGTTGTCCCCATTTCCCTAGGTTTTGATTAGTGATCACTTGACATTTTAGTGGTGAATCAACTATATCAAACCATCCTTGGGGTACATTAGGACTAAGCACTTCATTTGCTTGGGAAGGGGAATTTTATCGCTTTGAAAATGAGATTTGATGTATGAAAATGATTTTTAGGGTTTTTGAAAATGTGTTTTCTTTGCAAGAAAGTAAGAACACTTTGAAAATAATGTAGATCCTTGTAGAAGATCATCCATGGAGATGAACTTCCATGGTGATCTTCTTGGATCTAAAGCAAGAAGATGAATAAACTACATTTTGTAGCTTGAAAATGCATGCATGGATGAATTTTAGTGGTAAGGAGAGGGAGGTTATACTCTATCTTCCTTGTGTTTTGTGTTTGAAGGCTTGAATGTGAGAGTGTTTAAGGCTTGAATATGAGAGTGTTTGAGGGTGTTTAGGGTTGATGATTTGAGTTGGTTAAAGAGAAAACAAGTAGATAACAATGAAGTCCTCTATGTTTTCTCTCTAATCCTCCTCCTATAGGGTGATTTGAGCTTGGATTGGTGTATGTATGAGAGTATGTATGAGAGTGATTTGAAGTGTTTGTGAGTGAGTGAGATTTGGGAAAGATTGGAGAGAAAATGGTGGCAATCTATGGATTCCCACTTGTTTTCTCTCTATATTTCGCTGCAGTTTCGTTCTTTGTGATCAAATTGTGTTCTTCCTTTTATTTTTGTATTTGGAGGAGGGCTCAATTTATAGCCTCTACAAAATTACATACTTGTGCGCGGATAGGATCGAGCGGCGTGCGCTGTTCATTAAATGCGAGCTTCGGCTTTGGACAAGAAGAATAATCTTTTTCAAAATTCAAATTGACCGGCCAGAGTTTTGTTTCCAGCATTGCTATATTTGGTTTTCTTCATTTGTTTTTCTTTTTTGAGATTCTTTTTAAGGTTTAACCTTAAATAACAATGCCCATTTTACCCTCACTTTGTTAGGAAAGTTAGGATAGTTAGGAATGTTAGTAATTGTTATAACTTTCGTTAATTTTATAACGAAAATTCTAACAAGCTCAAATTGGAGCACTTACATTGGTCCACCATACCTTTGAAATTGCCGATATGACTTGCCGCTGTCTGCCCCTCTGACATCTTCGCATTCGTAAACCTCTTTATCAAATGCACCTTATTGATATTCGACGGCTTCTCATACATGTCCGACAGCGTTTGTAGCAACTCCACCGTTGTCTTGGCCTCCATAGCGTTCCGTGCAACGTCGTCGGTTAGGGCACTCCTTACTGCTCCTAACGCCTTCCGATCCAACGTCTCTCAATCCCCTTGTGACATGTCTTCGGGCTTCGCCTTCAAGGGTCCATGAAGATCCTTACAATAAAGGTAGTCTTCAATCCTTGTCTTCCAAAACGTGAAATTCACACCGTTGAATTTCTCGATTGAGTTCTTCATCTTGACTGCTTCACCAAAATTCCCAAGAACGCGATTCAAAATTAATCAACTAATGAAAAAATTTTGAATCCCCCAAACCAAAGCTCTGATACCAGTTGTTGTGAAATTGGTGCTCCCCCGTTGCAATCAAGATAAAGAAATCAACACACCCACACGTACAAGAAAGAAACAATCACACACAAGAACACAAGAGTTGTTTACCCGGTTCATTCACCAACTCGTGAACTACGTCCGGGGGCAATTGCCAAGCCAATATGTATTAGACACCTCTCTAATATGTTGCTACAATATGTTCTAGGCCGAAATTATGCTTATATAGTTATACAAGGAAGCCCTAACTCAGTTTAAGAAGAGATTCTATTAAACAAGGAAACAAAATCAGAACAGGACTCCACTTCCCCGACGCCAGCGCGGGGAATATCTTCTTCGTTTATGGTTATGGTGGCACATGAAAGACTTATGTGTGGCGTACTATTTCAGTTGCTCTTAGATCCAAGGGACATATAGTATTAGTGATGAATGTTACCCGATGGAAGGACAGCTCACTCTAGATTTTTAATACCTTTTAATATTGATGAAAGCTCTGTATGTAATATAAAGCAAGGAAGTGCAATTGAGGAATCATCTTCAAATGCAAGCTTATCATTTGGGACGAGGCACCTATGATGCATAGACATTGTTTTGAAGATTTGGATAGACGCATGAAAGATATTTTGAAGCGGATTGATTTGAGTAGAAGTGAAATACCATTTGGCGGGAAAACTGTGGTTTTCGGTGGGGATTTCCGTTAAATCTTATCGGTAATTCCGAAAGGCAGTAGGCAAGATATTGTACATTCGACTATTAACTCATCCCATTTGTGGTCTCATTGCACCGTTTTACGCTTGACAACAAATATGCGTCTCAAGGCTTCAAATCTGACGGCTAATGCTACCTTACTGCACGAGTACGCATGATGGATTGCGAATATAGGAGATGGAACGATGAATGAACCGAACGATGGTGTTGTGTCCATTGATATTCCAGATGTTTTTAGTCGATGGAGGTAATGATCCTATTACAGAAATGGTTTGTAGGGTATATCCACATCTGTTGTGAAATTGGTGCTCCCCCATTGCAATCAAGATAAAGAAATCAACACACCCACACGTACAAGAAAGAAACAATCACACACAAGAACACAAGAGTTGTTTACTCGGTTCATTCACCAACTCGTGAACTACGTCCGGGGGCAATTGACAAGCCAATATGTATTAGACACCTCTCTAATATGTTGCTACAATATGTTCTAGGCCGAAATTATGCTTATATAGTTATACAAGGAAGCCCTAACTCAGTTTAAGAAGAGATTCTATTAAACAAGGAAACAAAATCAGAACAGGACTCCACTTCCCCGACGCCAGCGCGGCCGCGCACCCTAGCAGCGCGGTCGCCCTCCTTTGCCGAAGTTCCAGCCCCAATTTTGACCAACGAGCGCGGTCGCTCTCCACCACGAGCGCGGCCGCTCTCCACCGCAGAATCTCCTCGGACGTTTTTCTTCTCCCTTGCAGTTTAGGATCCAATCCCAACAACATCTTCATTGTCGTACCTTCGACAAGTCATAATATGAGGGTAGGGCTATTTTGGCTCCGACGTTGGATTTAGTTCAGTTGGTAAATAATTATATGGTTTCACTTTCCACCACTGAAGGGAGGACTTATTTCATCTCAGATACCAGTAGTCGTTCAGATCAAGTTAGTGGTTTTATTAATGACGTTCATAGTGGTTTTATTAATGACGTTCACACTACAGAGTTCTTGAATAGTATTTCTGCATCTGGGCTAGCATATATTGTTGTTGAAAGTCGGTGTTCCCGTTATGTTGCTGCGAAATATCTATCCGAATCAAGGACTCTGTAACGGAACTAGGTTGCTTATTACTCGATTGGGGAATCATGTATTAGAGGATGAGATTTTATCATCTAGCACATCCATCGGAAAAAAATTCTTAATTA
Source organism: Adenophora triphylla var. japonica (assembly GCA_022495995.1). Lineage (NCBI taxonomy): Eukaryota > Viridiplantae > Streptophyta > Magnoliopsida > Asterales > Campanulaceae > Adenophora > Adenophora triphylla. Next base: position 176,510 of record JAFEMH010004828.1, on the reverse strand, counting down.
CTCGAATGTTACTCACTCCATCAGACTCTAGGATTCCTTTCAAATTTGAGCGCCGCCAGCAAGTGAGGCATATCACTAAGCAATGGACAAATAACTTATCTCACCAGCAACCGAATTCTATAGTCATAATGTAAACAATGAGCAAACTTTATGTGCCATCAAAATTTGAACTAATTCAAGGAGAGGTAATTATTTGAAAAATGTAGCTAATTTGTTGCAAACTCCGTCCCAAAATGAATGACCGAAAAACTCGAAACTCCATTTACAATAATAAGAATACAAAATTGATGTTTAGAAAATGAGTAAGTCGCGCATATTAAAAACAAGAAAAACAATACCATCATATGAGAGATACAGAGACAGTGAAACGCGCGGGCGCGCACACACACACACACAGAGAGAGAGAGAGAGAGAGAGAGAGAGAGAGAGAGAGAGAGAGAGAGAGGAAAAAGAGTACCTTTTCAAAAGTATACAAACAATGTATCAATCTCGCTAGGAAAACGAATAAACATCCATCTGGACCACTGAATCTGATGCTGCCAAAAAATCAAGAATCCAGAAATTCCACCTGTTCTGCAAAAGCACAAAAATTTCGAGAAATACTATGTGCCTTGGGACTTGGGTTGCCTCTCTTGGCTCATACCACCATGGCAACACCAAGCTCAAGATTATTGAAGATCTTAAGCCAGATATTACAAATAAGTTCATTCAGAGTGATCAGAAACTACAAGAATGATTATATGATAAACTCTACACTAAGATCAAAGAAGTGAGAAACTGCTATGAGGAATGCTCAACAGATAGCATTCCTGATGATAAATTCATGTGTTTTATCATGTACTACATCAATCACGCTGTGGTACAAAAGAGTGAGGATATGGGGTTGAAATGACACAGCCTTCATTCAGCAGGACATGTTCTTGCTTGAGAATCAAATTCCAGACATTGTTCTAGAGGAGTTCATGAGCTCGAGAATAGTTTTTTAAGAGAGTGCAATTAACTGGTTTATAAACAACATGGTGCCCGAAAAAGGGTTCCTAAAGGCAGGTACAACACGAAAGCCTATGCAAACTGTTACAGGCTCAAGGGCAGGATCCTATGTTTTGGCGACAATAAAGCAATAAATCTAGTTATCTGGCAGATATTCATTATCGCTCTTCAGGGTTTTTTTCTTCATACAACTTCCCCCAATAATAGTAGATGATTCTAGTAGACCAATTTTGGCTTTCAATATCCATACCATGTATCCAACCATAAATCATGATTCATTTGTTGCCTAGTCCGTCGTTGGTGCATCATATATCGAGACTACATCAGAAACAAGGAAATAGCTAACCAAATAGTTTTTCTGAAGTACAGAAAAATAAACACAGATGAACATGCATCCTTACATGTTCCGTTAACATGGGTGCCAGATATCAATTAGTTTCCTAGAAGGAAAACTGCAAGCTCGTAAACCAATCTTCTATTTCAATGGCAACTAATCAACATGCATAACTGGTACTTATAAGAGGATTTACTGTGGAATAACTTTTATTAACTATGAAGTGCAGCAGAATCATAATAAAATACAGTAAATATGAATCTCACTAACTTATTCTCTATCCCGTACTAAGTTATTGATCATGTTTAACATAGGAAGGGTTCCCTTAGACATAATCTCTAGTCTTGAAGTATTAGAGGCATGGGCGAAAAGAGAAAGTCCAAAAACTATTAGCTCGGGAAGATAGAGGCGAGATGACAAGAATCCATGCCAATAACGAGGTTCCAAGTCAAAAAAGGCATCAAAAAACCGTCTTGTGCCGGGCAAATCAAGCTTAAGTAAAACATCCATACCGAAACAGAAAAATTCCCTCTGACGTCTCCTTTGTAAGGGCCACAAGTCTTTCCAAACTTCTGCAGACAGTTCATTTCCCAACAGGTTTCGTTCAGAACCAAGGTACTGAACTATTGAATTCGCCACAAGAGGAGCAGCAGCCAAAGTCCGTGCCACCATGTATCCAGTAGAAGGATGCACCATTCCAGCAGTACCACCTATTCCAATAACTCTCTGAGGAAGGACTGGAAGTGGGCCCCCCATCGGAATTACACATCGCTCATCTTCTTCGATGCACTTCACCTTTATACCCAAATGCCTCAATCGACAGACCATTCTTTCCTGAATATCTTCCATGCTTAATCCGGGGCGAGCCACAAGGGAGGTTTCCTCAAGAAAAATCCTATCAGATGAAAAAGGCATCGCATAAAGAAAAGTTGGGATCTTACAATTTCTCTCTTTCAGTTCTGGGTTGCTGTTAAGATGTGAATCTCTCCAATCCATAAAAAGCATTTTATCAATATCAAAAGGGTGTTCTTCAACTTCTGCAACAATACCGTACGCCACTTGATAACCTGGATTATAAGGCTTATTATACTGAACAAGCGATCGAGAGAACCCAGTTGCATCAAGAACTACAGTAGCCTGAACTTTGACTCCATCATTGCAAATTACCACAGATTTTGATTCCTCGTGAATAACTTTTATAACCTTCCCTTGGTGAAACTTAACACCATTCATTATACACTTCTGCATCATTTTCGATTTCAGTTGCTTCCTGTTAACCCTCCCATAAGGTCTACCAAGATTCTTAGTCGACTGCTCATCAATGTACACAACAGCACTGGACCATGTAGTATCAAGGCAATCAAGCAAATCCATAGCCTCAAACTCATCGACCCAAACACCATAATTATTAGGCCATATCAATTTCGGAGACGGGTCAATAGAGCAAACCGAAAGTCCTGCCTCTGAAACTTGTTGGGCAACCGCAAGCCCAGCAGGCCCACCTCCCACAACAGCTAAATCCACCACAATTCCCTTTGAAGGATCATACAAAGGAAGCTCAAAATCAAGATTCTCTTTCTTGATTTCAGGAACAAGCTCTAAAAGCGCACTACCACGAGCCTTAACACAACCATTTTTACCCCACCTCAAATGAGATTTCTTGGCACTAAAGCTGAACTCCTGAATTTGAGGCTTGTGAGAGCTCAAAGTTCTAACCTTTTCTGTGAATCTATTAATTGGGTGCAGAAATTCAAGCTTATTATGGGTCTTGAGCAAAGTATCCATGATAAAATTCAAAAAAATTCAATAATATTGAACTGGGTATCCAAATTCTCGATACAAGAACCTATAAATACCCTAAATCATCAACAAATCTATTGAACTATAGTCAGAAATTACATTATTTGGACATACGATTTCAAGAACTGTACAAGAAATTGATTGGCGTGAGGAACTAAAGCTTAGAAGTTGTGGAAAAGAGAATTGAAAACTTACCATGGATTGAGAAAGGGAGAGAGGAAGAATGGGAATTCAGAAAACTGGAGGACTGCCCTTAACGACAAAACAGGAATCGGGAGTGTAGTGTTTTTCTGTGGGCAAAAGTGGATGAGGATAACTTTTGGTGGAACCTACCAGGCTACCACTACCAGAAATGCAGTCGGCCAGCGCACTGAAGCTTTAAGGATAAGGGCAGCTGCCCGGGTGGAAGTTGAATTTGTTTGGGTTGATTAGGGTTGTTGTTCACACCGGTTAAAGAGTTGGTCTCATGAAAAACTAATTTTTTCTTAAGATAAGGAAAAATGTGTTTTCAAAATAAACGGTGGCAATTTTGTAATTACTGGCAAACATGTTCAAAATAAACGGTGGCATTTTCGTAATTAATGGTTCCCCCGTTTATGCCAGTGCGTGTTTAACAATGCCACAATACATGTGTGGCCATATAACAAAAAGTGCCAAGAAAAGTGCCAAGCATTAGTATAAAGTGCCAGGTGTAACAGCTGGCACTTTGTTAAACCGACACGACACTTTTTACACTGGGCACTTTTAAATACATGAACCTGGCACTCTTCACACCGGCACTGTTACACTAACACTCTGGCACTTTGCTACACTAATATTTTCTTTGCTCTCAAAAATACAAGCATTGGCATTCAAAAATACATGGACGGCATTTGAAAACACATTTACCGGCACTCAAAATGCATATATCGGCACTCAAAAACACCGATAATTATTTTTGCTGATATTCAAAAACATGAACCGGCATTCAAAAAAACATGGATTTGGCATTCAAAATTACAAGAACTCGGCATTCAAAAAACATACATTGACACTCGCCACACACTTACTCGGCACTCTATTATACACTAACCGGCACTCAAAAAAAAACAAACCGGCATTAGTATACACTAGAATCGGCACATCAAATCTCCCAAGAACCCTTTCGCACCGACACTCCTAATACAATGATGAACTCGGCACTCAAAAAACAAACACCGGCATTAGTTTACACTATAATCGGCACATCAAATCCCCCACCAAGGTCAAGGTCCGTCCTATTTTTCGTCAAATTGAAGGAGCAAAGCCCAATTCCTCCAATTCATTCGCTTAACGAAGATAAAGGGCACGCGAGTTTTGCCGGGCATAGCCTCCTAATGTACATAATTGATTGATTCGTCTCCACCCGATCGTAATTTGTCTACTTCGCCCGATGACCTTGTATTTGGCGTTGCTAGGGGAGAACGGTGGCGATGGAGATTGAGGGGGTTGGTTTCCGGCGAATGGGTTGGAGCGGAGAGGACCGGTGTGGAAGATGGTTTAGGGCGATTGTAATGGTGAGGATTGGTGTTTGTGCTTGGCCGGAGAGGGAGGATTGGTGTTTGGGCTTGGCCGGGGAGGGTTTAGAGGGTGAGGATTGGTTGAGGAAGGTCGCCGGCGAGGGAGAGCTTGGGGAAGAAGACGATTGCGGAGAGGCTCTCTCTGGTTTGCGCATAGAGAGAGAATATAGTGAGAGAACGTTATTTGCTTTGCGTCTGTGAGAGAGATACGGTTTAAAAACACGTTTTTTTGTAAGCTTACAAAAAAACGCGTTTTTTATAAGTTTTTGGCCCAGTTAAATTAGAAATAATTCCATTAGTCAAAAGAGAATAGTTATTCACCCCTCACAAGTTTAATTAATACACCCGCATTACTTTTTTCAAAAAAATGTCATTAATTGAAATGACTTTATTACTCACACTAATATGTTGCCCACCACTGCTCACTACCACCCACACCCGCAACCATCCACCACCCACCACCGCCACCACCCATCGTTGTCATCGTCTCTAGTGTCACCACTGCTCACCACCACCCTCCTATTCTTTCCTCCTCAATCATTTAGAATTCAAACAACAAAACAATGAATTAATCTTATTATCAAAGATAATTTTATTTAAAAAAGAAACCCAAATATGGGTTCTTCCCTTTTTCCAATTAAAAAGAAAAATTCAGATCTTCTTGGCTAAGATCTTGGCTGCTCGTGGAAGCATGGGTGGGAGATGCTCTAAAGAAGGAAGACCAAACCTGCCGTCGTCGCCACCGTCCACCATACCTACTCATCTGCTATTAAACGCAATCAGCCAACTCAAAACTTAGCGAACAAGATGGCTTATATGCGCATCACTAACGGACATGGATTTTGGTTCTATCGATCACCTATAAGGTATATTAGGTGACTGGAGCTGCTCATAGTTAGTGGAAAATCGGATTATTTGGTCGACATCAAGGTCAGTTCCTTAAAATTAGGTTTTCCTTATTATTTCTCATTGTTTAACCTCCACTAATTGGGGATTTAAAGTTCAATTCTTTATTCACATGTCAGAATTTTTAATGGGTATTCACGAATTTGCCGGCGGCAAAGTGGATTCAAATTCATTAAAGTTCAATTCTTTATTCAAATTAGAGTGGTTGAGATCTAGAGAAGTGAAGAGAGAGAGAGAGAGAGAGAGAGAGAGAGAGAGAGAGAGAGAGAGAGAGAGAGAGAGAGAGAGAGAGAGATGGTAGAAGTGGAAAGGGAGGTCTGATAGTGGTGGGCTAGGGTGACGAGCCGACGGTGATGGCAGGATTAATGGAGAAGGGAGGAAGGAGGACAGTAATGGAGGAGGAGTGAGGGAAATGACTGTTTTGGAGGGGGGATTGATTGCAGAAGAAGATTGAAAGGTTTTAAAGGGTATCATAGTAATAATGGGGGTGTAGTATTAATTTGTAAAAGTAAACTTATTAATACGGGGGTATTAAGTAAACTTGCGGGGGTGAATAACAATTCTCTTAGTCAAATTATTCTTTATAAAAATCCAGATAAGATTCAAAAATTCATACTCAAATAGATGTTTAGTTCAAAATCTTATAAAAATTCAAAACTTAAGTATAAGAGTAATTTTAATCTTATACATTTGGATATAGGAGCGAATTGCTTCATAAAATATGAGACTTTTTTATTATTTAAAAAAAAAAAGATGAAAATTTTTGAAAAAAAATACTTTATACCTAAGTATAAGAGCGATGGGCAGTGATAATGTGTAAGCGTGAGTTTATGTGAAATTTTGCATCTCATTTTAACTTTTATAAATTTGTTATGTCGCTTTGAAATCCTAGAGTCCATGACCCGTAAAATTATTTAATGGGTATGCTTAAATTTTAAATGATACAATCAATAACAACAACATGGGTTAAAAAGTTCCCATGGTTGGACCCGGGAGTTTGGCCAAAATTCTTATTTGAGAATTGTTTTGTTTATAAGTGTTGTTATTTATACACATAACATTTCTAAAGACACGTAAAAATATTAAATTTTTAAAAATATCATTTCTTATCAATCCAAAAACCTTTAAAAACCTTTAGATCTTCTTCTTATTCCCGACCATCCCTCCTCCCCTCCTCTGTTATTTCATGTAAGCCTTCAATTTTCTTTCTCGCTTTCCCTTCATTCTTCGAAAACCCACCACCCCTCTTGCTTCGAAATACATCGCACTTCCCCTCATATGCCGCCTCTTTTGGAGTGGGTTTTGATAAAGGTCAAACCCAGTCCAAAGCCCGATATATCATCATCTTATAAATGATAATTTTATATGTAACCACTCTTTAATAATAACAAAGTCTTAGTCTCAAAATAATTTGAGATCGACTAACATGAATCTTCATATGTAATCACTCTTAAACCCACATAACTCACCCCTAAGATAAATGGGTTTGATAAAAACTAAATCTAATCAGGGGCGGAGCCAGGGGGCATGGGGGGACACTTGCCCCCCCCCTAGCGGCGAAAGTGCAGTGGAATTTTTTTTTTTGCCCCCCCCCCCCATAATTTTTTTGTTATACTCCCTCCGTTCCGACCGATTTAGAACTTTTTGCCATTTTGGGGTCCCACCCGACTTAGGACGGCCCAAAATGGAAACCTTAAATCACTATTCTCTCCACTCATTCTCTCTCCTACATTATTTTAATACTCACAACACCATTATAATTTACTATTCCCTCCGCTCATTCTCTCTCCTATTTTTAAATTACACTCACAACATTTACCTTTTCCTTAATTCCCGTGCCATTTCAAAAAATCCTAAGTCGGCCGGGACGGAGGGAGTATATAATTAACTTCAAGATTAACACCAGTAAGTGGTGCGGTTCAGCGGTAGAAGGGGTGAAGTTAAAGCCTTTGGTGTTTCCTTCAAATCCATGTTCGAGCCCTGCTACCTACATTTTCAATTAATTTTATTTGTCCTCCATCTTTGCTATTCTCTCTCTCTCTCCATTTCTTTCTCTTAACAGTTTTGTTTTTCTCTTTCTCCTAATTTTCTCACATTTTTTCAATCTTAATTAATTAGTTAGGCTTTTACCATTTTTTTTGTTTTTGGTCTTTCTTCCTATTATCCCAAGTTTAATTAGCAAATTTGAATTTCTTTTTTGTACGAGTAATATATTTTAATAAATTGTTTGCATTAAATACTTCAACATTATTTCAATCGTTCTTTGAATTACTTACTTTTATCATTTTTGTTAACTTTCTTAATTCTTTACATTTTTAACTAAAATACATTGTATTTCATGAATCCGACCCATTTTTTACTTGTCCGACCCGAATTTTTTTTTCCGGGGGCGCCGCCCCCGAACCCCCGTGTAATCTTGCCCCCCTCGGGCAATTCCTGGCTCCGCCCCTGAATCTAATACATTGTCGTACATTAATTACATTAGCTATTACAAATAAACGATTTTGAATAGTTAGGATTCACATAAACATAACTCATCTATGAATTTTAGTCATTGGATAACGTGTATATGTAATTTTGACTCAAAATTCAACCAGTTATAATTTGTTGTATTTTACACATGTATGTAAATCATCCAAAATTAAATCAAAGTCCTTTTAAAATGACTGAAGGGAAAATTGAAAAAAATGTACAAACGGTTAGGTAGGACCGCCAGATAAGATTAATGGGTTTATAGTATAATACTCATATTTAATTAAAGAATAATACCATAATATACTCCATACCACCATCGATGTTGCCATCACAACACCCCACCATTAATATTGCGCTACTAATACCGCTGCCATTACCCAGTTACAACCACCGTCTACACCACCACCACCACCAACGTTATTGTCACTATCACCATTGCCACCACCCATGCAATGTCGGTGGGGTATACGTGGCATTTGGTGCCCTTACGTTACGCCGGAGAAGATGACTAGGTGTGAAGGGTGGGGAGATGACGCAGTGAAAAAAAAAAGGTGAGCAATGAGAGAGGGTGTGTTTCTAGGGTTTGTGGTAAGGGCATTGTTGACATTTAAAAAAGTTATAAATTTAATAGGTGCTTTTAAGAATATAATTTAGGCCTAGAGTATCCAATGGTAATAACCTCTTCTTACGAAAAGGATTTAGAAGTTGGAGTTGAATTTCGACACTTGATATTACAACAGTGGGTGCCAAGAAAGAATGGATAGTTCATCACCGCCGCCGCCAGATTTCTCAGTGGTAGTAGATTCCCGTCCGTTGTTACCTCCGTCAAGTAATCCCCTCCTTGATGATGACGAGAATTGGCATGATTGCCCTACCGATCTTCCCCCAGTTGAAGACGTCTCAGCTCTCGACGCCTTGCAATTCTTCCGCCTCGAGCGCGGGTCTGACAAATCCGGCAATCGAATCTTCCGCATAGTTGGCAAATACTTTCCAGGTAAATTGTCACTTTTCATTAATTTCAGTGTGTTTGCATATCGCCCCCTATGCTGATTTTGAGGGTTTTGATTAATTTTTCTATTTCGGCTCAGTTTTTTTCTTTCCTGAATTACTTCTGGGGTTTAATCATGTCTACTGGAAGTGCGATTGTGTGGGCTGCATTCGAGGGTTTTGTGTGATTTCTGTAATCTGGGTTTAGATGCTTATTTCGATTTCCTTGTGGTTTGATCATTTATGTTGGTTTAGTTTGTGTAAACCCTTATGCTGTGTTTGAGTACATATGTATTTTTGATGAATTTGAAAATTTTGTTTTCGATTGAGACCCGGAATCGGTTTCAAATTCTCCAAGATTTGACTTTTTTGCTGGGTTCAGTTCTTGTCTTCGGTATTCACCATGAGTTGGACTAAGTTTTGTTGGGTTTTAGGGTATCACATATTTTGGAATCTTCTTGTGTTCTGGAATTTGAGGGTTTTGAGCCATTTCTGAATCTGAGATCATATTTGTTTCCCTTCGTAATCTAGTTATGAATTCCTTTTCTTGATTGGAATCCTGTGTCAGGAATTGTTGTGTATGATTGGCTATCGATAGTTAATTCACACAGTTTCTTGATGTGTTATTTGAAATTGAGGTTCACGTGTTCTTTACCAATTTGTATAGAACTGAGGGTCATATGTTTTTTCTTTTAGTATCTATTTGGTTCTAGGGAAAGTTCAAGGGAGATGAAAATGAGAAGATACATGGGAATAATTTAGCTAGAATTATGGACAGTTTCGGTATTGGTCTGTTACGCATCTTAGTTGTGCAGATCGACAATCAGTGTCTTTTATCTGCTGTTCAACTAAGATAGAAATTTGATTAACACTGGCCAAGCCTGTAGAAAATTGATTTTCTAGTCTTATCATTTATTGTAGTTTTGTTCGTTTCTTCTTCTTTGCTTCGTGTGATTTGCTGCAAAATCAGAAAACGTAGAGTTCTAAATGCTACCTTAATGGGCCAATAAGTTGGCCATCTATTAAGCTAACTAGACTAGTACAACAACAACAACAAAGCCTTAGTCCCAAAATAATTTGGGGTCGGCTAACTAGACTAGTACAAGTGACGTAAATTGGGTGCATCTGCAACAGGAGGAAATCCCAAGTCGAAAAACTCCAAAATTTAGCCTGTGAATCTACTTAAGAGTCGAGCTTCTTACTGAGTGAGCGAGGCTCAATTCTCTAAGGGAAAGGGAAAAAAAGACTATTTTTTCTTCATATCTGGCATTTAATTTAACCAATACGGGAGGAGAGCCCTCTAAAGTCTTACTTTTTTTTACCACAGCGTACTAGCATGTGTCCATACTGTTATGATCACTCTTTTTGCAGAACGTCTGTACGGAAGATTATAATCGGTTCTCAAAATTAATAAGGCATGGTCCCGAGATGTTTCAAATCAGCAGGGTAACAATTATAGCACATTCAAACCCTGGATGGGTTGGATTAGGTCTCCCATCTTGTGCACTATTCAGTTACTCTCCAAACCTGTCCAAGCTGCACTACCCTAAAGTAGGCCAATTTCGTTCTCAGCATCAATTCGTAACACAATTTTACATATTATTGAACAAATACTCCTTTGAGTGCCATAGCCAAGTTTGTATTATGGGTTGATTATACTTATCTGATAGAATTGTAAATGCATGAAATGCAGAAAGACGTGCGCGTCAGAGGCGGAACTGCATGCATGGTAAAGGGGGTTGCCCTCATTTGATTTTAAAAGCAAAAAAAATTTAAGTGTACTTTTTGTTGAAAGTTTTTTAAATCGGGATCTTAATGTAATAATTGAGACTTTTCCCCATTTATAAAAAGAAAAAATACGCGATTTTATTTTTCCCCCTGTTAATTAGTGATAATGATTTTGACCCCCTTTCGAAAAATAAAATAAAAAAATATTGTCTCCGCCACCTGTACGCGCAGATTATTGAGATGGATCATGCAACTAATGTTGGTCCATATAACAACAACAACAACAACAAAAATGTTGGTCCATATACAATATATTTCCTGCATCCTGTCCATTCTCCCAGTATCCCATATCCTTCTTCTAGAAGAAGGCCTGGTATTATCTAAGCATCAGTGTTATATTATATATCTACTGTCTCCTCCCTCCGTTCTGCCCAAAGAGTCTTATGTTCTATTTTGTATTTTCCTGTTTGAGAATCTAAACAAGTAAATTTTGTTACTTTCCTTGTTTACACTTATTAAATCGTCAAAAGAGGAAAAAGAAAAAACTGGGAAATTTGGGAAAGTCCGCTTAAAACCTCTTGTTGAACACTTAGGCTTGTTGGATTATATGTGGGTTGGACTTTTCCAAAACAGGGGCGGAGCTACACATAGGCGAATGAAAGCAGCTGCCATCTATAGTATAAATTAGAGTGGTGTGCTACAGTACTATGAATAGTTCCAAGCGACGAATTTTCCATTTTGCCCTCATACATTTGTTCCTTTCCCATTTTATCCTTAAAAAAAAAATTAATTAAAAAAAAATTTAAAAAAAAAAAACACGTATCCTTGGACACATATCATGTACTAGTAATGTGATATGGAAAACAAAAACTTTAGTAGTGCAGTTTTGGGAATAAATTAGTTAACTTAGGGGGTTGTAATGAAAACATGCCCTCAATTCTGTTGAGAAAAAACTACCCTATAAATTATCCCTCCCCCCTCTAGTTGGTGCAATTTTCTTGAAAATGATCTTGCCTCCTTTCAAAAAAACCTGGCTCCTCCACTACCAAAAGTGAAGTACAATGGTAGAAAAGCTGAATGTAAGATGTTGGTAGAATGAAGTTAAAAGGAATGCTTATAAGAGTACTTGGAATCCTGTATATAATATAATACATTGAAACTTATACCTTGCAATTTAAATTCAAAGCTCTTATGTATGGTTGTACATGTCTTATCCTCTTTTGTTTCTCTTAGGTTCATTGAGATGCAACATTATGCTAGCTTTGGGGTCTTATTTGTCTTACTTAGTGCTCGTACATTGGTGATAAGATGATTGAATGTGGAAAATTAAAGGGAAAAGGAGCTACTAACCTCTTTCTGATGCATGAGGAAAATGCATGATTTAGTCTTTTCTAATTGCTTAGATTCGTCTCAATTAAAAAATTCTCCTTTTCACACTAATCCTTTCAAACTGTAAAAAATTACCCTTGCCATTGTACCCCAAGCTGCATACCTGGGATTCAGACAATATGTAGAATTTTTCCATATTTATAAAGCTGAGATTGCTGTAGATTCTCTTCAAAATCAATTTTAATAAACATCATGAGTAATGCCTTTTCAACTGTGCAAGTACATATTAGGGAATTTGCCCCATAAGTTCCTTTTGGAACAAATCACTTCACACTAAGTTCCTCATTGTATTACGGCCAATCAGACTTTTAAACCCTTGTACTATTATGAAGCTGCGGTTTTAACCATCGTTGTTTTTTTTTGGCAATTTTAACCACCCTTCTAATATTACGCAGTCATATTAACCTTATTCCCAAACTCCGTTTAAAAAATTTAACTTCGTTAAATAATTTAACGAAACATAACAAAATTATAACCTAGATGATGACTTGATTATAATTTTATGCATCATATGTCAATACAAGAGTTTAAAAGTCTGATCGGCCATTAATGAAACCCACCAACAACCATACTTGGCCTAAATCAAGAAAAGAGAATATCAGGTCAAATGTTGAATACTTTGCACCCAAAACCATTTCGAAATTCGAAATTGAAACTCGATGGAGCAAATCTGCCCTTTGGTGTAACTAATCAAGCTCCAAATTGTTAATGTTCAGTTCAGTGCAGTTCAAATTTGGATCCATGTTTATTTAAGGCGAGGCTTCCCTCACTCAAACAAGAGACGAGTTCCAACGACCTCACTCAAATTTATACAGTTGAAGATGACGTCGACAAAGAAAGAAGAAGATCGGGATGGCGGCAGATCCAGATCTCTGAGGTTGTGTCGGTGCTATAGTTTTCAGTTTCAGCCATATCTTTGATAGAGAAGTTGTAGAAATGAGTTGCAGCGGCGACCGACAATGGGGTGTTGAGTGCTGCTAGCGGAAGAAATAGACCGGAGATCTAGTGAGATTGTTCCTTTCGTTGGCATCGGAAGAAAGGGTATTCGACGGAGAAGACGACTGGAGTAAGGGAAAAAGGAGGTCGGTGAAGGAGTTGGGAGGGGTTGCTTGCTGGAGGGGAGGGGAAGGGTTGACTGGAGAGATGGGGTTAGCCGAAAGTTGACGGGAGAGATTGAGTAGAGAGAGAAAGTGTGTGAGATAGAGAGAGATTATGTGTTTTGTGTTTGTCTTTGTGATAGAGATAGAGAGAGATTACGGATTTAGGCATGCATAAAATTATAACCAAGTCATCATCTAGTTTATAATCTTGTTATGTTTCGTTAAATTATTTAACAAAAGTTAGATTTTTTAAACGGAGTTTGTAAATAAGGTTAATATGACTGTGTAATATTAGAAGGGTGGTTAAAATTGCCAAAAAAAAACAACGATGGTTAAAATCACAACTTCATAATAGTACAAGGGTTTAAAAGTCTGATTGGCCTTGTATTAAAATGCCTCATAAGTTCTCATGTTGTATTATGTATAATACAACATTTAGTTATGCAGTAGTTTAAAATCATAATACTGCATCCGCACCACCGCTCTCACATCCTGCCCGCCGCGCCGCTCGCTATCGCCGCATGCCGGATTCCGGTCAATTTTCGCTGAATCCGGTCAATTTTCACCGAAATCCGGCAATTTTGGCCGGAATCTGCGCCGATCGCCGGAGGTCGGAATCAGGTCGCCGGTCCATGGGCTTCGGACTCCGGTCACCGGCGGCCACCGGAATGCAGTATTATGGCCTTAATTGATGTTGTATTTTCGAAACATAATACAACATCATAATACAACATGGGGAAAAAACTTACGGGCATTATGAAATTTTTTTAGAACTTATTGGGCATAGTCCCTACATATTAACATCAGTTACTTTTATGATAAAGTGATGTCTGAATCCGATCTTGTTAGAGCTTTCTGATTTGCTACACCATCCAAATTGAACTTATCTAACTCATTTTAGCATTGAAGCTGGAGCATTCTAAGTGGTGAGTGTAGTTGTATGACTGTAAACTACTCCCATCCTCTGAAATCAAGTGTCCCTTTTTGAATAAAATTGTCCCAAAATGAGCATCAATTTTGCTATGAAGTAAAATTCACCTTTGCTATTTATCTATCATGTGTCGATGTTCACAGGCATTACATCCGATGACTGCTTTGTGATATCAAAATGGCCTAAAAGTCAATAACTTGGGCAAAAAACATAAATGGGATGCTCAGTCTTGAAGAAGGGAGAACTATTGAGCTCTCATTTTACATGTGATGTATTGTGTTTGATGTACATGGATACAGTGTGGATATGTGTCCAATCTTAGGATCTCCCCAACTGTCCTGGACCCTTATGATGGGGTATATTTATTCATATCATAACTATGATATTGACGTGGATAAGGTCTACATATGTAGATAGATAAGGTCCACACATGTAGATGGATTGAATTTTGTATAATATCATCTGCTACTTCTTAATTAAATATTTGAAGTTAGAAATTACGAGGGATAGAAGCAGATACTCTTTATCCTAATCATAGAAGAATGACCAAGTACTTTTTATTTTCAAATGTGAGCTCATTGTTCTAAAGTATCACTCGAAAATTAGGTGTCAGAGAGTTTAATTGGGCAAGGGTTTTAATCAGAGTAGTGTCACATTCAATGCCCATTTGGTTCTGGCTTGATCTGCATAGGCAGCTTTACTAATTATTGATTGTGCATCGAGTGAGATTGGTTAGGCTAGGGGATATTTCTTTGCATGTGGTTACTATGGACTCTAGTTATATCGATTTGTCAAATTTTTACTATTTTATTGTTTTAAACTAATATACTCACTTGTGAACTACTCCCTCCATCTCATAATAAGGTGGCGTTTGATTTTTTTAAGTGTCAAGTGCTGAAATCTGATTTCACGTCTTAATTTGGCTGCACTGATAAGAGGTAGCGTTTGAAGACTGATTTTTGAATTACTCAAGATGTTTAAATATTCATCTGAATTCACATCTGAAATTAGAGTTACGACATTTAATGGAATAGAGAGAAGGGATGAATGGTTGTTAATCTAGTGATTGAGTTGGGTATTTTTGGAATTACGAGTTTACGAAAGAGATATACTCCCTCCGTCCCGTCCGACTTAGGACGTTTTGCCATTTTGGGCGTCCCACCCGACTTAGGACGGCCCAAAATGGAAAGTTTATATTACTTTTATATTAAATGGGACCCACTTGTCATACTCACAACAATAATCCCATCACTATTTATCCCACTCATTCTGTCTCCTATTTAATTTTTCACACTCACAACACATCCTCCACTCATTCTCTCTCCTAATATTATAATAGTATTCCTTAATCTCCGTGTCGGGAGTGAATGTCCTAAGTCAGACGGGACGGAGGGAGTATATGAAAAAAATCAATTAAGAGGCAAATAAGTGATAGTTTTACATCTGAAAATTAAGTGGATAATAAGAAGCATTTAGATCTGAATGGAGAAAAAAAACAAATAATTTGAATTGTGTTATGTCTGATGCACCCACCCATTCAGATCTGAATTAGAGCTGAAAATGCAAAACAAACGAGGCCTAAGTGTCAACTTGCTTACTAGTTTTTACATTGCTTGTACCATGATAAAATTGCACCAAAACTATTTCCTTTTTTTAGAAAAACGACACTAATTTTGGAACATACCAAAATGGAAAGTGTGACAAGTATGATGTGACGAAGGAGTTTTTAGCCAAATTGACCTGCGTACTAATTGGGATAATCAATTTTACATACGTAATTACTAAACGTGAAATATCACATGCGTACTTTACTTTCATTTTTATTACCACATTTCTTAACATCCGTTATAAAACTAACATACCAGCCCATGAGAGCTAACAATTTAACAGGGACAACAATCAAATTATTCAAATTTGACCCCCAAAATTTTAAAGGGGTTAATTGACATTTTTTTAAAAGAGGGAAAAGTTAAACAAAAGATCAAAAATATATCCCCTCCATCTTTCTCACAGTCCTACCCCAATCCCTTCCACCGCCAAGCCAACCACCGCATCAAACCAAAACACTTTTAAGAATCAGGGAGTCAAAGAAAGCTAAACCTCAAAAACGAATCCTAACCAAAAATGGGGAACCTCGCCATCACCATCTCCATCTCCGTCGCCTTGATCCTACTTCTCTTCGCCGCCAGTCACTCATTATCGCCGGAAAATCCAACGGATCGGGGCATTTTAGTACTGCTCCATGATTTGGCCGTCAAATCTTCTCACTCAATCTTCTTCAATTATCTTCAGTCGTGTGGATTCGAGCTTGATTTCAAGCTCGCCGATGATCCTAAGATCTCGTTACAGAGATATGGACAGTATTTGTACGACAAATTGATTTTATTTTCTCCTACCGCCGAGAGTGAGTAATTGTTGTTGGAATACGGGATTTGATGTTTTTTATGAATTTGTTTCATGAAACGTGTGATGTTAATCTTGTATGGCATGGAGGATCTGTCGGTTTGGCGTCTGTTATGGATTTTGCTGATTCAGGTCATGACTTGATTGTAGCGGCTGATTCAAATGCTGATTTGATCTTAAATATTGCCGCTGAGTGTGTTGCCGATTTTGACGAGGATAGATTTTTTTCTGTTCGCTAATTACACTTCTTGAAGCTTTAGAAATAGATATCGAGGAAGTAAATGTGAGTAAATGTGTTTTGGATTGGGGATGAATGTAGACATGGATATGAAGATGGGTTGTAACTTTGTTTTGGTAAAATATTTCATTTATATGATTTTTTAATTTATAATGTGATAAGTATATATTAAAAATGTTTTTAGCCCAATTATTTGTCTTTTTTTTTTTAAAGATCCAATTTAAAATAATTAAGTTACAATTTTATATTTTATATATTAAGGTAATAATTAATGACTTAATTTATTATTATGTTTTCATATTATTTAAAAAAGAAATGTTTTTCCTCATAAAAATATAAATATTTATTTTAAGTTTTAATATATTAATGTTTCAATTTTTTTTAATTCACAACCCTTTTGACTTGTGGAATTATCAATAAACCCCTTAAAAGAAAAATGAACTTCAAATTAACTAATCTGTTAAAATGTTAATATGTATGGACTGGTCATTTAATTTTATAATGGATGTTAAAAAAGGTGGTCAAATTGAAAATGAAAGTAAAGCACGCAGGTGACATTTCAGGTTTGGTAACTATGTATGTGAAATTGACTATCCCCAATTAGTACGCTGGTCAATTTGGCTAAAAACTCTGACAAAGGGAGTACTATTGTTCTAAGTCAACATTCCTCACTTGAGTGCTTGAATTAGTCTTGAATTTTATGCTACTTTACTTCGTCTGGATTATCTGACTTGTTTAATCGGCATATGCAGCCCCAATTATCAACGGAGAGTGGCTGAAAAGATACATAATATACAAAATTGCCACCGAGTTGCCACAGGGGCCCTTCTGCATTGTTTACATGCACAGTACCGTGCAGAAGGAATATAACTCCCCGGGCATGACCATCTTGAGGTGGATCTATGAAGAACTCCCATCTGACTTTAAGGACAGGCTTCAGGTTGTCTACTTTGTTCATCCCGGCCTCCGATCAAGGCTTGTTATTGCTACTCTTGGCCGTTTCCTTCTGAGCGGAGGGTAAGTTGCATATTCCTAGATTGGGTTTGAAAACATACATAAATCATGAATACTACTCCCTCCGTCCCATAATGATAGTCCCATTTGGCTATTCAAACATTTAACAACCTATTTTCATTTCCACTACTAACCTCAATGATGTTTACTTATTACTCTATTAATCTCTCTTCCTTGGTTGGCTCTCTTCGTCTCCTCCCTCCCTATTCTTCCTTGGTTGGTGATTTTGGAAGTTCTTAACCTAATAATTTTGGAAATGGAACTATCTTTTGGGACAAACAAAAATGGCAACTGGAAACATCTTTTATGGGACGGAGGGAGTAATATACACTGCATATACTATTTTGTCATTTCTGAGGATTTCATAATTCCATTCATGGACTGGCTCTGTGTGTGTGTGTGTGTGTGTCCCAACTATTGGTAGCAAAGAGCTTTGAGTTGGTCATTCTTGTATGCTACTATCTCAGTTCCAAAAGACCAAAAAAAAAAAAAAATTACTCTTGATCAAGAGCAAATTCTAATTTCTTTTTTGGACATTCATTTTTGTGACGGAGGGAGTATTAGTACCATAGAGAATCTGTTTGTGCTTACCAAATTTGTGTGAATGCATACAGGATATATTGGAAAATACAATATGTTAGCCGGCTGCAGTATTTATGGGATGTGATGAAGAAAGGAGATATTGATATCCCCGAGTTTGTGCAAGAACATGATGATGTTTTAGAGCATAGGCCACTTACTGATTACGGAATTGAACCGGACCCCCTTCACTTGGCTGGTGGGTATCCCTCTTCAACTTACCCTTATGGAAGGTATGAAGATCGATGGTCTTCTAGAGAGCTTATGTCTTAGCGTGTTACTATCTCGACAAAAAGTTTGTACAGGAAAATGGCATGTTATTTCTTTGATAAAAAATTTCAACACGTGATTTCTGAGATTGTAACAATATGTGTACAACTATCTTGAATTTATTCGTGCTCAACAACTTTGCAGGTCCAAATGTGTGTGTGTGTGTGTTTTTCTTGTTTGCAATTGAGGTTTTGCAAGGGAGATGGGATTAAAGAACTGCAATGGAGATTTTCAAACAAACGTGATTCCCCTTCTTTGTTGAGAGCCTGTGATTTTTGTCCTTTGTTTAGGGTTTTGTGCATTGTTTTTATTGCTTTTATGATTATCGGGAAGGTTGAATCTGGCTTAGAGGAGTGGAAGAGGGCTAGGGACTCGATGTTTCATCACGCTATTCCCGCAGTACAGATATTCAAAGGGTGATATCTTTCAAAGTCAAGTTTTGTTAAGATTATGTGTTGTAAGGATGTGATTAGTAGAATCATTTCTTTTTCTTTGCAATTGATAAGTCAAAATGTCAATATGTTGACGGATGTAATTTTTAGGGCAGCGTTCGTAAATGTGAGTCCTATCGTTTGGGTCGAACTACTAACGTTTGTGAATAGTTGATTTCTAAACATTTATTATTGTCATTAATAATATGACTCTTTTTGCTTTTAAAAAAAAACACAAACAAAGATGAAAACTGGGGTTTCCTTTTAATGCATAAAGGGTCCCTTGCCAACTGATTTTCAGCCGTTAACAAACTGAGTACGTTAAACTGTACTACCTCTAATCCAACAACTAACAAACTAACACACTTGTATATTCAAGTCCCTAAATTTTCATTTATTACTATCTACTCCTTAATCGGATCCAATGCCGTTAGTTCTGTTAACACAGTTAATGACTAGTGCAATTAATCGGATTAAGATCAAGGTTCTAAAAAGTGCTAGGCGGATGCTAGGCGGCGAAGCTGGGCCTAACGCTTAGGTGGGGACTAGTCGGAATTAGTCGAGACCTAAACGAGGCTTAGAACTAGGCGTTGAAGAGGGACCTAGCGCCTAGTCGCCTTTAGGCAGGCGGGATCTTTTAGAATACTGATTAAAAGATACTACGAGTACGAGTACCAAACACCACCACGAGTTTCTCATTCAAATCTCTTCTTCCCAACAATTTCAGAAACCCACACACACAAATGTACCGAGCTCTCAATCTCCGGCGATCTCTCCAAACCTTCCTCCACCACCACCCTCCTCCGCCATCCACCACTTCTCAAAACCCCATCCACCACCCTCTAAACCCTACCCTCCTCCGCCCATTCTCCACAACATTACCCCCTCCACCACCAACCTCCGCCTCCACCGAATCACAGGTCCGCAGGTACCTAGGCTACTCCGCCCTCCTCCTCGGCTGCGCCGTCGCCACCTACTACTCCTTCCCTTTCCCCGAAAATGCTAAACACAAGAAAGCTCAACTCTTCCGTTACGCCCCTTTGCCAGACGACCTCCATACCATCTCCAATTGGAGTGGGACCCACGAGGTCCAGACCCGTGTGTTTCTCCAACCCGAATCACTCCAGGAATTGGAGGGGATAGTTAAGGATGCCAATGAGAAGAAGCAGAAGATTCGGCCAGTTGGGTCGGGTTTGTCGCCTAATGGAATTGGGTTGACCCGGGCTGGGATGGTGAATTTGGCGCTGTTGGATAAGGTTTTGGAGGTGGATAAGGAGAAGAAGACTGTTAGGGTTCAGGCGGGTATACGGGTACAGCAGCTAGTCGATGCTATTAAGGATCATGGTATTACTTTGCAGAATTTTGCTTCTATTAGAGAACAGCAGATTGGTGGCATTGTTCAGGTTAGTGCATTTGAATTCATAGAAAATGTTTTTAACTGCAAATTATATTTTGATTTTCAACTGAATAATGCTAGCTTACAAAATCATCATTTGCCATTCACTTTATTGTTCGGATCAACGCTCCTATCATTTAGTAGAATTTGTGTAATGGATCACATGAATGACATAGATCCTTAGAAACTCATATTTCTGGTTTAGATATACTTTGACATTGAGTTTCATCTTAGTAATACTGGCATAATCACATACCCATAATTTTAATCCAATTTTATTTTACTGTTACCATGAATTTATAATAATGTCTAATTGGTTATTGTTATCATTTGTTATTTTGAAATTCTTGGAGAAGTTAATGGTGGACAGGGATTTATCTTTTCATAATTGAAATTTTATGCTTTAGATGGACTTCAATGTTGATATTGTTTTGTTACTGAGGGATGTATTGTAATACTTTCAGTTCCTTATTGATTCCAATGGAAATGTCTAGTTCCTGATCCCAATTCCATGTGTAACTAGTAGGAGATAAACCTTCATTGTGACTTCGAGAGTGGTGAGTTGACTTGAACCAAAGATTTTTACCATTGAGAGTGAGATCTCAACCAGCTAAACTAAATATACTCGAATGTCTCTGTATCGCTACAGAAAACTCTCCGAATCTAATGTTTGTAAGCATTCTTTCCTGTCCTTTACATATGTAGGTCATAGTGCTTGTGGTCTCTTACTTGTGGATTATATTTTCAAAACTGACCTAGCAACTCCCTGTAATTCCTCTTACTTTTTTGGCTGTTAACCTACCCAATTAATGATGCTCGCTCATAGGGTGAGGTCTATAATTCCAGTTTCATTCTGGCACAAAATTCTCTTTTATCAAATTATTGCTCTAATTTTCTAAGTCACTATCAGTTTCTACATCATTTGCGTGAATACTCTGGGTAAATATTCTTGTAATCCCACAACTTCTCCAATATTATTTTCCAAGGATAGGCATTACCCGCTTAATTTGTGTTACTCATTCCTTTTCATCCTCGGTAAGCATGTCCTAGAACATTATTCCCTCTATCCAGCTGTTAAGAACTCAAGATCCAATATGTTTTAGTTCATCATCTGAAACACCTTTGTAAACGTTGTTTTCATCATCATACCATTTAAGTTATGTGTACCTTCAGAACATATTTTCAATAACAACAACATTACCCCAGTGCCACAAAGGCTTCCACCTACGGTGGGGTAAAGGAGGGGGTCGGATGTATGCAGCCTTGCCCCAGTATTAAAGCACATAGAGGTTGTTTCCGGATGACCAATGATGAAATTTGCGTCAAAATTTGCATGGATCGACTGTTGCTTCATAACAAAGAAGCGTTGACAGTCTAGTGAGCCATTTTGCTTTATTCCATCATATTTCCTAGCAAAAAAATAGTGAGTCTTTGGCTCCATCGGAAATGATGGAAACTTAAGAACATATTTTCACGTTGAAAAAATGTTTGTGATTCTTGTTTTTTGTGAGTGATTTATTGATTGAAATGGAGAAGTTTGTAGCGGTGATTTAATTCTTGATTCTATCCTAACTAGTCAGAAATATTTAGGTGTTGGCTCTTGTTTTGTCCACTCTCTTTAGGTTGGTGCACATGGTACTGGTGCAAGATTACCACCCATTGATGAGCAGGTTATTAGCATGAAATTGATCACCCCTGCGAAGGGAACAATAGAGGTTTCAAAAGAGAAAGACCCTGAGCTCTTTTATCTAGCTCGGTGCGGACTTGGGGGGCTTGGAGTTGTTGCTGAAGTGACTCTTCAGTGTGTTGATAGGCAAGAGCTTGTAGAGCACACATCTGTTTCAACTATGGCCGAAATCAAGAAAAAACACAAGTAATTCTTCTTCTCTTTATTTGGCACTCACACGATCATATTTATTTGTGATATTTCAATTTGAGAGTTGGTTTATACTTTTGCATAGAGTGTGTTTTTTGTCAATTCATGAGCAGGAAGATCCAACTTGGAGTTTGAAGGAATTTAAATCGTCACAAACTACTCCCTCCATCAAAATATGTTTCCAATTTCAAAAACAAATTGTCCTAAAATGAGTGTCCATTTCTTGTGAGTCTACATTCACATTTGTCAAATATAATATCACGATTTGCACTGGCAAGGATATAATTTTAATTATCAAAGAAGTTATGCATATGTGATACAGATACTAAAAGTGCTTAAAGGTTAACTTAATTTCGTTTTACTCCCTCTGTCCCGGAATAAATGTCGCACTTTCCATTTTAGAATTTAGACATCCCAAAATAAATGTCGCATTTCTAAAAATAGGATGTAAAGTGTGCTCATCTCCCTAAACTATCCTGAGAAGAAGTAGCCCTTAGCAGGCCGTAGTCAGGGCATATGCAAGATTATGAAGAAGGAGCTGGAGTATTCATTCAGGAGCTTAAACACTACCTCCATCCATTTTACATACTAGTGCACTAAGTGGAGAAATATGAAGGAGGAGAAACATGAAAAGAATGGGGCAATTTAGGAAACATATAAAAGAGCTTTAAAATGTTGACTTGTCAACTGCGACATTTATTTCGAGACAGAGGGAGTAAAACCTAATATGGACACCCATTTGAGTATGGAGGGAGCATAATGACCTGATACTTGCACTCACTCTTGATTTTACATTGTCTGCAGATTCTGAAATATTAAATACTCCCTACGTCCCATAGATTTCACAAATGGGTTTTGCACGGGAATTAAGAAAATGTGTAAGTGGTGTAAGTGTTGTGATTTGAGTATGGAAAGTGAGGTAGGAGAGAGAAGGTGGGGTAGGGAATAGTAAGTTGATTTGTGTTGCGGTATAAAAGTAAAGTAGGAGAGAGAATGAGTGAGAGGAATAGTAAAGATTCTTTGCCATTTTAGGAAAGTGAAATCTTATATGGGACGCCCAAAATGGCAAAAGTGAAATCTTACATGAGATTGGAGTATTGCAGGATTCCCTTTTTTTTTAAGAAGTAGTATGGTGTCTGCCTTTATCCTTTACAATTCACAGGTTGTAGGTCCCATCACAGTGGTGGTGTGTGCAAGTATTTATATTTGGATTTTGACCAGCTGAAAGGGTTTTGATCATTCTAGTTGATGATGATCCCATCTCACATTTACATCCTTATGGGTTATCAAATGATGAGGTTCTTAATGTCTCTCATTCATATTCTGTGCGTACTTTTCAAAGGCTAAACATAAGTATTTTGAGGTTACAAATTTGTTCATTCACAAAAGACTCGAAAGGAATTTACCTTTCTTTTTTATTGTTACAGGAAACTTCTTTCTGATAACAAGCATGTGAAATACCTTTATATACCATACACAGAAACTGTCGTAATCGTGACTTGCAACCCTGTTTCAAAGTGGAAAGGTCCACCCAAATTTAAACCAAAGTATACTGCAGAGGAAGCTTTACAGCCTGCCCGTGAACTCTATCAACAGTCACTGGAAAAGTACAGGTAAAAGCAGTTTTTTTCTTATTTTTCTACTCTTTACCTTCTGTTGTAGATGCAGCCTTGTAGAAAATGCTGAAACTGTAATATCAGTATGCATAAGCCGGTACGCCTTGTTAAATTATCAGCTCATTAAAAAGATTTAAGTTTGTAGAGAGAGAGGTTTCAACAATGTGTCAACTCTAACAAAGAGGTGCAAACCCCTTTTGCACGTGAAGATAAAACCTAGGTGCAGTGCTAGGTTATGACGTCTGAATACATTGTTAACTTATGACCAGCAAACTGTTGAAAACAAATGCAAATGGGATGAGTCTCACCGAAGACCTTGCCAAACCAGAGTTGTCATCCTTGTACATAATCTACTCATCTGAAAGTTGAAGTTGTTAAAAATAAAATTACCTTTTTTTTCTCATTAAATTATGCATGCATCTTGTTCTGTGTAACAGTTTACTCTCACTTGCAGAGGCCTACTGATTAAAGCTGCTTCTCCAGATGACAAAGAACCAGATATAAATGAGCTTTCCTTTACTGAGCTAAGAGACAAACTACTTGCACTCGATCCACTTAACAAAGACCATGTGATAAAAGTCAATAAAGCGGAGGCTGAGTACTGGAAGAGGTCTGAAGGATATAGGGTTGGCTGGAGTGATGAAATATTGGGGTTTGACTGTGGTGGCCAGCAATGGGTCTCAGAGAACTGCTTTCCTGCTGGAACCCTATCAAAGCCAAGCATGAATGACCTCAAATTCATTGAAGAGGTTCTGCAGCTGATAGAGAAGGAAGAGATTCCTGCTCCTGCACCTATTGAGCAGCGATGGACTACTTCTAGCAAGAGCTTAATGAGTCCTGCGTCAAGCTCATCGGAGGATGATATATTCTCATGGGTATGTTTGTGAATTGTGATAATGTTCTGATTCAAAAATTGATGCTGGAAACCGTTTTAATATCCAATTTTGAGTATCTCATGATGTGGATTAGTTCATATATTCTTCACGATATAAGCCCTTAACATGATCATTAATATAACCCATATCACAAATGAGCCCTACATTGGGGACCATCCCATTTTCCTCCTTTGTTTTAAACAATTCTAAATATATGTTTGTCGTTTTATCATTGGACCAATAAATTCTTCTTGTTTGGTTGTACTCAGAAATGTTTTTGGACTGCACAGATCTGTCTGTTAAGGCTTATCCAAGACCGGGATTACCAGAAAATTGCTCTAGCCCTGTCTTTTTCAGCTCAATTGTAAGCAACAACTAATTAACTATATCCTAAAATAAAATAGATAGACATGATAGGTATATCACATTTATTGTTTGCTGAGGAGATTGTGTGATTTCAGCTTCGATATGTGTTCATCATTTGAAAATGTATTATTGGTGTGAAATTTTTGGGACATTGCATTTTGTTGACACTTTTATGAATGTTTGAACATTAGAATCCTAGTACTTCTACTACTCCTTTGAGCCCAGAAATGCTTAGGCTGGCTAGGCTGTGTTTATTGATAAGTTGTGGTATTTTATTTAACTGAGCTGGTCCCTTAGCTCCTTACTACAGCTATATCATACTCTGATTTTTTAATAAAATAATATTATTTTTCTTACCAACTTATGTCATGACAGGTTGGCATAATCATGTATCTCCCCACAACAGATGCCCGTCAGAGAAAACAAATAACAGAGGAATTTTTCCACTACAGGCATTTGACCCAAGTGCGATTGTGGGATCGATATTTTGCTTATGAACATTGGGCTAAAATTGAGGTCTACTTTAAACTCCTTACTTGCTGCTGCTTAGATTTGTTTTGCGATTTGCTTAAAATTTAGCACATATAATGGCAACTAAGCTGAATTGATGCATACCTTTGAGACCCCTTAATCTGATACTGCATCCCTCTATCAGAAACACTTAATTTCCTTTTTGTTCGTCCCAATTAAGGAATCTCATGCCTAAACATAAGCGCTATAAAATTTCCATGTTCCCCTTTACGTTATTTGCTTTGAAACAGAGATGTTGGAGTATCTTTTTTTCGTAATTCCTAGTGTAAAGAAATGTTGCATTCGTTCCACTATATGAGTCCACTTAAGTCAGACCTTTAGCATAGACTTGATTTTTCTATGCCTACCCTTAAGTGTTAGAACAAAGGTCTAGTGTAGCAACATGTATTTCAAAAATACTTCCTCCATCCCATATAAATGTCGCATTTGACTTGTCAACATTTTTAAGGAATTTGCGTTACTTGCACAATGGTAAAATTGCACTAATACTATTTCCTTATTTAGAAAGGCGACATTTTTTTGGGATGGAATATAAAGGGAAGTGCGACATTTATTGTGGAACAAATGGACTAATTAACTTAGTTCCGAAATGGAAAGTAGGATCTCTATTGCCGAACAGTGGGAGTAGTAGCTAATTAGATTGAGGAAGCAATCCGAACAGAACATAATGCATCTGCGCGTACTTGAACATTCTTTTTATACACTAATCACGGTTATGTACTCCCTCAGTTCTAATTTTGATTTTAGTTTGTCCAATTTCAAAAGGGTGACATTTCTAATTTACATAAAAAAACAAGTTGCTCTGTTAGCGCAAATTATAGGGAAATATATAGAATGAAAACTACAAAATCAAATAATAAGTCTAGTCTAGTCAATTAAGACAATATGTTTTTGTGGACTATACAGGGAGTATGTATGTAAGGGTTCGCTACTTTAAGATGAAAAAGCTGCTAGAAATACCCATCTCTTTAATATCACTTTCTAATTTCATTTTTAAAAGATCTATCTTTCTCTTAAATGCCCTACGGCGGGATAGCTAGTCACTTCGTTTGCTATTTTTCATGTCATTTGGCTTGAGTGCTATGCTATTGAATCAGGCCAATTGGCAATGCTCTAGTATATGAATGATGCAGAGATCACTTATATTCGTATAGCTGGTTTTGTTCTGTTAAAGGATATTTCTTTGAGATGTGGGTCATTAACTATATGGGGTGTTACACACTTGACTGTCAAGGATAAGAATGAGGGAAGGAAGTGAAACTGTTGAAACAACATACTCTCTCCGTCCCACTAAAAGTTACACTTTTGTTTTGGACATGGGGATTAAGAAAAAGTGTAAGTTGTGTAAGTGTTGTGAGTAGGAAATGTGAGGTAGGAGAGATATGTGGGGTAGAGAATAGTTAGTGGATAGTTGTTGTGAGTATGCAAGTGGGTCCGTTGAATAAAGAAGTATTAAAACATTTCCATTTTAGGAAAGTGTAATTTTTAGTGGGACACCAAAGGCGTAAAGAGTGTAACTTTAAACTTTTAGTGGGACGGAAGGAGTATAAGGGATTTATAGTGCCAGCATACTTGTCTTGTGCGCCAGACCACGTGCAAGTGTATTACAAGTTCTCACTCATTTTACTCATTGGATCTCACATTACTGCTTGGTTATAAGTAACTCTAGAACCGGCATTTCCCTAGCCAATTGATAAGTTAGGGACCGCTTGACGGGGCCCTATTTGAGGGGCTCTGCAATAGCGTAGCCCTAATGAGGCCAATAGCATAGCCCACTAGCCCTAATGAGGGACCTTGATGGAGTTGCCGTGGATGAAGGACTCCGCAATCGAGTAACCTGAGACGAGAGACCCCACGACGGGGTAGCCCTAAGGGATCTTTCCATGGATGAGGCTTTGCTTGTGGTACCTCTTGTTGCTATATGCCATGTGTGACTCACTAAATGGGTTGGTGGGGGTTTAGGTTCTCTCTACGGATTCTTAGTTGGTCGAAACTACCAAATAATTTTAAGAAACAATTGATCTAGCTGTAGTGTTTAGTCGTAATTCTAATATCTGTGTATGACCCTCTTACTTAATATCTCATAATATTATTAGAAAGATTAGGAATATACAATTAGATGAACAACTGGATGGGATAATGCATAATATTACAAGGGAACTCTTCATTTTTGTTCATCGTACTTTGGCATGTGTTTCACTTTTACCATCGAACTTATTATTTTTTTCATTTTTACCATCGTACTTCAAAAAATGGTGTCATTTTGTAACAAATTTGGGTTAAAAATGACAATAATTTTTGTAGTACAATGGTAAAAATGAAACTAAATAACAAAATTGGGTATAAAATGATCATTGTTTGTAGTACGATGGTAAAAATGAAGTTTGATGGTAAAAGTGAAACACGCCTCAAAATACGATGGACACAAATGAAGTTTTCTCATATTATAAAAAGCCTATACTACAAAATTGCATTAGCCCTATCTCTTTTCAAATCTGAAAGAGAAATACCCCACAAAGCCCCATTTGCCTAAGCCTAAAGAGTCCACAAAAAATGTCCCGGTCAAAACTAATATTTAAAAATCCTCGCATTTCTTTCCATTCAAGTACACCAATGACAACAAAAATACCACATTCCCATAAAAGAGCCACCTCATTTCTTTCCCAAAACCTTGAAAATGCATCTGAATAAAAGAACCCATGGATCCCAAACTTACCCATTTTCCCCAGCGACATCGAACTACTGATTCTAAAGAGGTCATGTACCATTCTATTGGAGGAAGAGATGTCCAACTACCTTTAAAAGGATCACATACTATGAGTTGAATACATCAATTTTAATCCAAGGAGCTGCCATTTTTTATTTTATCTGGTAAATATTGTGATGTAGGAGGGAATTCAAAGGCCTTTTCTACTGTGGTGTATCAGAGTAAGGATTTATGAATGGTGGAGGCAATGGAAGTAGTGTCTGTGTCACATTTACAAAGGATCCAATAGGCTACAAACTATGAGAAAGAAATACTCGTATAAAGCAGTAAACCTACCCATGCAAGAAATCTCACAAAAATTGCAGGCGTATGCTAAATAATTCTCAACTCTGATTGATAAGAACAACGACTATAGAAAAGAAATAAGGGACAACCTGGTGCTAAAAGAACTCCCATTATGCATGGGGTCCAGGAGAACAATGATTAAATCGTAATCCTACTGGTAAGGTTTAAGGATAAAAATCTTACGAACTAAAAGACTAAATATTGATCAGCAATAGTACAAATATCCCAACAAAAATTGATTCATAATTTGCTTCTTTCGCTTGGTCCTGAATCATGTAATATTCTCTATTTCCTGCCTACGGTTAACTGGGTATACTATTTACAGGTTCCAAAAGATCCGGAACAGCTTGCAGCACTACAAGCCAGGTTGAGAAAGAGATTTCCAGTTGATGCATACACTAAAGCACGCAAAGAATTGGACCCCAACAGAATCCTTTCCAACAACATGCTAGAAAAGCTGTTCCCAGTATCAGGTACTACCTGATTGAGCAACTTTTTTTTTTTTAATTGTCCTATCTCCATGTATTTTTACCAATTTGAAACATTGGATTGATCTTGCCCATCCTGCTCTAGTTGGGCTCCTATATCGTTTATTCGTTCAGCATTGCAGTTTGAGTGTACAGTTTTGTCATTAAGATTGGGGATTTCCGTTGTGATATTAAGCTCGTGGTGGTACGTTTTATTTCAAAATCTGAATTGCTGTATAATAGACCGACGAGTCTTGGTTATTTCAAAGCTCGTGGTGGTACGTTTTTTTTTTTACAAAGTTTATGTTCATGAATATTATTGGTACGGGCGGAAGATGAACCATCCTTCGAAGCTCCTATCTCCTTTCTTCTTGGTTTGCAGCTGACAACACTTCTTCGGGTTTGGCTGCATTTTTTTCACTTAGGCACCCTATACAAATAACTCATTAAAAATAAGGTACCATATTTGGCTACTTTATTCTATTTACATATTTGAATGCAACCTATATAGATATTGGTAGGTGCTAAGGTGCTCGTGATCATACGAGTACGCAACATGTTGTGAGGTGATCTGCTCGTGATCATCGGATACCTCACAACATGTTGCGTACGTACCTACCTGCCTGTAATCATCGGGCAGATAATAAAAGAAAAGTCAGAGAAAAATTGAAAACAAACTTAACCAAGAAGGCACTTCAGAAAGTAGAAAAGTAAAAGAAGCATCTTAGGATAATCGTCAACGAATGGACAATTCAAGAACAAACTTAATCATGAAGAAGGCATCAGCCTTTAAAGCTTTCATACTGAAGTTCTTGTTTATTACTCCTTCCGTTTCAGAATAAATAACATAATTAACAAAAATTAATATTTTTAAATTACTTTTACTCCATCCGTCCCAAAATAAATAACATAATTAACACAAATAAATATTTTTAAATTACTTTTTTATGCTGCCTAAATAGCCTCATTCTTTTCAATTTGTTTTGTGAAAGAACATAACATGTGAATAAGCAATTTGTATTAAGAAAGGCCAATTTAGAAAGATTACCAAACATTTGAGTATTATTCATAAAAGTGCAATATTTATCTTAGGACGTACCAAAATGGTATGCCGAACATTTCTTCTGGGAGAGAGAGTAGATTGATGGGCTTCAGACGCCCCTCAGTCAAGACCAAAAATCCATAAAAATCTATGGCATATTGAAATTTTCATATAAACACATGTTTCTAAGTTATAAGAGCGGGTCAAAGGGTGTTTAAAAAATACTTTAAAAAAAATTAACCAATTCACTCCTATACATAAGGTATAAAGGTATAAGAGCAAGTTAAAGGGTGTTGGGTTTATAAGATATATTTCACTTGCACTAATATACTTCCTCCGTCTCAAAATGTTTGTCCCATTTGACTTTTTTGTTGAACTTTAATCATAAATTTATGAAAGATTAATCATGTTAATGAAATTCTAAAAGTTGTTATTGATAATATTATTAATGGTTAATCACCAACTGGCACTCAAAATAACATGTACTGACACTCAAAAAAATATGAACCGACATTAAAAATCAATTAAACTGGCATTCAATTTCTACCCAAACTCAAACTGGCATTCAATTTCTACCCAACTGGCATTCAAAATACAAGAACTGGCACTTCAAAATCAAACTGGCTTTCAAAACACAAGAACTGGCACTTCAAAATACATGAATTGGCACTCAAAAAAACAAAAACGGGCATTATTTTACAGGAGCTGGCACATGGAAGCGGCACATTTTATACTAATCCACCAAGAACAAAAGAACATAACGTAGATGATACAAGAGTCGTCTTCATTCAAGAGCAATTGCTCAAGGAATTGAATTTGCCAAATCAAAAAACCACCACCAATAACAAAAATACAATTGAAGATGATCAATCAAAATACAAATTGAAGGATTAGAGAGAGAAAGGTTGAAGGAAATTGGATCGCCGCTTGGCCGGAATTGCCATGGCGGACGATAATCGAGCTCGGAATTGCCGTGGCGACGATGTCGAGCTCGGAAGCTCTCCATCTTGACAAATCGACGACTGATGATGAAGAAATGAGAGAAGATGGTTCGCCGCTTGACAGAGATTAGATCGGTGAGGAAGGTTGAAGGAAATTGGATCGCCGCTTGGCCGGAGAGGGAGAGCTCGGTGATGGGCTTGGCCGTAGAGGGAGAGACCAGGTGACGATAGGGAGCGAGCAATGACGATTTAGGGAGCGAGCTATGGAGCGAGCAATGAGACCTCTGTTTCCGTTTAGAGCGAGAGTAGAGAGAGAGAGAGAGAGTCTAAGCGTTCGTTTATAGAGGGATGCAATAGACTACCGTATTCTAAAACACGTTTTTTTTTTAAGCTAAAAAAAAACGCGTTTTTTGTGAGTTTTTTGCTTCTTTGAATAGTTAAATAAGACTATCGTGGTGTTGCGGAACAAAAGTATAGGGTTAGTTGCACTTTACTATCCATGATAATTTTGAATGGTCTTTTTTTACAATTTGTAACGTAGGACCTAATGTTCATTTTTTACAATTTCGTCCTCTATATTCACAATTTGTTGTAATCCATGATAATTTTTGATGGTCGTTAAGTTCACACTAATTTGAAACATGCATCGGCTACCCCTAAAATTCTAAAATTTATATGTTTGTAACTATTCCATTAGGTGTGGCTGATGCAAGTTTCAAAGAATCTCGTTAATTTTTCATCTATTTTGTAAACATTCATTAATTATCAATGATCATGACCATTCAAAATTGTCTTGGATTGCAAAAGAACCGTAAATATAGTGTACGAATCTTCAAAAAAATGGAACACTAGATCCTGCATTGCAAATAAACTTAGTGATAGTAAAGTGCGATTTTCTCCAAAGAGAGAATTTCATTGAAATATATTTTTAATAAAGTATCAAAGATAGAATTTCATTGAAATATATTTTTAAAAGTGGATCTAAATTCTATAAAGTTAATAAAGTTGATAAGAATATTTTTAAAAATGGTCTAAATACAATAAAGTTGATTGACAAAAAAAATGAAGTATTAAAATTCAAACGTGACTAACTTATTAAACGTAAAATCTAGGGAGAAACTCTCCATGAGTTATGGAGAAACGGGTTACGGGTATCCAGAACCTTTTGAAAGGATATTCAGAAACTTTTTGTATTGGCCATGACCTTGTCCCATGATTACTTCTGGATATCAGTCTCAAAGGTTCTGGATATCCAGAACCTTTTGAAAGGATATCCAGAAGCTTATGAAAGTGATATCCAGAAACCTTCAAAATGATATCCAGAAACTTTCAAAATGTTTCTGGATATTCATTCGATGATTTACTGGATATACATTTGAAGGTTTCACGGATATCCAGAAAACCTTCAAAATGAATATCAGAAACTTTCAAAATGTTTACGGATATTCATTGATGGTTTACGGATATACATTTGAAGGTTTACGGATATCCGAAAACCTTCAATAAGCAATTTCGATCTTGGCCTTGGATTTGGCTTCAAATCTATTTTTTACGGATATCAGCCCAAAGGCTTACGGATATCCGTTCAAAGCTTTCTACGGATATCCAGAACCCTTTGAGACTCATATCCAGAAATTTTCTTCTGGTTATCAAACGTATAGCTTCTGGCTATTAAAAACGCGTTTCTCCATAGTTATGGAGAAACGCGTTTCTCAGCAGACCTACTCCTTATTAAAATGCAAATAACTTCTTTAAACGAAAGTATTGTTTAATAATTCGAATGATATTAAATAATTTGGGGTTTGGCCGGGGTTGGAAGATAAGAAAATAATAAGGTCATTTGACATTAGATTTAGGGGACATTTATCAAAAAGTCTTTTTGAAAGAGGGTTAATTATCATTTAGGGCCTAAGGTCGTATAGCAGAAATCAAGCCTTAACACTTTCAAGAATCATTGTGCTCTACATCTCACAGATTTAAAGAGCCTTGATCTTGTTC
Source organism: Adenophora triphylla var. japonica (assembly GCA_022495995.1). NCBI lineage: Eukaryota > Viridiplantae > Streptophyta > Magnoliopsida > Asterales > Campanulaceae > Adenophora > Adenophora triphylla. The sequence continues at coordinate 143,237 of JAFEMH010004828.1, read as the reverse complement.
TCACACACACACCTCATTTGTTCTAATCACATAGATTAAACACTTGAGATCTGGCTAGTTATAGTTTTGGATTTGTTCTTCATAGTAAAGATTTTATTGTACTTTGTAATCTCTCAAATACTTAATATAAAATCTCTCTTAGAAATCCAAGACTAACCATCTTGGTAGTGGACGTAGATCGTTTATCGATTGAACCACTCCAAATAGCGTGTTCTTACTTTCTGCAATTATATTTCTTGTGCTTACTAATTATTTATCTTTGTCTCTGTTTGATCTTTATTTAGATATCCATTATTGTGAAATAGTGTTTGGAGTTAACATTGTCAAAACCTCACTTGTTTGTAAACCGCACGTACCAACTACTTCATTAAAACCGCTTTACAAACCTCCTCTATCAAAACCGCTTTATAACTCTAAATATTCCATTGTGCATTTTACACTATCACTTGCAGTCTATTATCAGCTGCAAGAGGATTTTGTAAGCAAGAGGTTTAGTTTTTAAAAGAGGGCGAAAAAATTTAACTTGACTATTCACCCCCCCCCTCTAGCTATATTTTCACCCTTGTTGCCACCTTTGGGACCAACAAGTGGTATCGGAAACAAACACATTTTAAAACCCCTTTGTTTTCAAGCTTAACGGCTTGTGTGCCGATTCAATATGGCAACCTCGAAGACAATGACTCTTGTTAACTATTCACACATTCCAATGTTGGACGAAGACCACTTTGACATCTGGAAGTGCCGAATGCTTATTCATTTGGAAACCATAGATGAAATCTTTGGTGGAGTGCGTGATCAATGGCCCTCTAATTCCAATGAAGGCTAACACGATGCAACCACCAATGCTTTGAAACTCCAGAGGTCAAAAAGCCAAAAGATGAGTGGTCGGATGAAGAGAAAAGATTAGTTGCCTTGGACGGCAAGGCGAGGTTCATCATTTCTGGAACCCTCCCAGTATCAACTCTACAGAAAGTGATGTACCTCAAAATCGCAAAGCAGATGTGGGATGCCATAGAGAGCTACCTCGAAGGTGACGTAGAGTGCAAGGAAAACAAATTATACACTGTTGAAAGAGCCTACAACAACTTCAACAGAAAATCCAACGAAACCTTGCGTCAAACCTACGATCGCTATGTTAAGGTAGTTAATGCTTGTAGATCTCTTGGTAAAACTTTAATCGATAAGGAAATCAATATGACTTTCCTATACGCTTTAGGTTCTAGATGGGTAAATAAGGCTACCTCTCTAGAAGACTCCAAAGTATTGGGTACTTGGTCATTAAGTAACTTGTATGTCAATCTTAGAGTCTATGAACTTAAATTAAATCATATTGAAGAGATAGAAGGGAAAACCAAATCGCTTTCTATATGCGTAGTGGAACATGAAGAGAAACCATCCACATCCAATCAAACCCTTGATCCTTCCATATCAACCTCATAACTCATCGAGATGGATGATGATGCTTTTTCTATGTTTGTGAAAAGATTTCAAAAACTTAGAAAATCCTCAAAATCTCTCACAAAATCATTTTCAAAAGGCAAACCTCTGCAACATTTTCTAGGGCTGCAGATACAAAGAAGAAGAGTGACTTGGTTTGCTACAAGCTGTAGAAAACCTGGCCACTTTGCATGCCGAGTGTCCACGGCCTAAATATGAATACATGAAAAGAAAACTTTTCCTTCGAAATTTTCTCATCGTAAGGGAATGGTTCTTTGAGGAGGAAGAGAATTCCAAGGAATTAGCAACTTGGATTGAAAGCAGATTACGAGGATGGAAGTGACGGTGAAAACCGAAGAGGTTAACCTGCAGCAATTGCGAAGCTTACGATGACTCGGATTACGAATCATTTGAGTTGCACGATATGGAAGAAAAGGAGGTTTTTGCAAAACTTCCAAATTATAAATTGGATGATGATATTAAACTTACTCCTAGCATAAAGATAGGAAATTGTTCGTATTCACGTCCCATTTTCTCATCTAAAGCTGCTCCACCTTCAAAAGCTATTCCAAAGAAAATTTTGAAAAAGGTGGTGGAAGAGGTTTCTCCATGGAACATGAAAAGATGTTCAAGGAAGTTTGAAATGGTGATCCATCAATTCTCAAATCTTAAGAAAGCCTTAAGCTTAGCTCATGATGAACTTAATTTGTACAAGACGGAGAAAAGCGTGATGAGTGAAATTTCTAATCTTAAGGACCAAATCAAACAGATGACTCATCTTCTTGATCAAAACCGCATCCTTGAAACTAAGGTTGCTTTGCACTTCAACTCGGGAATGATGACTTGGTAACCCAAATCGACGATCGCGAAAAGATTATTGATTCGTGGCTCAAGTCTCAATCCACCAAAGATAAAATCTTGGACTTCCAAGTTCCTCCTGGAACTAAGGATGGTCTAGGATTTGGATACGAGGAAGAGGAGAAGTGTGCATCCTCGAGTGAAAAGGATGAGGAATTTCAGAACTGACTAAAGAAATTCCCGAGGAGAAGCATGCTAAGGGAAAGGGTAAAGCAAGACAAGTAAATTATGTCTACCCTAAAGGAAAGCAATATGGGAAGAATTACGTGTTTAAAACCTAAGAATTACGTGGAAGCACTGAAGAGGAAATGGCTTATGGAATTGGTAGAATCCCTGCTCCAACCACTTCTGGTGGAAAAGGCGGTTCTGCTAACTCCAGGTCTGACCGCGCTTCTTCTTTGACCGCTCCTCCTGCCTTCAAAAGCAAGAAAAGCGTTCCCAGGAAATACGTGGTCAAACCAAAGCCTGTTCCCTTTGTATCAGCTGGAATGTTAGCTGGAACCGCACCTCCCAAACCGCTTCCTTGTCCCAAACCGCATGGAACTCCTAAGAAGAGTAAGGAGTTAGTAAAACCTCATGATGCTTGTAGCTTTTATAAATGTTATGTGTGTGATGGTTTAGGTCACAAGGCTGCAGAATGTCTTTTGCGGTTCACACCCAATGCCAGGAAGAGCAAACCTCCTTCTGTCAAACAGGTGTGGGTTGTAAAGGGTTGCTAACTTCAGGACCCAAGGAATAAAGGGGACCTCGTTCTTAATGTTTACATTTCGGGTCCTCTCGCTTCATGGTTTGGTCACTCCAAGGATAATGAATGGTATCTTGACGGTGGTTTGCTCAAGACATATATTTGGAGATAGATCATTACTTGAAGATGTCGTTGAAGCAAGTGGTCCGTCTGTAACCTTTGGTGACAACAACAAAGGCAAGACCATTGGATATGGTGTTATAAGGAGAGGAAACCTAACTATTGAGAAGGTTTCTCTTGTCGATGGACTCAAGCACAACCTCCTTTCAATTTCTCAATTTTGCGACAAAGGAATGCTTTGCAACTTCACGTCATCAAATTGCTTTATCAAAGATAGCATTTCCGGCGTCACCCTACTCCACGGGGATTCGTAAGAGTAATATTTACATTATTGATCTAAATTACGCATGTAGTATTACTAATCTCTGTTTTGTAGCTAAGAATGTGAGCGAAAATAGTTGGCTATGGCACAAGAGGTTGAGCCACTTGAACTTCAAGTATCTTGCAAAGATTGGTAGGGAAAACCTCGTTCGTGGTTTACCCAAAGTGGTGACCACCATCCGGAGAAATGCGGTGCATGCCGGCTTGGTAGCGATCGCGTCGTCTTTCACCGGCAAGACCGCTCCTTGACTTCAAGATGCTTACAACCGCTTCACATAGATTTGTTTGGACCGTAACCACTTTGCCGACATTGGAGGAAATAGATATACCTTAGTGGTGGTGGATGATTACTCAAGATATACGTGGGTTGAGATGATGATTTCCAAAGATGATTGCTATGAGATTCTCACCTCACTTTTAGACGGCTCCAAACTCAAAAAGAAGATGACATCGTTAGTGTTCGATCGAGATAATGGAGCGAATTTAAGAACAACGGTGTTGCTCGGTATTGTGATGACCATGGGATTGATCACAATTTTTCAACCATGGTGTTCCACAACAAAATGGGGTTGTGGAAAGGAAGAATAGGGCGTTGATTGAAATTTGGAAAGACAATGATATACGAAGCGAAGCTACCTCGGTATTTTTGGGCTTTGAAGCAATCAATACCGCATGCTTCACTCAGAACCGATCCCTCATCAACAAAACCTATAACAAGACTCCCTATGAGCTTTGGCGAGGAAGAACCCCCAACATTGCATTCTTCAAGATCTTTGGGCGTAAATGTTTTGTCCTCTACAACGGAAGAGAAAATAGAGGTAAATTCGGAGCCAAGGACGATGAAGGTATTGTTGTTGGGTATGCTAAACATTCTAAAGCTTTTCGTATTTTCAATAAAACTAGTTTAAAAATAGTAGAGTCTGTCCATGTTACTTTTGATGAGCATTCTCTCCTTTAGCCACATTTGGCTCCAAATGTTCTTGATGATTTTGTTGAGCATAATGAACCAGGTGAACCTCAAACCGCTTTGAACCTCAACCGCAAAATCCGGCACCCTCAGCCGAAATTCCCCCAAAACGGCAATTTTGAAACCGCACTTTGAAGAACCCTCTCGGATGCAAGCTGAGGAAGATGAAGTTGAGAATTCCCTATCCGGCTTATAGAACCTCTTCGTCAACTTACCTTCCATGACTTATTTGAAGGATCTAACGATGTTCCAATTGAAGATCTTCGACAAACCTCGATCCAACGACTTACCCGGAGGTTCGTGAAGTCGGAAGTCACCCCCTCACTAATGTGATTGGTGATCTGTTTTAGGTGTTCAAACAAGGAGACCGAATTATGATGAGCATACTTCACTTTTGTCTCAAGTTGAACCCAAGAAGATTGATGAAGCACTCCAAGATTCCAGTTGGGTCGTTGCTATGCAAGAAGAACTCAACCAGTTTGAAAGATGCAAGGTCTGGACTTTGGTGCCTAGACCTCAGGATCAAGGAGTGATAGGAACTAAGTGGGTATTTAGGAATAAGATGGATGAGAATGGAATCATCACTAGGAATAAAGCAAGGTTGGTCGCACAAGGATATAGGCAAGAAGAAGGAATTGATTATGATGAAACCTTTGCTCCAGTTGCAAGATTGGAAGCTATCAGAATTTTCTTAGCCTACGCCTCTTTCAAGCATTTCAAGTTATATCAAATGGATGTTAAGAGTGCATTCCTCAACGGCGAACTGCAAGAGACCGTGTATGTTGCTCAACCACCTGGATTTGAAGACTCCAAATTTCCCAATTATGTCTACAAACTCCAGAAAGCTTTGTATGGACTTAAGCAAGCTCCAAGGGCATGGTATGAGACTCTTTCTAAATTTTTACTAGAAAAAGGATTTAAACGCGGTAAAATTGATACAACTCTTTTTATTGCCAAATATAATGAGCATACTTTACTTGTTCAAATTTATGTTGATGATATTATTTTTGGTTCTACTAATGAGTTGCTTTGTAAGCGTTTCGAGAAGCTAATGAAAAGCAAGTTTGAGATGAGCATGATGGGAGAATTAACATTCTTCCTCGGGCTTCAAATCAAGCAATGCGAAGAAGGTATTTTCCTCAGCCAAGCCAAATACACCAAGGAGTTGATAAAGAAGTTTGGATTAGAAAATGCTAAAGCATATGATACTCCAATGGCCACCGACAATAAGCTAGATAAGGATCTCAAAGGTAAGAAAGTTGATCAGACTTTATATCGAGGTATGATCGGCTCATTACTTTACTTAACTGCTAGTAGGCCTGATATCATGTTTAGTGTCCGTGTATGTGCTCGCTATCAAGCGAGATCCTAGAGAAGCACATCTTATTGCGATCAAGCGTATAATCCGTTATTTATCCGGAACTACTAACCTTGGACTTTGGTATTCCAAAGATTCGAACTTCGATCTTGTAGGTTATTCGGATGCGGATTATGCGGCTTGTACTATTGACGGGAAAAGCACTAGTGGTACTTGTCATTTCCTCGGGAACAGACTAGTTGCTTGGGCCGCAAGAAGCAAGCTTCGGTTTCGGTGTCGACCACGGAGAAATTTGAGTATATTGCTGGCTGGTAGTTGTTCTTTGTCAAATCCTTTGGATGAAACGGCCGGTTGGTGGACTATGGAATCCATGAAGGGAATTGCCCTATCATGTGTGACAATACTTCAACAATTTCAGTCTCCAACAATCCTGTCATGCATTCCAAGACCAAGCATATTGATATCAAGTATCATTTCCTAAAAGACCATGTGGAGAAGAGGAATATCCATTTAGAGTATGTGGGGACAGATAATCAGATTGCTGACATCCTCACCAAGGCTCTTGACTCCAAGAGGTTTTCCTTCCTCAGAGGAGAAATGGGTATGCTTGAACTTAAATGATTCCATACTTTTTATTGACTAACTTGTGTGTTAAGTTTAGGCTGTATCTCTTGTTGAAAATCTTGATATCAACTGCACCATTGTTGAACCGCGGTAATTCAAACCGCTTGAGTGGTCAACCGCCTATGTAGTCAACCGCGTATTATCAACCGCGTACTTCCAACCGCGTATTACCAACCGCATAATGCTTCTGACCGCTCCATCTTCAACCGCCTTCAACATATGGTATTTTCAAAAACAATTTTAATCCTTTTCTTAGCTTTAAAGAAGCTAAGCGGTTTTAAAACTCTTTTCAACCGCACTGCCACGTGGACCCAAGGTAAGTTCTTTTATTTTTCATTTCAGTCCACATTTTGACATAAGGGCATTTTTGCAAATGTTTTCCCACGTTATTTCAAAATTTAAATGCATTTAATGCAAATGGAACATTAGCATTTAAAGCTCTCTTGTCAGCCGTCATTGAAAATAGAGAAGAAGATGAAAGGGTGCAAACAGAGAAATGATTTCTTTTATGGGAAAATTAAAATGTCTTTTCAACTGTCCTTTGCTTGAGAATGTTCCTATAAATAACTACCAACTCTTACAATTTCACCTTTTCACTCTACTTTAGTGTACCTTTCTTACCAACTTCATCTTCTCTCTCTCTCTCTAAGAACTCAAAACCTTCAAATCTTCAAACTTAGTTCTTGAATCTTCAATGGCACCTAAAGCACCATTCACTGATATGGTATGTCTTTCTTAACTTCATCTCTCTTCATTTATGTACAAATGTCTATGAATCCGCCATTAATGGACCTTCAAGCTTCGAAACCCTTGAAGAGATTTTTGTTCATAACCTGTCTATTTAGTTGATCATTTTGCATAATTTCGGTTGGGTTATGCTCGGAATTGTTGTTAGATTCTTTATATGTAACGTATTTTACGATCAACCAATGATTTGAACAACGATTTTGGATTTTAAAATTTTCTTATTCGAAAACCCATTTGAGTGTTCTGCTTGTTCTTGGTGATTACGAGCAAAGTACGAATTTTTAATGTTATATTGTTAATCTTGCTTTCAATGTGATCATTTTGACATGTTATTTGTTGATTTTGGTGAACTTTTGTTGAAACTCTGTTCTTAGTGTTCTAAGTTTTCTTCGTGTTCATCATGTCTTCAACATGCCGTTCATATGCCTTGAATGTTTATCACATGTTTTGGTTCATCTGATTTTCACACATGTGTTTGTACTTAGAAATTTTTCATAAATTTTACGCACTACTGTGAATATCAACCGCATGATGTTGTTTGGAACCGCCTTCTTGAAATTCCTTGATTTCAACCGCATGTAAATTATGAACCGCATGTCTCTATGAACCGCACTATACTTTGAAACCGCATGCTTGTTAATTCTTCCTTTGCAACTGCATACTAAGTTTGTTTGAGATATTACTTAGTATATAGAATTTGGACACCATAACCTTCCTCTCTAAGCACCGCTTGCAGTGTGGGATAAACTTGGATTACAATGCCACGTACTAGTAAAATCTCTTGCATATTTTCAAAGTGTTTTAATTATGTTCACAATTTACTTGAGGTTTGGAGTTCTCAACATTTTCAACCGCATCAATTGCCAACCGCATAGATGCCCAAACCGCTTGTGAATTGTGAATCACTGTTTGGATCTAAACCCTTTGTTTCATTTTGTAGGATCCTAAGTTCTTTCTACCAGGATATGAGATTAATGAGACTGAGCTCCAAGGAGATGCTCTTGGTAGAGAAATGATCAGAAGACTCACTACTTCTGGGATCCTCCCTCTCTTCAACAAAGGTCAATCTTATATCATTCCTTCCTTTGTGGATCAGTTCTACTCCTCTGCTGTTCTAGGAGACAGAGAATTATCAGATGGCACCAAGATCAAATGCCTGGTTGGCAGTGTTGAAGGCTTCGATATATCCATTGATCATCTGGATATTAGAAGTACTTTTGGATTTCATGTTTCTGGATGCCCCATGGAGGTTGATCAGGAAGTGTTGGATGCAACCGCTCTATCAACTGTCAATCTGACCTCTCTCTCTGGTTATTACAAGAAGAAGGCAAGGAGGGAATTTGGTGAACTTATGAGCCACTTGGGCTATTTAGTGGGGTTGCCTGCGTACGTGGTAAGGCGGTAACCACAACAACTTCACTACTCAGCAATGGATTTACTGCTGTGCCATTTACAATGGAATTAAGCTAAATTGGCCCAAGATTCTGATGAAGGAACTGGCTAGTTCTATTGATGCATATCAATCTAGGATCAAGAATGAGCATCAAAGGTGGAGACCATTCTGCGGGCTCCTAACCGCATTGTTTACAAGCTATCGGCACTTAGAGGATCTCGAGACTCTCAACTCTGAGCTATCGGTACCAATGGGTGAAGGTGACTCCCTTGGAACCGGGGTTTGTCACAACTTCGGATACTCTTTTGGAGATACCCGGTACAAATTCCTATATGATGCCGATACTCTCAACCCCAAGGAGTTCTATGTTGAGATGTCTCCTGCAACCGCGGTTACTGCTCTAGGAAAGGCCATTAAAAAGGTATCAAGGAAGAAGAATCTTGTCCTAGAACCTCAGTTCAAGAAGCCTAGGACCGCGCCTCCTCAACCGCGTGTTCAAACCGCAGGTGCTAGTCAAAGTGCTAAACCACAGGAGAAATTTGGTTTGAGAGATGAGCCTACTGATGAGGAAGAAGAAGAGGATGCTGGAATTGTCCCTCTTATCAAGAAGGCAAAATGCGTGAAGGCTGCTTTGCCAATCTCACAGAGGAAGATAAGGTTGCTTTTTATAAAGCAAAAATTGACAAGTTGGAAAAAAGGGCAGATTTGAGGAAGGCTGCCAAAGGAAAGAAACCATCTTCTGAACCGCTTGCTACTTCTCAACCGCAAGCTCAAGTTCAACCTCCTGTTCCTCCTCAATCCCAACCGCTTCAAACTCCTCCAACCTCACCTATTCAAACCTCTTCCCCAATTCCTACCCAACACCTTTCTCCTTCCAAATCTCTTTCCCCCAAACCGCTCTCTCCTTCTCCACCTCCCAACATTGCAACCACTCAGGGGGAGAATCCCAAGAAGAGGAGATTCAAACAAATGGCCAAGAAAACAACTCCTCCAAAGAAACACTATCTTCACACCATTGCCAAATCCAACATCAAAATACCTGGTGAAACCTCCTCATTCTTTGATAAATCTTCCTCCCAAACCAATTCAAATTCATCATCCCCTTCTGAATTTCAAACCCCTCAAAATCAAGCCACCTCAAATCCCAAAGCCTTCACTGAATGGACATCCAAGCCATCAGCAGGCCCAGCCCATTCAACCTCTAGACTTAGAACTCCAACTCCTTCACCACAAAATTCACCCTCACACCATTCATCCCCTCATATATCAAACCGCACCCATAAATCCCCTTCCAAATCACCTATCTCTTCCCCACAAAAATCTCATTCAACTCATTCCAACCCAATCACTTCAAATCCTCCTACCACTTCTATACCCATCCCAACCGCCCCCATACCAACCGCCCCCATACCAACCGCCCCCATCCCAACCGCCCCCATCTCAACTCAAACCTCATCCCCTTACACAGTTCCTGCCTCACGCATTTTCCAAACCCTATTATCTCAAATGCCTCAAACCGCTCCTCCTACTTATTACGAACCGCCTCCTTCCTTCACCTTTATTCCTTCATCTTCAACCGCTCCTCCACCCTCGACTACTCCCAAATCCTTTCCACCCTTAATCTTATCCGGTCCCAACTCCTCATAAACCAAGGCCACATTATCAAGATGACCGCTTCTAATGCCTCCCTTGAAGCTTCAAACCGCTCCCTTCAGAAGCTTGCTGAATCTCAATCCCATCTGATTGCCTCTCAAACCCTTCAAATGGCTGATCATAAGAACTCCCTAAAGAGTTTTGCTCGGAGACTTGATGCCATTAAGGGGGAGAAGGATCTAGCAAACATTGTCAAATCCTCGGTGATTCTTGCTTTGAAGGATTCAAGAAAGAGTTATACGAAGGTGTCATTCAAATTCAATCATTTGGAGATTCTGATCTCAAGGAAATGATTTCTCGGCCGCAACCTCCTCCAAAACCGCCTTTGATTCCCTCCAAGTGAATTCCTTAAATCTGTCAATTCCCAACCGCCTTCTACTCAAGACTTTCAAACCGCCTTGAATGCGGTTGAAGCAAATATTCTTACGGAAATTGATGATGTCAAAGAGAAGGCTGGAGATCAAGACAAACTCCCTTGATGATGCTTTGATGGCCAAGTTGAATGAAGTCAAGGATGAATTCAATGACCGCCTTGAAAATATCAAGTTAGGATTCACCACCAAACTTGAAGCCACGATCAATGAGTAGAAATCCTCCATCCAAGTATTTGTGAATCTTGATGAAATGGTTGAAGCTATCTCTTCTCGGACCGCAGCGGTTCGGGGAGGTTCAAACTTTGTACAATTCTTTGAACTCCTCTTTTCACACCTTGATTGATGAGCTAACCGATCAAGTGTCGATAACTCCAAGGCGGTCTACGATGCCAATCTCAAGATTGATTCTCAAGCAAATATCTTGGAGAGATTGGTGACCGCTCAAGGAAGGACCGCGAAGAGGTGAGAAAAATTAGAAAATCACGAAGTCTGAAACCTTTGCATCAAATCTTGCCGGGAACCACGAAATCAACCAACCGCAGGCGGCGGCAAAGAAGGTCAAGAACCGCTTCAACCTTAAACCGCTATTGCTCTGTATTTTTAACTCTTTTTGTTGGACCGCACTCTCATTGTATTTCCTTTTGTCCAACTTACTCTTGTTTTGTTTGTAACCTGTAATTTTCTTTTCATTCTGTTTTGTAACCACTTGAGGAATTAATGGAAATTGCATCATGGTTCCAAAAACCTTGTTCATATCAAACTGCTTGTTTGTAGAACAATGAAACCTCTTATGGTTTTAAACCTCATTCAAATATTTTTCAACTTAAAATCATATTTTTTTTTTTGAAGTTTAAACATTCAGTTTAAACCGCACTTTAAACTCAAACTCATATTTCTTAAAGTGCACTGAATGCATTTCTCTACTTTCCATATTGTAAGTTTTCATCTCTTAGAAAGTATAGACATGAATTACCATGTTAATTCTTATGGACATGTTTTTACCAAGTACAATGTTTGCTTTAGTTATAGTAGGTAATGGCATCAATCAAATAGGGGGAGATTGTTGGGTATGCATGTTTTAACCCTCCTATTTTTGTATTTGATTTGATTGATACCATAACCTCCTGTCTATTTAAGGACTTTAGGACCCTATGTAATGAAGCTTAGACTTCAATTTTTTAGTTAAGTCCATTTTATAGATTAGGTTAAATTTAGGCTTGAAGACTGGCACAAGACTCATTGGAATTGAGAGTTGCAGTTCAGAAGTTTCAAACCGCTTCTTTCAAACCGCCCTAGCAAAACCGCCCTTAGCATTTGCTTGGTGAAATCCTTTGTTTGAAACTACCCTTGAACTACTCCAGTGCAACCGCCCTATGATGAACCGCACCTTGCAGCTCATTATCAACCGCACTTTGCAACCTCACTGGAGTTACCAACCGCTTCTGTCAAACCGCCTACTCCAGAACCGCTCCAATGATTGAGACTTGAAGTGAACCACCTTTTGTCATTATAATCCACATCAGCAATACCAAATGTCAACCACCTTATCTTGTCACGTGATTCAATGTCAGAGAAGATCTCGCAAGGATCTTGAAAAGGTGACAGTGTCCAAACCTCATTGCTTGCACTGGAGCATTATCGGCTTTATCTCGCAACTGCGTACCAAAGGACAAAAGTGGTTCTTTGTGGACCAATAAGAAAGCATCAAATCTTGTCCTTCAACAATTTGTGTCCAACGGCTACATTTTGGATGCTTGGGTATAAATACCCCTAATCTTCACCATTTGAAGCTTGCTTGAAAATTAGAGAAATTCTTTGTGTTCATGAGAAGTTGAAGCTCGCCCGAAATTCATCAGATCCTTTGAATCTTCATCTTCATACTTCAAGAAATATTCCCCAAACCCGTAAATCAAGCCTTAACACTTTCAAGAATCATTGTGCTCTACATCTCACGCATTTAAAGAGCCTTGATCTTGTTCTCACACACACGCCTCATTTGTTCTAATCACATAGATTAAACACTTGAGATACACCGGTTATAGTTTTGGATTTGTTCTTCATAGTAAAGATTTTATTGTACTTTGTAATCTCTCAAATACTTAATATAAAATCTCTCTTAGAAATCCAAGACTAACCATCTTGGTAGTGGACGTAGATCGTTTATCGATTGAACCACTCCAAATAGCGTGTTCTTACTTTCTGCAATTATATTTCTTGTGCTTACTAATTATTTATCTTTGTCTCTGTTTGATCTTTATTTAGATATCCATTATTGTGAAATAGTGTTTGGAGTTAACATTGTCAAAATCTCACTTGTTTGTAAACCGCACGTACCAACTACTTCATTAAAACCGCTTCTGAGCCTCCTCTATCAAAACCGCTTTATAACTCTAAATATTCCGCTGTGCATTTTACACTATCACTTGCAGTCTATTATCAACTGCAAGAGGATTTTGTAAGCAAGAGGGCGAAAAAATTTAAACAGCTATTCACCCCCCCCCCCTCTAGCTGTATTTTCACCCTTGTTGCCACCTTTGGGACCAACACAACAAAATTGACTAAAACAAATTCAAAAAATTTGAAATCAAAATGAGAACCACTACCATGAAACGCCTTAATCATTGCCGCCATTATTGCCACTACCATCACCACCACTGTGCCACCACTACCGCCACCACAACATTCTTCACCAACAATAATCAAATGAAAAAAAATCCCAACCTTTAGCCCACCACCGCCCGTCTACACCACCGTCACTAGCCACCCACAATCAGCCCACCATCATCATCGTACACCACTACCACCATCCAACTACCACCATTTTTACCACAAAACTTTGTAGAAAACTAATAATCAAGAACACACTACCAATCTAAAAAATCAACAACCCAAATCTGGGTTTCAATGTGCAGCAACCATGTCTAAGCAAATCGAAAATCAAAATCGAATTCATACCCACATATGGGTTTCAAAAAGATGAAATTCAAACCCAGATTTGTGTTTCTAAATCAAAAACAAATCAAATCTGGGTTTCCTATCTTCCATCTGCAGCCACTTTACCGACGAATTTGGGTTCCTCTCTTCCGGCGTTGCTTGATTTGAGAGAGGGGTCGTTGAGTTCTTGGCCGAGGGTGAGGTTGAAGGGTGGAGATGGAGGTCGTTGAGTTGATTTGAGAGATGGAGGTGCCGGGATTAATGGGGGTGTGGAGGACGATTTGGTGGGGAAGGAGACGGCGTTGTGTGGTGCCGAGGCGGTGGATGTGAATGATGGTGATGGTGTGGGGAAGGAGACCGCGTTGTGGGTTTGTGTTGATGAAGAAGAAGGGTTGAAAATAAATTTTATTTTCAATCCTTTTAATTTAGGAAATTGCATTTAACCCCCTTAACATGGATAACAACTTCATTTGTCAGAAATACCCTCGTTAAAAACGCATGTGGTAGGCACATGGTCACTTAACTGGTTTTTTTAACTGAAATCGTTAATTTTCCCCTAACTAACTGGCTAACTTTTTTAATGTGAGACCCTAAATTGATAAGGAAACAACCACAGCCCCCCCCCCCCCACGAAGACTGCTATACGATCTTAGGCCTAAATGGTAATTAACCCTTTGAAAGACGAATACTAAATAACACACAAACTGAAAACTAAAAAAAAAAAGTCTGATATATTGAATGAGCAAAAACCAGCGTATACGCGCTACCAAACAAGATATTATAACTCTTTATAATTCATACAAAAACCCCTATTTATCAGTTATAAATTATATTTATCAGTTGTTTAACTGATAAATTATATTTATCAGTTATTTAATCAAATAATAAGCAAAAAAATCCTTCAAAATAATTTATAAATAATATTATCTGTTGTTAACCAAATAACTGATAAATGTAAGGAGTTTTTACCAAAAACTCCGTTAAAAGATGTTATTTACAAAAAAACACGCAAGTTTTGATTTTACAAAAATTACCTTTTTTTCTATTTATTTGTTAAAATAGCTGATAAATGCATTTATCAGTTATAAACAACTGCTAAATACAGTTATCAGTTATAAATGCATTTATCAATTGACATTAAATTTAGGGGACATTTATCAAAAAGACTTTTTGAAAGATGTATACTAAAGAACACACAAGTTGAAAACTAACAAAAAAAGTCCTTGATATATTGTATGAGCAAAAACCCGCGTATACACGCTACCAAGTAAAAGATTATGACTTTTCATATTTTTTACAAAACCCACTATCTATCAGTTGTTTAACTGATAAATTACATTTATTAGTTATAAATTACATTTATCGGCTGTTTAACCAAACTAATAAATGTAAGGAGTTTTTACCAAAAAAATCCATAAAAGAGATGTTATTTAAAAAAAAAAACACGTTAAGTTAAGATTTTACAAAAAATTATTAAAAAAAATAAATTGTATTTATCGGCTAAAATAACTGATAAATTTATCAGTTGACGGTAGATTTAGAGGACATTTATCAAAAAGTCTTTTTGAAAGATGAATACTAAAGAACACACAAGTTGAAAACAAACAAAAAAATTCATTGATATATTGAATGAGCAAAAATCCGCGTATACGCGCTACCAAGCAAGTGATTATAATTTTTCATAATTTCTACAAAATCCCCTATTTATCAGTTATAAATTACATTTATCAGTTTTTTTAACTGATGAATTACATTTATTAGCTATAAATTACATTTATCAGTTGTTTAACAAAACAATAAGCACAAAATTTCTTCAAAATAGCTGATAAATTATATTTATCAATTTTTTAACCAAACAATAAGCAAAAAAAATCGTTCAAAATAACTGATAATTAAACAACCGATAAATGTAAGGAGTTTTTATCGAATACTCCATAAAAAAAAAGATGTTATTTACAAAAAAAAACACGTAAGTTATGATTTCACACAAAAAAAATGCATTTAGCTATTAAATTAACAAATAAATGTATTGATCAGTTATAAACAACTGATAAATGTATTTATCAGTTGTTTAACTAATATAGCAAGCACAAAAAACTCTTTGAAAAACTGATAAATACATTTATCAGCTGTTTAACCAATATAAAAAAGAGTTTTTTTTTTTTAAAGAATTAAAGGAGTTTTTTTAATATCCAACTTGTGTCTTTTTTTAATATCTATTTTTCAAAATTAGTTTCTGGTAAATGCCCCTATATGTAATTATCAGTTAAAAAACAGATAAATGTAATTTATAACTAATAAATACGTGATTTTTTTTTGCCAAAAACTTGTAAAAAACGCGTTTTTTTCAAGCTTAGAAAAAAACGTGTTTTCAGAACACGTAAACCTTACCCATCCTAACCGGCGCTGCACTCCCCATCGGAGATTTGACCAACCTCGTCAGTTTCGTTAACCTCTTCATTCATATCGCCATAGCTATCGTCAGGCGGAGTTTCCAAAACTTTCTCTCTCTCTAAGATCCAAACAAACACCCACTTCTTAACTTCCCATTTCTCATAACACAAGCGTCTGTAATGGCCTTGGAGCAATTCAGAGTAAGTCGTCTCTTTTGTTCTTCAATCCTTCATTTTATATTCTGAATCGAAGATTTTCCGATTCAAATCTGTCAATCGATCAAAACTCCTTTGATTCGATTTCTGTAGAGGCTAATGGCGGCCATGGCTACAACTTGTTCTTCTATGCTCGATTGTAATTCCTGTTCGGAAGCTGTTCGGAAGCTTACTTGATAATTAAAGGAAGGGTGGTTGATTTTGGGGTGATTGATTTTTTGCTTTGTTTAGATGCCAGTTATTGTGTAAACTTATGCCATTGTTTGTTTTTTTGAGTGCCAGTTCATGTATTTAGGAGTGCCAGGGCGAAGGAGTTGCTGGGAGATTTGATGTGTCAGTTCTAGTGTATACTAATGGCAGTGTTTGTTTTTTTGAGTGCCAGTTCATGTTTTTTGAAATGCCAGTCCATATGTTTTTGAATGTCAGCAAAAATGATTACCAGTGGTTTTTGAGTGCCAGTGTATGTGTATTTGAGTGTCAGTTTACGTGATTTTGAATGCCAGTGCTTGTGTTTTTGAGAGCCAGCAAAAATATTAGTATAACAAAGTGCCAGTGTTAGTGTAACAGAGTGCCAGTGTGAAGAGTGCCAGTTCATGTATTTAAAAGTGTTCGTGTAAAAAGTGCCAGTTTCATGTTTATAAAATGTCAGTATGAAATCACTGGTCATTTGTAATATTAACACTGGCATTTATCATGGTTGCCAGTAATTACAAAAATGTCACCGTTTATTTTGAACATGATTGCCAGTAATTACAAAATTGCCACCATTTATTTTGAACACGATAAGAAAAACACGTTTTTCCTTATCTTAAAAAAAACTAATTTTTTATAAGACCAACTCTTTTTTTTTAAGAATTATGATAAATTATAATTATTTAGATAAATGTAATTTATAACTAATAAATACGTGATTTTTTTTAGGAATTATGATAAATTATAATTATTTCGCTGATAGCCCGTCTCGTCTACGGACTACGGGGTATTATAGGAATTATAGTGGGTGTCTCTTTTTGCAAGTTTTGTTTTTCTCGCTGATGACTTTTTTTTTTAAAATAGTACACTATATTTTTTTTTATTTTTTTTTAGATAGAGGGGCTTTTTGTAAAAAAGAATAAAAAAAACTCTAGATTTAATAATAAAACAAAAATGAGTTGACAGGCAGTTTTAATTAGGTTTGAAAAGATTGACGTGCGTCCTCTCCCATAACAGATTGTCCCTTGTCCCCTCCATGGAAGAAACCAATTGAACCCACCTTCAATGGTCACACACTCACACCTTTCAGATTACCATCATGAAACATAGCATAGCATAAACAAGATCTTCAAAAAATAACTAAAAAGAAAATAAATAATGAAATGATCAACACAAAAGAATAAATATATTCATGATAATAATACCCTAAATTAGCTTTTAATCCTCTTTTGCTTCGCTTTCCCAATTCAACATGACAAATAACAACTATATATAGATATAGATTTAGAGAGAGAGAGAGAGAGAGAGAGAGAGAGATGGTTGACCTAATACTCATGAGGATGGTGGTACATTGTGGTGTCACAGCCAGCTTGTGAATTATGTCGATTCAATGCTTCCCTTTGGTGGTGGCTATTCTCTTCACCTTCATTCATCTTGCACTCCATTTGTGCAGCACCAAGGTTGAGATAAACCATTCTTGAATCAAGGTTAAGGTTAGCCATATTGCCACTACTAGTACTAGTACTATTGTTGTTCTCTTGATCACTCATTCGTGGGTAGATTGTGGTTGAACATTGTACATTTGCGTTCCCCTCTTCCCTCGATATGACCATTGCCGCAGATTGAACCAACTCGAGGCATAGCCTTAGTTTGTTGGGCTCAATTTGGGTTGGTCCCGGGACGGCACCCTTGAAAAGAAAGTCCGATGTTAGGGTACGCAGAGAACGTTGAGGGAGTGACCCCTCGATTGTTCTTACATTGGGGTCCGCATGGTGGTCCAGAAGGACCGCCACCATATCTGGCGAGACCATTTCGGCCGCCAAGTGGAGCGGGGATTTCCCTGCTGGCCCTGCCGGGTAGTTTACATCCGCCGCCCCTAACTCGAGCAACGCCTTGACAACTTCTCGGCTGCAGTTCTCGACTGCATAATGTAAGGCTAAAGCCTCATCTAAGTTAAGGCCTTCACCCATTACCATGAGTTTAACAAGTTCAACATCGGACGAGTCAAGGGCTCTTCGCAAACGCCTGATTTTTTGATCCTCAAGATTGCCTGCAGCGGTAAGCTCATGTTGATGGATGGGCATGAGAGATCGACGACGGGCTATCGATGATTTGAGTCTAAGCTCTTCAATTATGGTTACAACATCAATGGGAAGGTGCTTGGCTAGCATTTCAGGTGGGATGCCAGATTTCGCAACTAAATGGGAACAAGTATTCCATAGTTGATGCATGTCTTGCTTTCTTGAAGCTATCAAGACTTTCATTACATCTTCAATTGATGCCTTCTCCACCATGCTTGCCAATTGTTTCTACAAATAAATAAAATAAATAAAAATAAAACCAAATGTAGTTTTTTTTTTTTTTTACTTTGACAAATCCAAAGTGTGGTTAATAATTTAGTCAAATAGGTTGGTCAAGATTGTGGTGATGTAGGGTAGTCCTATATAGTACCATTGTGGCTTGTTTTCCATTTTTATCCCAATCGAAGAACCAAATAGGGAAAGTTAAAAACTATTTGTACTACATTTGGTAAATAGAGATAGAGAAGCCCAAATCAAGAAACCTAAATTCTCACATGAAATCAAGATAAGCCTAATTTTCATGTGACATATTCTTGCTAAATTTATGAAAAAAAAGAACAACTTTATAGTGTACAGAAAAATCTATTCACAAAAGGGTAAAAAAATAGGTACAATCCACATAATAAATTATTAAATCAAAATTCAACAACAATATTAGCTTTCTAAAATCAATTTTCTCAATTAAAAAAAACCTCAAATATTTTCCGTTTCACAATCAACTGTTTTTTAGCGCATATGATAAGACTTAATTATATCAGTGAATCCACGTAATGATAGTAATTATACTTAGAAAATCTGAACATAGGATGAAAATGAAAGTGAGGGAACTGAAAAATGATTAAGAACACAGTAAGAAAATTATGTAGAATACCTGAGTTAGCAATGCAAGCTGTTCAACCCCAAAAGATCTTGCAGCTGAGAGGGTATCAAGAGCAAGATCAACGGCAGAGCTGCAATGTGTGTGCCAACATCCTCTCTCTCCACAATTAGACCTAGGTTCATGTTTTTGAGGTACAACCGAGACTTGACCACTGTACAAGAACTGAAGCATCAATAAGAACACCTCATACCCTACAGAATTCACAGGGATCACTATCGCCGGGGAACTATTAGAGTTCCTTGGCGACAGTGGAAGTCCGACGCCAAGCCGGGATCCAAGTTGGTCGCTGGAGGCGGATGCCGCGCCGGGGGAGTCTGGTCCGCAGAAGAATTTGCGGAAAAAGAGGCTTCTGGCTGCAAGGATGCACCTGTGGGCGTGAACGAGTCTGCCCTCGACGCTGAAGGTAACATCGCTAAAGGCTTGGCCATTGATGAGAAGGTTTAGATAATCTAGTGATAGAGATCTTAGTGAATCCTCTAGTGACATGATGATCTTTATTGTGTGTTAACGTTTCTTTGTGTGGGTATTTTTGTGTGTGTGAAGAGAGAGAGAATTTTGTGTGTGTGAAGAGAGAGAGAGAGAGGGTGAAGGTGTTTAACCTCTCTGTTTCTTTTCTCTATGATGAAGTGTTGTTTCTAGGGTGTTGAGGGTGGGAATGGGAGTGGGGCAATTTGGGTTTGGGTGACTATTCTGGGCGGCTGAGCTATTTTAAGGAGGTGACACGAAAAGAAAAAGAAAAATTGCTTGCAATAATATTGAGGTAGGGGGTCAAGTGACCTTCTAACTATTCAAAAATAGTACTCCCTCCGACCCAGACCAAGAGTCCTACTTTCTCTTTTGGTTCGTCCCAGACCAAGAGTTCCTTTCCTTAAATGGAAAGTTTTCCATATATTTATACCCTTATCATCTCCATATATTTACAAAAAAAACCATTACTATTCCTCCCACTCATTCTCTCTCATATTAAATATTTTTAACTTTTACATTCTCTCTCCTATTCCCTACCACACATTTAACTTTTACATTCTCTCTCCTATTCCCTACCACACATTTAATTTTTATATTCTCTCTCCTAAAATTTTTTACCCACTTTAAAAAAAAATCTTAAAAAGCGTGAAATCCCTTCCGAGGACCCTTGGTCTGGGACGGAGAGAGTACGTATTTTTAGCATCGCCAGTTCTTTAAACGAAATAGACTAAGTTCCGTTTGTTTCGACGTAAAATATTTTTTGGAAAACGTTTTTCGAAAAATATTTTCCTGTAAAATGTTTTACGGAGGTATGACGTAAAATGTTTTACGGAGGAAGGGTGTAAAATGTTTTCGGCTGTTTGGTAAGGAAAATGTTTTCCGGAAGGGCGTAAAATGTTTTTTTTAATTATTATTATTATTATTTATTATTTTTATTATTATTATTATTATTATTATATTTTATTTTATTTTTTATTATTATTATTATTATTATTTTATTATTATTATTATTATACTTTTTTTATTTTATTATTATTATTATTATTATTATATTATTATTTATTATTATTATTTTATTTTCTTATTTTTTTATTATTATTATTTTATTATTATTATTACTATTATTTTATTTCATTATTATTATTATTATTATTATTATTTTATTATTATTATTATTATTAATTTATTATTATTAATATTATTATTATTTTATTATTTATTTTATTTTTATTATTATTATTATTATTATTATTATTATTATTATTATTATTATTATTATTATTATTATTATTATTATTATTATTATTATTATTATTATTATTATTATTATTAGAATGAGGAAGTAGAATATTGTACCCTGTGAAATATGAGTTGTACATGAAGGGCACCATTTTTCGGAAAATGTTTTACTTAGGACAAGGTCAGTAAGTCGTTTTACTTAGGAAGGGCGTAAAATGTTTTCCGAAAAATGTTTTCTCCATTTTCCGGAAAACAACCAAACAGCGGAAAACGAGTTATTTCCCGAAAAATATTTTTCGGGGGCTCAACCAAACAACGGAAAACGAGTTATTTTACGAAAACGGGCTATTTTACGGTGAAACAAACGGGGCCTAAAATACATTGGTATCTATTTCGTCCCAACTTATAGTCAAGTTTTCATTTTCGTTCTAAATGTTTTTTTTTTCGTTTCCCCCTTTACCTCGTTTTTTTTTTTTGGATATCTTCCTTTCGTCAGTTGATCATCCATTTGACCGTTAAAATTGCCTTGTCGCATGACAAATTATTAAAATGCTTTGGCCTTAAAATTTTATAAAATAGGCTGAGCTGAAAGAATTAAGGGGTTAAAGTGTACAAAATATAACTTTTGCGCCAAAAATATAAATAATACTATTACACATTTTAAAACCCCATCCTTCCCTAACCCTATATATATCTGAAGAAGAAAAAAATCTCCCCTTCTCTTCTCTACCCTCCACCCTCTGATGTTGGCTCCCCTCTCTCAAGCCGCCGCCGCCGCCGCTACTGCTCTCCCCCCTCTCTCCAACCACACAGCTCCTAACTGTCACCCCCACTGCTCCTTCGCTAATCTGGCTCCTCCCCTCACCCTCACCACGTCATCTTTCCCGTTCATTCTACTTTCACCTTCATTCTTTCAAAGCCATCACCACAAGTAACCCACTCTTTCGCCTACAGCCCGACGACTGCAATCAACGCCGACGTCCCCTCCCCAATGCCATGGTCGACTACAAACAACGCCGATGCCACTACTGCTCTCCCTGTCTCTTCCTTCCATTTCTGAATTTTCAGGGGGTTTTCAAAGAGATTATGATATTGATTGTTTGCGTGTGTTATTTGAATTTTATTTTAAATTCAAATATGTATTTTCAAAGAGACTGTGACAATGAAACGTGTTTGGAGGATTTGATTTTGAAATTGATTTCGATTTTGTGTACTGATGAAGGTGACAATGAAATGTGTTTGTTGATTTCTTTTTTGGTCTGTTGAAAAATCAGATATTGGTGTTAGTGTTTAATGATGGTGGTGATAGAGGTGGTAGTGAGGTGATGGTGGCGATGGAGGTGGTAGTGAGGCGGTGGTTGCAAAGATGGACCTGAAAAATTAGTATGATGATAATGAATGATTTCAAATAATTTATTGTAATAATTTTAAATTCTAATTAAAAGGGAGAGATAAAAAATATGAACTCGATAAAAAAAAACTATGGAGAAATTTTTAATGATATAAATTTAGTGAAAACAAATTATATAATATATAACATAATGAATAACTAATAAAAAAAATTTAAGCAATAATAATAATTTTTTAAAATGAAAATAGTATTTTTATTTTTTGTTTGCTAAAATACAAAAGAACACTTTTATTCTCTAAAAGAAAAATTATTTTTAAAATATACTAAAAAGTTATTTTAAAGGGTTTATAGTTTAAAACTATACACTTTAATACTTTTGATGCCGCAGGAAATGTGCTTATCAATCTTCCTCCACGTGGCAGGATTGATCACCTAGCTCCTTGACCTGAAATCAGAACCCACGACTAGCCGGATGTGTCTCCGGCTTAGACCCTCGGGCGTGAGAGTAAGTATGTATGTATTGGAGAGCAAAAATGTATTGAACAAGTGATATTCAGATAACAAAATTGCAGTTACCTTGGAACCGTTGTAGTGTTCATATATTTATAGTTGAAGTAGGTGGTTTATTTGACAGGGCTACATGAGCTCCGAGATTTGTGGGACAGTTATGCATCATGTGAACGTGTCCTGAAACGATCCCTGATTTGTAGGGCAGCAGTTATGGAAAGAATAGAAGCACGTGCGTCCGCAACTGTTAGGTCGACACTAGCTTTGTCAGGTCGAGGTCGACACTTGTGGTTTGGTCGACCTTACTGACGGGTAGAGTTGGATCGTACCCATAACATGACTTGGTTCATAAAGTCGGACTTAGTTAGGTCGGGACTTGGTAGGTCGGACAATGAACTTAAGTTGACGTATCAATAAGACGGGCCTTGGGCCATGTGATCATTGGGCCTAGCCCATTGAGAATGTGGTGACCATAATTGCTTGAGAACTGGGCTTTACTCGCTTGGCCCAGCTCGTTACTTTTGGTATGTTCAGTGGCCCCCAACTTTCGAGTTGACTTTGTCGACTAGGAAGTTAAGGAGATTTTGATGAGGATTGCTATGACTCGCAGGTCGCTACTTGCTCTGAAGTTTAGTCGACTATAGTGACGTGGCATAATCCTGGACGTTGGTGACGAACGGTAGGTTCTGAAGGAGCGCCGTAATTTGTAATGATTACTATTTGACGCTTGAAGAACCGTCTTGGAAACTGTTCTCCTCCATTAATTTGGAAATTAATTTTTGAATTTTCCTTTTTCCTTTCCAATTCCGGAAAATATAAATATCAGAATCCTTCTTCATTTCGAATTTTTACCGTCTCTGAGCTCTGATAAACCCCGGCGAAGATAGCAAGGAAGCAACTGTCATAAATTTGACCTTCGTCCTCTGCAACAGCCTCCAGATCCGACATCAATCAAGGTATTCTTCTCTGCTCTTGCTCTAGGGTTTTGATTGTTGCACCGCTTTTGATTTTGTCATGGCTAGAACCTTCAGTAGCGAGCTAGGAGCCTGGTATGGATACTGTACTTTTAACCGTAGGGTGTACAAGCATGTAAATGGTGAGTGGAGAGAGATGTCCCTGAATGAATGTGCCTCCATCTTGACAAGGTGGGGGCTGAATTTTAGAGAAATAGGGCTGCCCATTGGAGAGGATGTAGATAATTTAGTAATTGACGACTCGAACATTTTCTCCTTTCATCTCTTTCACAAATTGCTCGACCACATAGCTTTGTTTTATGTTAGGGATGTCAATAAGCCTTCCTTCCTTAGAAATAGAAAAGGTTTTCCAGGGGAGTCTAGGTCGCCCTTAGGTAGGTCGACTGAATGTGATCATGGGACTGACTCCCCTGCTTCCTCTTTTTATTGTACAGATATGGCAGCTCAGGGAGGAGCCACAGCTTCAACTTCTTCCAGTCCCCAGATAGTGAATGCATTCGGGCCTTCCGTCGTGCCGGGGAAAAATGAGAGGGGCTACGTGCCTCAAAGACCCCTTCGCGGGAAGAAGAATATGGAGTCTCGTTATGCCATGATCTACGACTTCTGTGGGGTAGATAGGTCCGATTTTAGGGTGACTATCCTTAGCAAGAAAGATTTCATGGCCAAGTATCGTAGCACATTTACTAAGGATGCCGCTAGGGTTGCTTTCTTTTATGGGCAATTTGAGGCTGGCTTGAGGTTGCCATTAGATCCTTTCATTAATGAGTTCCTTGAGTGTATGGATGCTCTTCCTCTTCAACTTGGGGCCAACACTTGTAGGGTTCTGGTGTGTTTTTCCATGGTGTGTAGGTTTCTGGGCCATGAGCCTTGCATGAAGGTTTTCAAGGAATTTTTTGGTGCTAAGCTTGATAGTGCTGATTGGGGAATTAGTACTCCTTCAAAACCTAACTCTCCAAAGCTGTTTGTCAACCTCCCTAACAAGCGTAGTGGCTGGAACTCGCATGTGGTTGTGGTCGAGAGCAGGTTGGGATGGGAATTTCCCTTGCCCAATGAGGAATCTGGGGTCATCAGTGAGGAAAATTACTGGGAGCCTCATTGGCACCAAAATCTGTATAAGAAGTTATGCCAGTTGGTTAGGAATGAACCTATCAGTTAGGAAGTGTTGGGAACGACCAAGTACAATTACATCCAAGCTGGGATGATGGCTGGTGAAGGGGCAGTGCAGCCTCTGGTCCCCGTAATGAGAGGCCAGATATATCCTGACTGGATCACCCATGCTTTGGGTAGGTTAGAGGAGAACTGCCAATTTTGTCAGAAAACAGCCAACTACTGTAAAGACAATGGGGAACATGTTGGTGGTAAGAGTTTAATCGGCTTTATCCTTTTACTTGTTAATTGTTTGCTCGTATGTAGAATTGGTTAGCTCGTACATAGAAATATCTTGAATTGTATATCTTAGCTCATCAATTTCTTGCTCGTATGTAGAACTGGTTAGCTCGTACATAGAACTATATTGAATTGCATATCTTAGCTCGTCAATTTCTTGCTCGTATGTAGAACTGGTTAGCTCGTACATAGAACTATCTTGAATTGTTGATCTAAAACTTAATTGCTTTGATGTTATGCAGTTTTGACTCCTGAACAAGAGGCAGCTATGGTGCGTATAGTGGGAGTGTCAGATAAGAAGAAAGCCAAGAGGGCTCATGGAGCTACCAATGCCCGAGCGAGCAGGGAGAGAGAAGCCGCGGCACGGAACAATTTGCTACCCAAAGAAAATACTGGGATGGTGCCGATGGAAGAGGTTGAGTTGGAAGATCCTCTGCAGAGTGGTACCCAATCCATGGATGTGAATGAAGGGGGTGATGAGTCTAACAGGTCAGCTAGACCAAGCTTGAGCTTCGACCCCATTTCTGAAGCCAATGCGGCGACTTCTGGTGCTGGAACGGCTGGGGCTAGTCCTTTGAACATTGTGAATGTTGATGATAATGGCATGGATGAAGATGATGATGATCGTCCTTTGAGCACGAAGAAGAGATCGCGATCTGAGAAGGGAAAGTCTGTTTCTTCGATTCAACTTCCTCCACCAGCTTCTTCTCTCCCCAACCAAGAATCTCTGGAAGCCCAAATACAGAGGCTGAGCGACGTTCCTCCACTCAGAGGGGTCAACAGCATGACTCGCCGTTACCCTGAAGTGAGCCTTGGCCAAGTGGTGGTAAGGAGAGCTACTGATGTCGGTCTGCTTGCCCACTTTGCTGAGAAGGGGATGACCCCAGAAGAATTCTCGGCTCGATCTGGAATGGTGCACAGTGAGGTAAGTTATTACTTTCCCTTTCTGTTTAGTCGTTTGCTCTTTTGATCTGTCGATTTAATTTTCGGGCCCTTGCCGAGCTAATACTTCCATGATTTTCTTCAATGCAGTCCCTTACCATGGTTGAGCAAGTTAAGAGCTCTTGGAGGGCTTCTATTGAGAGGGAGAGGCAGGCCCTGAATAATTACTCCAAGAAGTCCCAAGAGTTGTCTGAGCTGAAAGAGAAATACAAAGACCTCTGTAGCGATGCGTGAATTTCGAATAACAGAGTCGCCACTTATCATTTATTAAGGAAAACAATAAGAAAAACCTTTTTGATTTTAAAGAGATTTGAGGGTTCGGGGGTTAAGTTATGGAATGGGTAGGTCGAGGAGCATCCATTCCACCCGATCCGAAGATCGGTCTTGCCAATTGAGTATTATCAATCCTTTTATTTTTAACAATAAAATAAGAAAACCCTAATCAATTTCTTGATTAGGAATGTCGGATTGTATGCTTCGAGATCGCCTTCATCGATTGAAGGGACTCTAGGCCAATCCTTTTGATGGGATTACACCACTCTAAAAGCCAATAAAGAGAGATTGATAAGAAGAGAGTAAAAGTATAGGAATTTACCTAGCGTTTGGGGAGTGTTTGATTTAGAACGTGGTTCTAAGATGTCTTTTCGGTCGAGAAGTGATTTGGGCAGAGTTTCGACTCAATATGAGAGTCAAATCTTGTTGCGGACAGAGCTTCGCCTCAATCCTTGATTTAGGTTTGGATGTTTATTGATCAACAAGGTTGATAAACAAACTTTAGGTGATTTTAGGGAGGTTTTGTGAGTGATTTGAAGGAATCTTTCGTGGAGAGAAACCAACAAATTGTGTGTGTTGTGTGGAATTCTGGACCCCTGAAACAGTGGAAGTCACCAAGTATTTATAGGGGTTTAAGAGGTAGAGGTAGAGAGGTAAAACACTCCTAGGAAGCTTCCAGAACTCAATTCTGATTGGAGAACCGGATTAGATGAGGTTTATCAAGAAAGGAGGTTGAAACGGAGAAGGAGAGTGATTTCTGCACATCCTGTCGAGGGGATATCTCACGCGAGATATGATATCTCGTGCGAGATATCTAGTCTGATGACTATTTTGTCCTCTTCAGTTTATTTCGTTAGTCAGTTAGGTCCAAAACTAATGAGGTTAGTTAGAAACTTAACGAAACATGACGAAACTGATACGCTTTCATCAAAACATAAAAGAGAGACTAAGAATAGTGTAATCATGATTTATTGGTTCAGAATGGGGTGTCTACAGAGCCCCTCAAGTGATGTGTCTTATGAAAGAAGAAGTGTCGTCGATAGAAAAGACATCATTCTGAACATTAGGATGGTCGTGCCGCACGGCTGCCTACGTATCTCTAAGAGAGAATCAGACCAAACGTAGTTCGACTCCAAAACACTAAAAAGGCTATTTTAGGTATTTTGAAAATCGAGGAGGGATTTTTTTTGAAAAGGTAAAATCATACTGAGGAATCAAGGACTTGACCCAATTCTGAAGATACCCATTTGTTGATGAAGTTGTTGAAGTGTGCCGCCCGAGGTTACTGACATTGCCGTTGTTGCCGAGGTCGCGGACTTGAAGTTCTTTGCCGTCGCGAGACTTTCTTGATGTCGCCGAGGTCACGGACTTGAAGTTTCTTTGCCGTCGCGAGACTTTGAAGTTGTCGCCGAGGTCACGGACTTGAAGTTTCGCCGTCGCGAGACTTTGCTGATGTCGCCGAGGTCACGGACTTGAAGTTTTGCTGTCA
This sequence comes from Adenophora triphylla var. japonica, assembly GCA_022495995.1. Lineage (NCBI taxonomy): Eukaryota > Viridiplantae > Streptophyta > Magnoliopsida > Asterales > Campanulaceae > Adenophora > Adenophora triphylla. The sequence goes on along the minus strand of JAFEMH010004828.1, from coordinate 115,415 downwards.
TCACAGACTTTGTTGATGTTGCCGAGGTCACGGACTTGAGGTTGCTGCCGTCACAGACTTGAAGTTTTGCTGCCATCACAGACTTTGAAGTTGTTGCCGAGGTCACGGACTTGAAGTTGTCGGTTGAGATGGAGGTTCTGTCGGCCCCTGTAATGCAAGGATATATGCATGCGGATCTTGGATAGACCCGGATGATTCTTACCTTTCCGTACCTGTCAGCACATAAAAATTTCAAGTAGATTTTTTTTTCAGATTTTAGTTGTTTAACTGGACTTATCTGGCGGTGCTCACGTCTGTTCGTGTAAATGGCCGGTCGGTCATTTTGGTGGTGAGTTTATGTATGAGTATATGGTATATGGAAATGTAGGGGCATTTGTATGGATTTGTATTTGAGATGGGTGAACTGTATGAGTGAACTCGTGTTTGACAAGTTGGGACCAAATCAGATTTTGCAGAATCTGTTGCTATTCAGCGAGGCTGAATTTCAATGAGTAACCTTGTGTGATCACATCTAGGCCTGTTGCGGATCTTCATTCTTAATTCTCCTTTGAATCGTGTCTCTAGGAGGCAAACGACTACAACTCTGTCGACTGTCATAATGGCTTTATGTCTAAGGCCTTTTGTTGTCTCAAGCCTCAAGATGCTCGCAAGTGGTAGATGACTTTGTGAACAGGCTTGTGAAGCTGTTCTCTTGATTTGAAGGTGATCGAAGAAGACTCTCCTTGTTGATTTGATTTGAAGAAGATCGAACGACGCTCGATGAAGAAGGCTGAAGAATACTCTCTTTGTCCTTTTTTTCTTAGTGCGCACCCTGGTTTTTGCCTAGACCGGCCTTTCGGGTTTTCAATCTACCGGGCATCTCTTTTGCGTCTTTTTTTTTCATTTTTTTTTTGAATAGTATGTAACTCGAAGAGAACTCAGAGAGAGAAAATCTTATTGAGGAGAGAGAAATGAGATCTCAAGTTTAGTTGAGGAGAGACGGACTCTATTCTTTGGAAGGTGATCCAAGCATTGACTCTTTGGAGAGGTGAATTTTATAATGATGAGAGTGAGAAGCAAAGAGGAAAGCCCCTAATGCAGATTTGATTATTTTGAAGAGTTTGAAGTAGAGATTGACTGGGGAAGGAGAGGTTAGGAAGCCCCAGTTTTGATGCTTGGAATTCAAGAGTGTGTATGAGAGCGGCTAAGAGGAAGCCCCTAGACTCGACAAGAAACGTTACTTGGCTTCAAGGATCTAGAAAAGTTATTCTACCTTTTAATGAACCGTGCATCATCTAGAGTTTTCTAAATAAGTTTGAGGAGGAAGCCAATCATTAGTATGACTTAAGGGTAAACATTTTTCTTGATACTGAAAGTCTTCTTCACTTGATGTAGGAGGATATTGAGGAATCCTCTTTTCTTTTGTTGGTATCACTTGACTCCTCTTCTTTGTGGGAGAGTCCTTCTTGACTTTGTTGAAATTCCATCCTTGTTGTGGGGCGATGAAGGCTTGAGAGTTTATTCTTTCTCTCTCTTTTTTTTTTTTTTTTTTTCGATGCTCTATTTTTGCCTAGGACGATTTGAGGAGTTTCGTCCTAGCGAGCTTTTTATTTATTTTTGGTACTCTCAAAGCCTTGAATTGAGTAGCCCCACTTTTCTTTGGATGAATGTTGACAGCAGCACCTTTGGCTTTCTTCGCTTGTTGATCTTTAACTTTCAATAGGTGTAATGTTTAACCCTTAAGCCTCCTAATGATAACTTGCTTCTTAAAGTCACTTAGAAGTTTCTATTTTTGCGATGATTTAGGGAATGGAAGGTCCATTATTTTGCATGAGTTGAATGATATTCATGAGGTAGAACAACCTTAGGAAAAGTGTTTAGGAAAAGAAAATTACTTTGATTAATTGAGAAATTTAAGAACAGACTCGATAGTTTAGATGACACAAACTAGAGGAGGTGAGAAGTACTAGAAAGACAGAACGACTCTTCGAGTTCATACTTGGAAATTTAAAACCTAATCTACTTCTATCAAAGGAGAAAGGGAGAGGATAGTGGTAGCCCCAAAGTGGTAAGTGTAGATTTCTTCTTGGAGCTTCATCTTCTTCATGGATTGCGAGGGAGAGGATTGGTGATGACGTTGGAACGTTCTAGATCTCCATTATCAAAGAGGTCTTGTATGATGTCCTTCAAGTGGTGGCAGGAGTTGGTGTCATGGCCGGTGAAGTTGTGGTTCTTACAGAATAAGTGATGAGCATGATTCGGACCCATATCCTTCGGAGGACCACCTTCCCTTGGTTTGATTTTTTCATTCTGGACAAGAATATCGACGAGTTCTTCTTGAGTGATTTCTTCAATTTTGTCATAGTGTCTCTTTTTCTTTTCGGGAGGAGGGACAGCAGAATACTTGCCGATGTTGGTGCGATTGAATGCAATAGCGTTGACTGAAGCATCCTTACTTGTAGCGGGTTTGTTGTAGCGGAAGTTACTTTCCCTCTTTTTGCTTTTGAGGAAGTCGTCAACCCTAATTCCGGACTCGAGGAGTTCATTGAAACTAGGAAAGTAATTACCGGCGAGCTTCTCTTGAAATTCATCACGGAGGCATTGGAGAAAGATGTGGATTTGCTCTTTGAGAGTAGGCCTTTCGACGATTTCAGTGAGTTTGAGTCTCCATCTTCTAGCAAATTCAGCAAAGGACTCATTTGTATGTTGCTTGGTTTGTTCAAGATTCCTCCTAGTAGGGCGATAAGTGGAGTTATCTTCAAACTGTCTTTGGAAGACTAAACATGCGGACGACCAATCAAGCCTTGTAGTTGTAGGAAGAGACATGTACCAATCCCTTGCAGCACCCTCCAAGGTTTGAGGAAAGCATTGGGCCAAGATTGTGTTATCAACGCCCATTGGAAGCATGACCCAAGTGTAGGTCTCAACATGAGCTCGAGGACAGGTAGTACCATTGAACTTGGCGATATCGGGTGTCTTGTACTTGCGAGGAAACTTGGTGATGGATTGTTGAAGAGCATCGGGATCAAATGGAACGAATGACCCTTTTGAAGTGTCAAGAGTTGCAAGTTTCTTCTCGAGGTAGTTCTTAGTAACATGGTCACCAACACTGTTAGATCGAGTTGCCCTAGCGTGCTGACGTAGAGGAGGGGGAGGAGGTAAGTTAATGTTCCCAGTGTTTGTATTGGCGTTGGTGTTGGTGTTGACATTTACTTCATTGGATTCGTCAGAAGCGTCAGTAACATGCCCGTCTGGGGTTACCATGGTTGTGGATTGGAAAAGAACTTCGAGGTCAAGCTATGCACGAGTTTCCCGGCAATGGAACCAAACTGATGTCGCAGAAAATGTGCTTATCAATCTTCCTCCACGTGGCAGGACTGATCACCTAGCTCCTTGACCTGAAATCAGAACCCACGACTAGCCGGATGTGTCTCCGGCTTAGACCCTCGGGCGTGAGAGTAAGTATGTATGTATTGGAGAGCAAAAATGTATTGAACAAGTGATATTCAGATAACAAAATTGCAGTTACCTTGGAACAGTTGTAGTGGTCATGTATTTATAGTTGAAGTAGGTGGTTTATTTGGCAGGGCTACATGAGCTCCGAGATTTGTGGGACAGTTATGCATCATGTGAACGTGTCCTGAAACGGTCCCTGATTTGTAGGGCAGCGGTTATGGAAAGAATAGAAGCACGTGCGTCCGCAACTGTTAGGTCGACACTAGCTTTGTCAGGTCGAGGTCGACGCTTGTGGTTTGGTCGACCTGACTGACGGGTAGAGTTGGATCGTACCCATAACACGACTTGGATCATAAAGTCGGACTTAGTTAGGTCGGGACCTGGTAGGTCGGACAATGAACTTAAGTCGACGTATCAATAAGACGGGCCTTGGGCCACGTGGATCGTGGGCCTAGCCTATTGAGAATGTGGTGACCATAATTGCTTGAGAACTGGGCTTTACTCGCTTGGCCCAGCTCGTTACTTTTGGTATGTTCAACTTTCATCTCAGCCTATTTTTTAAAATTTTAAGGCCAACTCAGTATTTTAATGAATTGGCATGTCTCATGACAATTTTAACGGTCAATTGGATGGTCAGCTGACGGAAGGACGGTATCAACAACAAAAAACGAGGTAAAGGGGAAAAACGAGAAAAAAAATACATTCAAAACGAAAACGAAAAAGTGACTATAGATTGTGCATGAAATAAGTAATTAGCTCAAAATATGTTTAACCTCCCTCGTTTGAAAAAATGGTCTATTTGGTATCTAATTTTTCAAATTTTCTCACTTTTCATTCTAATTTTAATGAACGTTAACGAATATTATCCATGTGTAAATCACATGACCATTTAAGTCTGAATTTATACATTTACCCTCTCATTCACATTGATAGTCATTGGGAAAAAAAAAAAGAAGCAAAAAACTCATCCCCTTAATCTAATTCCTGTATTCCCGCCTTATCCCCATCTCACCTCCTTCGTCATCGTCTTACACCAAATTATAATAAACTAGTACATGTTCGTGTCCAAAGACACGTGTTTTTTTTTTTTTTTTAATTTAAAAAAAAAAATTTAAGGACAAAATAGGAAAAGGACAAATATATGAGGGGAAAATGAAAAATTCGACACTTGATACTGTTCATTGTAATGTAGATAGTGGAGGTGTGATTTATTCTATAGATTATAAATATTGAAATCAGGCTTGAAAAAATAAAACAATGAAAATTAATTTTAAAATAGGGCAACCAAATTCCATGGAACCAAAAGATAAACCTGATACCCTAGAAAGTTTATACCACCTTATTTTTTATGATCAATTCAATTGAACTTTAATCATAATTTAAAAAATTAATTATTTTTATTCAATTTTAAAAATTATTATTAATAATATTTTTAATGGCTAGTCAATAACAATTTTAATAATTCTATAAAAATAGCAAAATTGTTGTATAAATTTGATTAAAGTATCATATTTAATTATTTATAAAAATCAAAGTACAACAAAAGAATAATATTTTAATCAGAATTTCTTCTGCCACAACAAATGTTGATTAACTTATAGAGAAATGGATTGAAGAGACAAGTCTAATGTCGTATCTGAAAGACTTGAAATCATAAACAGTAAAGTGTTGTGTTTTCAATCAACTGGATAGATATACTCCTTTATAGTCCCAAAAAATATACTCTCTCTCTCTCTCTCTCTCTCTCTCTCTCTCTCTCTCTCTCTCTCTCTCTCTCTCTCTCTCTCTCTCTCTCTCTCTCTCTCTCTCTCTCTCTCTCTCTCTCTCTCTCTCTCTCTCGAAAATATATAAAATGAAATTTATATGAGAATTAAGTAGATTGTATAGTGGTTTAAGTGTTGTAAGTATGAAAAATGATGTAAAAGAGAAAATGTAAGATAGAAAATAATAAGTGTATAGTTATTGTTAGTATGATTAGTGGATCCCATGAGTAAAGAAGTATTAAAAATTTCCTTTTTGGTTGTGTACCTTTTTAAATGAGACATTAAAAATAAAATTTTGTGTATTTTCGAATGATACGAAGTGAGTACACAATTTTACTTGATACAAGAATTAGTGAGAAAATTGTAAAAGGTGATATGTTGTGATTGTAGATGGTTGAATATGAGATAGAAAGTGAAATAAGTAGGTAAGTCTTGTGAGTATTACAAGTGGGTATCATTTATCTTTTTGGGACTTTGCTGATTATTTTAAGGTAAATTACAATTTGGTTATCTATGTTTGTGTTACCGTTTCAATTTGATTCTCAACATTGAAAAAGTTGCAATCTGATTACTAACATTGACATATTGTTGCTAATTGGTGTAAAAATTAATGAAATGTCAATTTTTGACAAAATCCAATTTATACGTCATGCACTTAAATTTTTAAGAGTTATAATGGTTATTTCATATTTATTTCAACCCCAACACTACCGACCACCACTCACTATTTTACGTGTTTTTTTAATTAATTTATATTATTAGATCGTTTTTTTTTTTCATTAACCAAGTGTTATAAAGCTACATCATTTTGATATTAAAGAGTAATTTATTCCTTTTTTTTTCCTGCGAAATGATTAGCATGCCCCTTAAAAAGTTATTTACATGGCACATAACTTTAATTTCATCAAAAAATTAACAATTTGTTAGTTTTTATATTAATTTGCAATGAAATGTCAATATTAAAAATCGATTTGCAACTTTTTCAATATTAAAAATCAAATTATAAAATTAATACAAACACAAACACAGATAACCGAATTGCAATTTGACCATTATTTTAATTTTTAAGACAATCAAAAGAGGTTTTTTTAATATTAGGAACGGAAAATATCTGTTTTGTTTTTGTAATAAGAGGTGATGGCTGATGGGCTGCCAGGACAAGACAAGGGGCCAAGCCAAACTACCCCCTCACTTCATTTACTTCTTCACTTCTTAACCTACAAAACAATGACGACAATTTCGTATTGACTGACTCTTTAAGTTTAAGTCAGTCTTACCGCACGTGTGTGCACCTCTCTGAATTTAGCCAGTTTACTTCAAGTTTGGCGTCATCTCTCCAACACGCTTCCCTATATTTTCACGGATTCATAATGGTGGTGAATCTCCAACCCTTTTTAGTTTTTTTTTTTTTGGGTGCAATTTAAAGTCTATAATTTGTTAAATACTCCCACCGTCCCGATTCACTTGACACCAAAATGAATGGCACAATAACTAAGAAAAAAGAATAAAATAAAAGAAATGTGTGATAGAAAATGAAGAGAGAGAATGAGTGGGATAAATAGTAGTGTTGGTTGAATAAATTGAGTGGTGGAAAATGAAGAGAGAGAATGAGTGGTGGGGTAGAGTGAATATAAAATTATAAAAAGTTTGCCATTTTGGATGGTGCCAAGTAAAGTGGGATGAACCAAAATGAAAATTAGTGCCAAGTGAAGTGGGACGGAGGGAGTATATAAAAGTATTTACCCACTTAAATTAGTACGAAGTCTTTAGAAATTATACAAAAAAAAAAAAAAATCGTAGGGACTAGCCTATAGCGGACAATATCATACTACTGTAGATAGTGATGGTGATGATTGTTGAAAGAAAACTTTGATTTGAAATTTACAAGCTACTTTTATTGATATTGAATTGTTGTATATATACAAGTTAGGAGGAAGTAAATATGGAAGAAATAATTCTGACTATACAAGGATTCTATGGATCCTTCAAGGACTTGGAAAGAATGAAATAAGGAAAGAAAATATTACATCAGAAGAAGGAAATACATCAGCAGCTTGAAACCTGTGAGGCGGCCGCATGAGGGGAGTGAGGTGCGCGCCTCACGGGCAGAAAGTTATGTCAAGGTGAGATCCAGGTGAGGCGGCCGCATGGTTGAGATTGAGGCGTCTGCCTCGAATGCCGTAGCTGAAGCACCATTGCTGAGGACGTGAGGCGCCCGCCTGGTGGACAATGAGGCGCCCGCCTCATGTGCAGAGGCTGGGATATTTGTGTTGCTTTGACATGCATTTCCAATAGGCCCCCACAAGATGGATGACCGGAGGGAAAGATCAATCTTGGACATGAGTTCGTGATACCTTAGACGAGCAAGTAGCTTAGTGTGGGCATCCGCAAGTTGATCATTGCCCGAGATATGAGACACACGTAGCTGATGGGCTTGAACTTGTTCCCGAACAAAATGGTAATCAAGGGCAAGGTGTTTCATCCTTGAATGAAATTTGGGATTTGCTGCAACATAGGTAGCACCGAGGTTGTCACAGTAGATGACCGGAATGGTGGTGAGCGCAACCCGTAGCTCACGCAATAAGTTATGAATCCAAACAATTTCTGCAGTGGTGGCAGCGATAGCTCTGTATTCGGCTTCTGTGGAGGATCTAGCAAGCGTTTTCTGTTTGCGAGAGCTCCAAGAAAGCAAGTTGGACCCGAGATAATCAAGTAACCGATTGTTGACACATATGAGTCCTTATCCCCTGCCCAATCTGCGTCGGAGAAAGCATGAAGTGCAGATGGGGAGTCGGAGCGTAGAAGTAACCCATGAGAACTAGTACCAACCAAGTAGCGAAGTAATCTTTTGAGAGCTGTCCAATGAACATCCATTGGTTGGTGCATAAACTGAGCAAGCCGATTTACCACAAATGAGACATCAACCCGAGTGAGTGATAGGTATTGGAGAGAGCCGACAATAGACCTGTATTCACTAGGATTTGGCAGAGGTGTCCCATTACCAACTGAAAGAGTCAAGCCTGGGGTCATAGGAGTTGGTAGAGGATTAGCATCCAACATCTTGGTACGAGATAAAAGATCTTGGATGTACTTGTGTTGGCTAAGAAACAGTCCCTTGGGGTGGGGAATGACCTCGACACCAAGGAAGTAAGACAGATCTCCAAGATCTTTCAGAGAGAACCGAGTCGAGAAGTTGGTGATGAAGTTACCTAGAAGGGATGAGTTGGAGCCTGTGATTATGATATCATCCACGTAGACAAGAAGAATGATAGTACCAAGAGCATGGCTTAGAGTGAACAGGGAGGCGTCTGACACGCTATTTTTGAAGCCAACAGAGAGTAGATAGTGTTTCAGTTCATCATACCAGGCTCGGGGGGCTCGCTTGAGGCCGTAAAGGGCTTGTCGTAACTTGCAAACATGGGATGGATGAGAAGTTCTAACAAAGCCAGGGGGTTGAACCATAAAGACATCCTCATTCAGTGTGCCTTGGAGAAACGCATTGTTTATGTCAACCTGATGAAGGGGCCAATGATTTGTAACAGCCAAGGAGAGGACGGTACGGATTGTGGCGGGTTTGACTACCGGGCTAAATGTCTCGGAGTAGTCTATGCCAGGGCGTTGATGAAATCCTTTGGCGATGAGGCGAGCTTTATGGCGATCAATCGTGCCATCCGGTTTGTACTTGGTACGAAAGACCCATTTGCACCCAACTAAGTTCTGAGAAGGTGACGGGGGAACAAGATCCCAAGTGTTATTTTTCATGAGAGCATTAAATTCTGTTTCCATGGCCTCACGCCAGGCAGGAATTTTGAGGGCTTGAGTATAGTTGGTTGGCTCAAGGGAAGGGTTTGGGACGGAGACATTTAGGTTGAGCTTGTTGATAGGTTTCCGGATGTTGCTTTGAGCACGAGTGATAGGTCTTTGGATTGGGGGAGGCGGGGAGGCAGGTGGAGGGGGGTAGGGGCAGGTTCAGAGGAAGGGGAGGGGTTGGAGGTGGGATTTTGAGGGGTGGTGTTGGGTGAGGTTGAGGGTGGTGTATGGATAGTTGAGGGTAAAGGCGGGAGGATAGTGAGAGTGGAGTTACACCATTCATTGACCGAGGGAGCGGAAGATGTTTGTTCGGACAGCGAGGAGAAGGGAAAAAGATGTTCCACAAACTTGACATGACGAGATACAAAGATTTTGGAGGTGTTTGGTTCTAAGCAATAGAAGGCACTTTGAGTTGGAGAGTAGCCTACAAAGACACACGGGGAGGACATAGGATCCATTTTGTTGTTGGTGTATGGGCGGAGCCAAGGATAGCAAAGGCAACCAAAGCTTTTGAGCTTTGAGTAGTTGGGAGGACGACCGAAGATTTTGAGAAATAGAGATTGAGAATTCAAGGTTGGCGTTGGCATACGATTGATAAGATAACAAGCTGTGACAAACGCAAGAGGCCAATACTTGCGTGGCATGTGAGAGTGAGTGAGAAGGGAGAGGCATGTTTCAACAATGTGACGATGTCGACGTTCGGAGTACCCGTTGTGTTCCGGAGTATGAGGGGGGATGTAAGATGAGAGATTCCAAGAGATGTGAGGAGGGGACGAAGACCAATGTATTCACCACCATTATCACTGAAGATAGTGATAATGGAGCGATGGAAGTATTTTTCGACAATGTTTTTGAAGTTGGTGAAAACGTGAGTGGCATCATTTTTATGTTTGAGGGGATAGAGCCAAGTATACTTGGTGAAGTGATCAACAAACACAATGTAGTACTTGTAGCCATCATAAGATAAAAGAGGAGACGTCCAAACATCACTATATATCAAGTCAAGAGGTCCAGATGAAGAAAGAGAGTTTTCATTAAAGGCCAACTTGTGACTCTTATTACAATCACATGCATTGCAATGAAAATCAGAAATCCTAGGAATATCCAAATTAAATGAAGAACTAAGAGAACGTAAAATTGAATAAGATGGGTGCCCTAATCTATGATGCCAATTGATGATGGAGGAGGAGGTTGAGGAGTGAACAGCAGGAGACTTTGGAATCCATTCATATACGCCGGAACTAGAATTGCCTTGAAGAAGAGTGTCCCCCGTATGAAGGTCCTTCACAAGAAAAGAGTTATGTGAGAAGATGACAGAGACATTATTATCTTGACACAACCTAGATATAGATATTATATTTCGACACACACGAGGAACATGAAGAACATTATTGAGAAGTAAAGGGGTGAATGAAGTGAGAAGAGAAGATGAACCGGTATTGGAGATATTGAGGCCCGAACCATCACCAACGAGGAGTTCTTCCGTTCCATCATAAGGGGAATGAAGGGCCAAGTTATTCAGATCATTGGTCACATGATGTGTAGCTCCACTGTCAAAAAGCCAATTTGGTGGAGTTTGGTTTGAGGTGGAGGCGGAGTAGGCAGAAGGCTGAGAGGAATAATTACCGCGGTATGGTTGCCTAGGGTTATGGTTTGGGTTGAAGGGGCGGCATTGATTGGAATTGGGTGGCTGAGGGGTGGGATTGGGTGTAGGGAAGTTGGCGTTATGGTAGAGTTGGCGAAAGGAGGGGCATTGAGAGAGAAAGTGGCAGTCATTGCGACACCATTGGCAACGGCCTTTATACGGAGCTCGTGGGGTTTGTGGGTTGAAGTTGGGAGGGGTGGTAGGGTTGTTGGTGAATGAGGATGAATTGTGTTTTTGGTTGTTGGAACGGTTTGAGGGAGGATTTTTAGAGGCATAGGCAACGGTTGCAGGAAAGGAGTTGGTGGTGGATGTACGGTGTTTGAGAGATAGCTCCCTGTTGAGGAGTTTTTCATGAAGTTCATCAAAGGTAATTGGGGTATCTCGGCTGTAAACGGCAGTGATTATGCTCTCAAAGTCCGGGTCGTTAAGTTGGTCCAAGATTTTGTCAACTAGATCTTCCGGATCAATGGGGCGACCTAAGGAACTAAGTTGGTCTGCGCAAGATTTGAAGTCTTGCATGTAGGCTGAAACAGGGCGGTTTCCTTTGGTGATTTGGCGGAGGCGATCCTTGATTTGTTTGATATGGCCTTTGGAAGGGTTAGCATAGGTTTTGGCAAGGGTTTTCCAAGCTTCATAAGTGGTGGAACATTGAGATATGAGGGAAACAAGGTCAGGGGAGAGAGTACCTGCAAGAGCACCTAGGATGAGTTTGTCTTGGCGAAACCAAGTGTTGTAGGCAGGGTTGGGGTTTGTGGTGTTGTTGGCTGTGGGAGGTTGTTGTTGTCGGGAGTAATGGCTTGGGTGGGGAGGTTTTTGGGTGGGGGTGTGAAGGTTCCATCGATGTATTGGTGAAGGTCATGGCCAAGGAGGGTTGCTTCTAGTTGAATTTTCCAAGCTATGTAGTTTGTGGGTGTTAGTTTTAGAATGTGGCCAAGGGAGATAGCTATGAGAGGTTTGGTTGGTTCAGCCGAGTTGGGGAGGAGGAGGGGGGTGTCGGCTGCCATGGAAACACAGAGAGAGATTTTGAAAAAAAAAAATTGATCTAATGCTCTGATACCATGTTGAAAGAAAACTTTGATTTGAAATTTACAAGCTACTTTTATTGATATTGAATTGTTGTATATATACAAGTTAGGAGGAAATAAATATGGAAGAAATAATTCTGACTATACAAGGATTCTATGGATCCTTCAAGGACTTGGAAAGAATGAAATAAGGAAAGAAAATATTACATCAGAAGAAGGAAATACATCAGCAGCTTGAAACCTGTGAGGCGACCGCATGAGGGGAGTGAGGCGCGCGCCTCACAAGCAGAAAGTTACGTCAAGGTGAGATCCAGGTGAGGCGGCCGCATGGTTGAGATTGAGGCGTCTGCCTCGAATGCCGTGGCTGAAGCACCATTGCTGAGGACGTGAGGCGCCCGCCTGGTGGACAATGAGGCGCCCGCCTCATGTGTAGAGGCTGGGATATTTGTGTTGCTTTGACATGCATTTCCAATAATGATCACGATCCCAATAAATGGAATCAGAGTCATGGTTCGAATAACTCCGACCAGTTGGACCGTGTGTGTGCGATTATGTGTGGGATTCCCTTTATGCGACATTGCAAATGGAGTATTGCAATCGAAATACATCTTGATGGTAGTTATCAGGCGAAGCGTCCCGCAAACAATAATGGCAGTAGGTACAAGTTTTCATTGGATATGGGTAAGAGGAAACACTGCGAGCCATAACGTTGTGGTCCTTAGTATGAGTAGAGAATTGTTGAGGTGTAACCAAAAGTCTCACATCGATAATTGAGGAAATAATTGTCATGTAAATAAAAGCACCCACCCACTTCATTAGAATGTAGTCTTTTGGGGGTTGCTAAAAAATAAATCTGTGTGGACTGTGCCCAAAGTGGATAATATCATTCTAATGTGGAGAGTGGTGGTGATTGCGGTCCCAATAAATGGTATTAGAGCCGTGGTTCGGATGGGTTTGACTAGGTGGAATCTGTGTGTGCAATTAATTATGTTTGTGATTACCCTTGTGTGACATTGTGAATGGAGTCTTGCAATCGAAAGTCATCCTGATGATAGTAATCGGCAAAACGACCTACAAACCATAGCCGCGGTGGTATAAGCTTTCGCTGGATATGGGCTAAGGAAACGTTGTGTGCCATAACGGTGTGGTCCTTGGTTTGAGGGGTGGATTGTTGGGGTACAACCCAAAGTCCCACAACGGCAATGAGGAAATAATTGACAGGTATATAAGAGCAATCGCCCACTTCATTAGAATGAAGCCTTTTGTGGGTTATCTAAAAATAAATTTGTGCAGGTTGGGCTCAAAGCAGACAATATCATACTAATGAGCAGAGTGGTAGTGGTGATCACGGTCCCAACAAATGATATCAGAGCCATGGTTCAGATAAGTCCAACCAGATAGACGGTGTGTGCCATTTTGTGCGTAGGATTCCACTTGTTTCACATTGCGAATAGAGTCTTGCAATTGAAAGGCATCCCGATGGTAGTTATCAGGCAAAGCAACCCATGTACCAAAGAGGCGACTGGTACAAGCTTTCACTGGACATAGGTCAAAGGAAACACTACGGGTCATAGCAATATGGTCCTTAGTTTAAAGGGAGGATAATTGTTAGGATGCAACCTAAAGTCCCAAATCAGCAATTGAGTAAATAATTGACAGGTATATAAGAGAACTCACCCACTTCATTAATATGAGACCTTTTGGAGATTATCCAAAAATAAATCCTTGCGAATTGGGCCCAAAACGGACAATACCATACTAATGTGCAAAGTGGTGGTGGTGATCGCGGTTCCTACATGTTTATCTTATAAATTTAGTGCACATAAATTAAGAAAATTATTTACTAATATAGTTGGGTAATTGTTGCGAGTATGACAAGTGAATTTCATTTTCATTTTGGGACTTCGGTAATTACTTTGGGACGACTAAAAGATGTTTTTTTTTTTGCATATTACTGTTGCTGTGAGATGAAAGGAGTACTCATTGTTAGACAATATATCCCACATATATCTACTAGAAAAACAAACATGAACTAACATACTATAGACTTAAGGGGTTACCACTTATCATTAATTAAGGTGAAATCTTCATGTCTTTTATCGATCAGTTCAAGTCCATGCTCATATTTGAGTATATCTCTATTTCTAATTTAGTTTTAAATTTTAAGAATAGTAAATGAGTAATTGTTTTTAATATAACAAATGAATACAATTATTTAAGTTTGAATTAGACACAAAAAAATGATTTTTTTTTTTTTTTGTAGATTAAGATAAGACAGGAGGAAATATTTAGGATGTTCACTTATTCTTTAAAATTAAGATTATTCTTTTAATTTTTTTATCATTATTCATCTAATTTGTCGTAATATTAAATTTATTCTTATTGTCAAACTGTCGACCAAATTTGACTTGATAGTAACATGAAAAAAAAAAAAAAATGTCACAACAAAAACAAAACAAAGTTAACATATTTTCAAACTTATTTAATTTGCTAATTATGCTTCACCAAGAAATCACATGGGGGCATTTATTCTTGGCATGTTGTAATAATATCAAAGTTTGAATGGTTGAATATACTATTATTTCAAGTTTTTTTTATTTTTATTATTATTATTTTTTATTTTTTATTTTTTTTAAAAGTTGGTCAATAAGTTGTGAGACATTTCAAAGCCAAAACTTTAACAAAGAAGCATGTTTTTTCCTTCAAATATATAAAGATTATTAGTTGGTCATCAATGAATTGTTGGATCCGAGTATAATCTATAGTATAAATCACAACTGTCCGTGAACAGTTGTGTGAACAGTTTCAAATGTCAAATTTCCCATTTTGCCCTCACTAAGTTGTCAATTTCTCATTTTACCCTTTAAAAAAAATTAAATTAAAAAAAAAAAAACAACACGTATCCTCGGACACGAACTTTTACTAGTAGTATACTCCCTCCGTCCCACTATAGTTGACACCCAAGGAGTGGGCACGGGAACTAAGAAGAAACAATTAAATAAAGAAAATGTGTGGTAGAAAATGAAGAGAGAGAATGAGTGGGGTAAATAGTAGTGTTGGTTGAATAAATTGAGTGGTGGAAAATGAAGAGAGAGAATTAGTGGTGGGGTAGAGTGAATATAAAAATATAAAAACTTGGTTATTTTTTGAAGGTGTCAAGTATAGTGGGACGACCCAAAATGAAAAGAAATGTCAAATATAGTGGGACGGAGGGAGTATATATTGAAGTGGAAATGAATGTAAAGATTATTAGTTGGTCAACTCCTATCACCTCCGTTTCACCTTTTATATTTTCTGGAATTTAGAAAAATTGTAACAAAATTAAACATTTTAATCTTTAGAACATAAAATCGAGTGGCTCATTAGTTAAGTGCTTCATCTCAACTTAAATGGCCAGAGTTTGAATCTCATTATCCCAATTTCCTTTTGATTTTCTGGAATTTTGAAAGAAAAAAAAAACTAAAGTCCGACCAAATTCGTCAACCCTACAAAATGGTATAACAGAGTGGGTCGGATTTCATCCAGAGAGGCGGGCCTGAGCGGGCCAAGCCCATGGGTAGGAACAAGGCGGGCTGGGCTGATCCGCTTGGCTCCGGGCTACTTCTCCGACAGGTCGGGATGAACCGGGCCGGCCTGTTGTGCATCATCATCATCTCTAGCTCAAAAGGATTACAAAATCTTGCGGAAAAAGTCAAATGCACTCAAGAGAACAATTAAATTCTTAGCTATTAGAATTCCTTAACTCTAAAGGACTTTAATAAGAAATCCCAAAAAAGCTTCAATTATTCTCTTTTTTCGTCTTTGACTCAAATCAATCTCCGACTCGTTCTTGTACTTCTTTTTCAATCAAACTTTTATAATTCAAAGACACAAAAATTGTGAACATTCGACTGTACAGGTGGGCGGCCGCCCACTCCTTGTAGGCGACCGCCCATCCTCAAAACTCAATAACGATGAAAACTCTGTACAAGTGGGCGACCGCCCAGGACCAAGTGGGCGACCGCCCAGCTCAAAATATCAAAACCGTGGAAACCTCTGTTCAGATGGGCGACCGCCCAGCGATGTGATCTGACGAGATTTGTTTCCTTTTTCTGGTTTATTTTAATTTTGGTTTATTATTTAGAATGGATCTCTTAGTCAATATGGTTTTCCTTTTCCTTTTACAATGTAACTCATATATATTGAAAGTTCATCAATAAGAAATTCAAGCTTTGGGAAAACCCTAATTTGATTTCCTACATGGTATCAGAGCGGCATCATACACAAGTCTAAATTCATGGCGGGGAACGATGTTATCATCGATAATCCTCCTAAAATCAAATATAATTCTCTCTTCTACCTAGGTCCTCAAGATAGGCCAGGCGATTTTATTATCTGTCCGCTGTTTCATCTTCATCGTTCACAGCTGAGCGATGGCAGGCTTTGGTAAGCCTCGTCGGTAATTCTCAAAACTCAAATGATCGCCTCCATGGTAAGTTTGAAGCAACTTCATGGATTATTGATACAGGTGCCTCAAATCATGTAACTGAAAACGCCTCGTGTCCCCTTGACTCTCGGGCTATACCGGCATGTCTTGTCGGTTTACCTAATGGATCTTCTGTATTTGCTCATAAAGAGGGATCCGTTCGCCTGACGGACACCGTTACTCTCTCTCTCATGTTCTATTTGTTCCAAACATAAGCTACAACTTAATTTCAGTTTCTCAACTTTCTGACGATATTCATTGCACTGTCCAATTTAACTCATCTGTGTGTGCTATACAGGACCAGTCGAGGAACCTGATTGGAGTAGGTGTTAGGCGGGATGGACTCTACTACCTTCGCGGCACATCTTCAGCATTCAGTGTTTCTGTTACCGAATCACCTTCTATGTTGGAGCTGTGGCATAATCGCTTGGGGTACCCCTCCGAGAATGTGGTAAAGCTTCTTCCCGCAGTTAGTCGTAACTCTGGCAGTTTGCCTAAACCTTGTGATACTTGTTTTCGGGCTAAACAATCTAGAGATAGTTTTCCGGTTAGTGATCATAAGTCAAATAGAATTTTTGAGAAGGTTCATTGTGATTTGTGTGGTGCATACACTCATTCTTCTTCTTGTGGTGCACGATATTTTTTAACATTGGTGGATGATTTCTCCCGAGCTGTCTGGGTCTATTTATTGGTAGATAAAACAGAAGTTTTTCGTATGTTTATGGCTTTTATTGCCATGGTAGAACGTCAGTTTTCTCAGAAGATTAATGTCGTCCAATCGGATAATGGTACCAAATTTAATTGCATGCTTGATTATTTCTTTTCCTCTGGCATTACTTTCCAAACATCTTGTGTTGGTACCCCACAACAAAATGGTAGAGTCGAGCGGAAGCATCGTCATATTCTGAATGTTGCTAGAGCACTTCGATTTCAGGCTCATTTACCCATCTTCTTTTGGGGTGAAGCAGTTCTCACTGCTGTTCATTTGATTAACCAGACTCCTACACCCATCTTGGGTAATAAGACTCCCTATGAGATTTTGTTCGGAAAATTACCTTTCTTTGACTCTCTCCGTGTCTTTGGCTCTTTGTGTTATGCTCATAATCAGAAGGCCAAGGGAGATAAATTTGCCAGTCGTAGCCGAAAATGTATCTTTGTGGGCTACCCTCTAGGCAAAAAGGGGTGGAAGTTGTTTGATCTATAAACAAAGAATTTTTTTGTCTCCCGGGATGTGAAGTTCTTTAAAACCATTTTTCCTTACAGTGATTTATCAACAGTGCCTCATACACCAGATTCAGGTGAGATTTTTAACCAAGAGGCTGATTTTGCCTTTATTGATTACCCGGATATGGAAGATATTGTCCCTGAACCTTTGATAGTGGCTCCTGCGGATGTACCTGAACCTGTTACTGTAGTACCTGCAGATATTGCCTCTACGGAGGTCTCATCTTCTTCTACGACAGGATCATCTCAATCTGAGCAAGAGGCTTTAGGGAGGGCATGCGTACGAAAGTTCCCTCCATTCTTCTTCGGGACTACATTGCCGCTACAGTCACTCCTGCTAGTCCATCCCCCGAGCACTCCACTCCATTCGGCTCCACATGTACTCCTTATCCTATAGCTCACTATATAAATTGTGACAGTTTTTCTGTGAAATATCGTAACTTCCTTGCAGCTGTTACCTTGGCTAAAGAGCCTAGGACTTTTCGTGAGGCAATGACACAGGATGGACGGAAGGAATCTATGCAGGCTAAAATTCGTGCCTTGGAAGATAATGACACATGGACCATGGTTCATCTACCGCATGGTAAGCGTGCTCTGGGTAGCCAGTGGGTTTATCGGATTAAATATAAGTCCGATGGTACTATTGAAATGCTTAAATCTCGATTGGTGGTTCTTGGTAATCATCAGAAAGAAGGGACTGATTACACGAAAACTTTTGCTCCTGTGGCCAAAATGGTCACCGTTCGAGCCTTTCTTGCCATTGCCTCAAAGAATTGGGAACTGCATCAAATGGATGTGTATAACGCTTTCCTGCATGGAGATCTTCAAGAAGAGCTCTACATGAAACCTCCTCCGGGCTTTCATTCCAATATGCCCAATATGGTTTGTCGCCTTCAAAAATCTCTTTATGGCCTGAAACAGGCCCCGCGTTGTTGGTTCGCTAAGCTGGTGGCTTCCTTGAAGCACTATGGATTCTCGCAGTCTTACTCTGATTATTCCCTATTCACGTTCACAAAAGGTACGATTCATATGAATATACTTGTGTATGTTGACGATCTTATTATAGATGGGAACGATTCCGCTGCCTTACAATCTTTCAAAAAGTATCTGAGTGAATGTTTCAAGATGAAGGACCTTGGCTCCTTGAAGTATTTCTTGGGCATTGAAGTTGCTCGTAGCTCCTCTGGTCTATTTCTGTGCCAACAGAAGTATACCTTGGACATTATATTTGAGGTTGGGCTATTGGGTGCAAAGCCATCCGGATTTCCTATTGAACCGAATCATAAACTTGGTCTTGCCACTGGTGATCTTCTGGATGATCCAGAGTGTTATAGACGATTGGTTGGTCGTCTCATTTACTTAGCAGTCACCCTTCCAGATTTGGCATATTCGGTTCATATTTTATCGCAATTTATGAAGGAACCTCGCAAGGATCATTGGGATGCGGCATTGCGAGTTGTCCGTTATCTCAAAAGCACACCTGTTCAGGGTATCCTTCTTCGTGCTGACAGTGAGCTCACGCTACAAGGATGGTGTGATTCGGATTGGGCCGCTTGCCCTATTACTCGACGCTCGCTCTCTGGCTGGCTTGTGTTTCTTGGTGATTCCCCTATCTCTTGGAAGACGAAGAAACAAACCACTGTGTCTCGTTCGTCTGCCGAAGCCGAATATCGTTCTATGGCGGCCCTTACCTGTGAATTGAAATGGTTGAAAGGTTTATTGCTAAGTCTTGGTGTTTATCATCCCAAGGCGATTTCGATCATTTGCGATAGCCAACCTGCTCTAGACATCGCTAAGAATCCGGTCTTTCATGAACGAACAAAGCATATTGAGATAGATTGCCACTTTGTTCGTGATGCTATTTCAGATGGTCTTATTTCTCCCTCCTACGTTCCAACTAAAACGCAGCTGGCGGACATTTTTACTAAAGCACTTGGAAAGCAACAATTTGATTTACTTATTAGCAAGTTTGGCATTCTCAATCCCCATGCACAACTTGAGGGAGGGTGTGAAGATTCGACTGTACAGGTGGTCGACCGCCCACTCCTTGTGGGCGACCGCCCACTCCTTGTGGGCGACCACCCATCCTCAAAACTCAATAACGATGAAAACTCTGTACAAGTGGGCGACCGCCCAGCTCAAAATATCAAAACCGTGGAAACCTCTGTTCAGATGGGCGACCGCCCAAGCCCGGTGGGCGACCGCCCAGCGATGTGATCAGACGAGATTTGTTTCCTTTTTCCGGTTTATTTTAATTTTGGTTTATTATTTAGAACGGATCTCCTAGTCAATAAGGGTTTCCTTTTCCTTTTACATTGTAACTCATATATATTGAAAGTTCATCAATAAGAAATTCAAGCTTTGGGAAAACCCTAATTTGATTTCCTAAAAAAAACCTAACAAATCTCTACCTTGAATTTGAATCTATCAAACCAATAATCAGAATATACTTCTCCCTCCATGCCACAGATTGTGTTATGCCAAACACCAAACTTGTCCTCCGGACTACCAAATCTATATCTCTCTAAACACCCAAATGTGTTACGCCGAACACCAAAATAACTTGCTGCAACAGTTGATAAAACTCGTTCAACAAGTAAATATATATGTCTTTTAGACACCCTAATTAATCCACATTGACACCCAAATTGTGCTTCGTCGAGCGCACAAATATATCTTCAAGACACTCAAAATGAGTCACTGCAGTAGTGATGGAGGAAATCTCCCTCTTGTAATAAAAATACCGAGCAAGTGTACTCACAACCGGTGTAGCAGTATGCACGAGTAGGGGTCGAATCCACAGAGACTCGTTGGTAAACAAATGAAGTGACAGCAGTGAATTTAGTAACCACAGTTTATAGATTGGATTTAGAACTAAAAGCATAAAATAAATAACAAAAACTAACTAAACTAGAAAACAGATTATGAGCAGAGATTCGTAGATTGGATTTCACTTCACCATCATTCTATGCAGAATTTTATTTATAAAACATTAACTCAACTTCTAGGGTTCATTCACTTTAGCTAGGATTGACACGGTTAGATGGCAGGATTACAATCCTAAATACTCTCTTAATATTGTGACTTCTATTACGGTACCACAATATGCCAAGAATACATTAAGAACATAAGAATTAAAGAATCTAACGTTGATCCGATTCTATTACGGCACAGACCACGTTAATCAATTAATAACAGTCTATGTATCAAGATCCCAAATTAATGGCGAATTCGATACCCAATTATTCAAAGACGAGTTCGTATCTTAACATACATCTCAAATCTAAGAACAAGAAATTAAGATTTATTAATGAACTAGAAGGAATCAAATTGAAAGAATTAAAATACTATTGCATAGAAATCCGGATAAAGATCCAACCAATCTACAAATCTAAGAAAGTTAGCTACTCATAATTTACAATGATCAAACCTGGAATTGATGAATTCTTCTCTTCAATTGATAATTAAAGAAAAGCATAAAAACTCCAAAATATATGATATCCCCCCCTCTCTAACGTGGCTGCTGTGAAAATATATAAAGAATAGGTCAACACTATGGTCCAAGGCTGAGAAATGTCGCGAATGCCCCTTGTCCAAGACGTGAACATCATTGCTGAAATCGATGAAGCGCGGCCGCCCTTGTTGTTAGCGCGGTCGCCCTTGTTGGCAGCAACTTTGGCTTGATAATCAACACTTGAGCGCGGCCGCCCAAGTATCTAGCGCGACCGCCCATGTCCAAGCAAAGCCCAGTTCCTCTTCCTTGGCCACATTTCCTTCCAGCCTTGCCTTGGCCCCAAGCAGCTTCCCTCTTGGCCGGCCACTCTCTCGGCCATGCTCCAGCCGTGGCCCTAATTGCTTGGCCCTGTTTTAGTACCAATGCGTATTCGTTTCGTCTCGCAATTTTGCCGTCGCACTTTGGCCACTATAATGAATTCTTTTGCACCTCGCTCTTTGAGATTTTATTTTTCATTTTAACCCATGAATTTTTATAAATTAAATTCGTCCAAAATTTCCATATTTCCAATTTGGTCCTTGAATTCCCAAGATTTCCAATTTGACACTTGAACTTCCAAATGTCAGTTTTGTCCCAAATTTTCCAAAATTACAATTTGATCCAAAAGCTTTCAAAGTACGCTCCAATCCTCCGTTTTATCAGTAATTGCACTTCAACCCATGTACTCATTATATACTCACAAACCATATCAAATACACATAAAACTCGGGAATCAAACACAAAAAAAGCCTAAAAGTGCATCATTTGGATGGGTAAATACACATCCATCAAGTAGGCACTCAAAATTGCCACAATCGGCAATTTTGAGTAACTCGCTTCTCCATATGTTTGTCAACCACCCCACAAGAAGCCATACAATGTGCTTCCTTCAGATGTGGATCTACATACCTTTTGTAGTTCGATGATCGACACTCAAGCTAAAAAAAGTATAACCTTGGAGGACGTACGCAGAAACTCATTTTACCCATTTCAAAATTACATTCGAACCCCTTTAAACATTTACTGCTCCACCTTCACCTTTAAAATTATATCTCATCTTGTCTAGCCAACTAAGTGATATCAAATTATTTGCTACTTCAGGAACATGCCTAAACATTATTCAACGTACAAAATTTACCATCAGAAGTTTGCACCCTTATGAAACCCATGTCAACCACCTTGCAAACAAAACCATTAACAATATAAATATCGCTCCCTCTATCTGCTCGTACGTTGCAAACAATTTCATGTGAGAACACATGAAATACGAAACCCCATAATCAAGAATCTGTGTACTAGAGCATAGTACTCCAAATTGCCATCTGCTACAGATGTAGTTGACTTAATATTCTTGCTCTTCTTCAACTTGGGACAACCCCTTTTCCAATGCCCCATCTCATTGCAGTCATTACTGAAATCTCCAGATCTTGGACCCCATCTAGAAAAAACCCTTGTTTCTCCAACCTTGATTCCTATTGCCTTCCGCAACCAAATCCGATGAATGAGATTTTGTATATATACCACTCGTATTTCGACGAAAATCTCTGGTCTTGAAATTAGTTTTAACCTTTTCCAAATTAACCATATCCTTACCATTAATGCAGGAATCCACAAGTATCTCATATGACAACAGTAAAGAAATCAAAAGAATAAGAACAACATCTTTATCATCGATTTTAAATATTAAGCAGTTCAAGTAATAAGAAGTAAATCGATCTATGTGATCCCTAATAGAAGTACCTTCAGACATTTAGATAACGAACAACTTCTGCTTCATGTATAGCTTGTTCGCTAGAGACTTCGCCGGGAACATCTTCTCCAACAACAACCACAAAGCCACACCTAAATCACTGCAATCAGCAACATCCGCAAGATGTCATCATTAAGCCTCTTGATGATTTGAGAATGGGCCTTCCCATCAAGAATGATTAGGTATGCTACTTCCTTCACTTTCTCTTCCGAAATTTCAGATTTGGGAACGACTGCTACCTTTCCCTTTGCATCACCATTTTGATCCCTAATTGCAGCAGTCATTGTAGCCCACAATTATTTGTCTTTTAACAAAGTCTTCATTTTTATCTGCCATAAACTGAAATTGTTCCTCCCATTAAACTTTTCGAATGTTGGTTCCATATCTGAATCCACCCTCTTTCAAGCAGCGAAATACCCATGACGGTTCTATTCTGCACAAAATTTGCAATGCACGAATTCTACATATGAAATCTGTACCGTACCGAAATCTGTACCGTTGTATCGAATTTGGATCGAAATATGCCCGCACGAAGTTTGTACTGTATCGAAATTTGCACCTACGTATCGAATTTGCATCAAAATCTTCCCCTTGCGAAATCTGCACGTAAACTGTGTCGTATCGAAATCTGCACCACTTTAACAAATCTGCAGCGCTATGCCGAATTTGTATCACTGTACCAAAATTTGCCCTGCACGAAATCTGTACCACTTTAACCAAATTTCTCTAATGCTAGTTTGTTAGAAATAGACAATAAAGAAGATGGATAATCACAATATACGCGCGGACACGAATATAACTATTTACGTGATTCACCAACTTGGTTATGTCACGGCTAGAGAGTGAACAATATTATTAATATGGAGAATCACCAATTACAAGCTCTCTAATTATGTGCACAAATTATTGATTATAATAATTCCCAACTGTTTAACCCTAATATAGAGAAAATTGGATGAGAACAAATTGAAATGCTTCAAACAAAATAAAAAATCTATGAAACTTAAAGAAATCACTAATTTAGATTTTAGAATTATTGATAATCTATCACACTAGAATAATTCAGACTAGGAAAGAAGACGAGAATTTATACATCCAAACCCTAGCTCACAAGGGTTCTAAAACCTTGTGAAAAAGCCAAATTCACTTGAGTAAACAATTAAATTTTTAACCAACATAATTCATTAACCCTAAAAGAACTTTAATAAGAAATACCAAAAAAAACATCAATTTTTTTTCTTTTCTGTCTTTTGTACCCAAATGAATATTCGATTCGTTATTGTACTTCTTCTTCAATCAAACTTTGATAATTCAAAGAAACTAAAATCCTAATAGAAAATGTAGAAGCTTGAAAAAAATTATCGACCAGCATATTAAATAAATTATAATTTGACTTGTCATTTCCTAAATTATCTTTTCCTCAGCCAAAATTTCAGGAAAAAACGCGTTTTTCCTGGCACTTAAGAAAAACGTGTTTTGTTTTTCCCGTCAATATTAGTGCCAGTTTAACAAAGTGTCAGTGCATGTGTAACAAAGTATCAGTGTAAAAAAGTGTCAGTGCCAGATTGCGCCAGTGTAACAAAGTGTCAGTGCATGTAAAACAAGTTCCAGTACATGTATAACAAAGTGTCAGTGCCAGTTTAACAAAGTGTCAGTGTTAGTGTAACAAAGTGCCAGTGTAAAAAAGTGCCAGTGCATGTATATTAAGTGTCAGTGTAAAAAGTGTCAGTGTTAATATAACAAAGTGTCAGTGTTAGTGTAACAAAGTGCCAGTGTAAAAAGTATCAGTGCATGTATATTAAGTGTCATTGAAAAAAAGTGTTAGTGTAACAAAGTGCCAGTATAAAAAAGTGACAGCGTTAGTGTTATGAAGTGACAGTGTAAAACACGTTTTTTCTAAGTTTAGAAAAAAAACGCTTTTTTCGTAAGACCAACTCTTCCTCGTTCTATAATAAATATCGTTTTTGTTTGTTAATATTTTTTTTTAAAAAAATGTTCTTTACCTTATTTGTACATTGTAATAAATTTATTTACATTTATTATAAGACATAGAGAGTTAAGATGCATGACAATTTTATGTTGATCATGGAGTTCGTATAGTTAATTAATTGGTATGCTAATAAAGTTTTTGAGCTATTTAAATAAACAAGTAAAAACTTAAAGAGAAATGGGTTGGTATGACTTAATTTCGGATTCAACACCGTTCCGGTAGTCATTCGTTCCAGCGCTCTATCAATGCAATCTCATCGCATCGACCCTTTTTTTTTTTTTGATGAAACGCTAATTTAATTTACGTAAATCACATTTTTATCAAATTTATTATAACCGTCCATCGTAAATCAAAATCAGAAGATACTCTCTCCGTGTCGAATGAATGGAGACTTATTTTCTTTTTGGGTCGTCTCACGTGATTGGAGACTGCCCAAAATGAAAAGAATGTTGTGAGTGTAATAGTAAAATAGGAGAGAGAATGAGTGGAGGGAATAGTAAATTATAATGGTGTTGTGAGTATTAAAATAATGTAGGAGAGAGAATAAGTAGAGGGAATAGTGAAGATTCTTTCCTTTTTTTTTAGTTATTGTGTCCAATTTTTTTGTGTCTATTGACCTGACATTGACCCGACACGGAGGGAGTATATATCTCATATTCCCTAATTGGTAATTGGAAGGAGCAGGGAGGAGAGAAGGGGCAGAAGCAATTCCACTTCCCTCAATTTCTCACTAGGTACAAAAGTTACAAATCCATCAAGGAATTTACTCCCAATTTTGTTTATAGCAATTTAAATGAGTTTTAATTAAAAATAGTTATATTATTTAAATTTTTAAAAATACTATTCTCTCCGTTTAGATTTAATTTTCTTAGTTTAACTTGACACGGAGATTAAGAAAAGGTAAATGTTGCGAGTATGAAAAGTAAAATATGAGAAAGAAAGTGGATAGAGAGTTTTTGTTTTGAAAATGACAATTGGGTATCTTTGTCCATTGTAAATAATACTCCCTCCGTACCTCCCGAAAAGTCACAAATTTCCATTTTGGGCGTCCGATTTAAAAAGATACTTTCCCAAAAAGGAAAGTTTTTATTACTATTCCACCCACTCATTCTCTCTCCTAGTTTACTTTTACACTCACAACATTCTCTCTCCTAACTATTCCTCCCACTCATTCTCTCTCCTATTTAATTTTTCATACTCACAACATTTAAACTTTTTCTCTTTCCTACATCACTTTCCTTAATTTGCGTGCGAGATCCATTTTGTGGCTTTTCAGGCGGGATGGAGGGAGTAAAGCAATTAAAAACCTTAATCTGGAAAACACTAAAAAAGAAAGTAAAAACCTTAAACTTAAACTGAGACAGATGTAGTATTAATACATCATACTACCTCCGCCCCACTTCAAGAGTCCTATTTTTCCTTTTAATTTCTCCCAGACTAAGAGTCCTACTTTGCTTTTCCCAAAATGGCAAATAATGAATAGTATTTTGAACATTTATATCCTCTCCTTTTTATAGAACTACAAATAAATTAATACTTACTACACTATTTTTTATCCACTTGAATCATAAATAGTGTTTTGAACAATTATATTCTTAATTCACTTGTCATTGTTCACTCATTTCTTAGTGTTTTCTTAATAACGTGCAAACACTAAGTATAACTTTTAGTCCGGAACGGAGGGGGGGATCAAATGTAATTAAAATAGACAAAAACTTGGGTGAGAACATGAAAACCCGTCTCACCCATGAGACGGGTCGGATCTTGACCCATCACCCGCCCAACAAAGCCAACCCGCGCCTCCGCCCAAGCTTTTTGCATATGGGCGGTCGCCCAAGCTGGAATGGGCGGTCGCCCAAGCCCACATTTGCCTTAAGCCCAATCCTTCAGCCAACATAAAGTAATAGTTTGTATACGTTAAAGTAATAGTTTGTATACATTAAAGTAATAGTTTGTATACATTAAAGTAATACATATATACAGAAAAGTAATAATGTTTTTTCCTATGTTTTCTTCGTTTGGCAAAAGTAATACTTATTATAACTAAAATGTAACAAACGTGTTATTTATATATAATAGTATTTGTACATAATTGTAACACATATGTATAGGTATATATGTTTTCATGTAAAAGTATTACATTATCTATAGAAATATGTTACAATTTCATCTATCAAAGTGTTACATTTACTTGTATAAACTATTACATTCATATACATGAGTTAGGGAAAAACTATTACTTAAAGTAATACATAGAAAACTTAGGAAAAACACTATTACTTTTACGTATATATGTATTACTTTAATGTATACAAACTATTACTTTAATGTATACAAACTATTACTTTAAGAGACAGAACTATTACTTTTCTCAAAAAAAAAAAAATTTTAAAAAAAAAAAAAATTGGCCATATAAAAGGCTGCATGCGCAGTGCGACCCATGCGGCCATGGTCCAACCCGTCTCACCCATGAGACGGATCATACCCGTCTCACAGGAGACCAGCTCATTAAAATAATTTCTAAACCTATAACATTATTACTACCCCACGTTGCATAAAGTAATTTTCCTAAAAATAAGGGGTTTGCCATACTATGTTGGGTCCTTTACGATTCCATTTGATTAGACATTTCAATGAAACAAAAATATGAGAGACATTTGAGTAGACTCCAAGACACATTTTCTGACTAGACTTGACCTGACCTTTGCTTGTCACACTCCATCTGGGCCCACAACCCATAACATAACGGCTATCAGCCGTACGATCCACTTTCAAAACAATTCAAACATGACAATACCCTATAGATCAAACGTTACACGTGTCACTGACCCATCATCTGCCCATCAGTTTTATCTTTTGTTTCTGAGATTTTTGGAAGCTCACAAAGAGTTCATGACAAATATCCATCCGTCCCAATGTAACTTTTTTTTTTTTTCAGTTATTTTTTTTTGCATGAAAATTAAAAAAATATAGTATAGTAAATATTGTGAATATAAAAAGTAAAATAGAAGAGAAAAAATGAGGTAGAAAATAATAATTGAATTGTTGTTGTGAATATGACATGTGAGTTATATTACTAATAAAGTAATAAAATATTTTTATTTTAGAAAATAAATAAAAATTGATAGTTTATAATGAGACGTCCAATGAGAAAAATGTATAGTTTGTAATAAGACCGAAGTACTAATTAAAAAGAAGATTTTTTAAAAAAAAAACATATGCCTCTTTTTTTGAACTAAGAGTTACATGTTTCTTTATTTTCGATAAATAATAAATAATATTTTGCATATTTATATTCTCTTTCTTCTTTAGAATTACAAATAAGTGTGTAAATTATTGATAGGACTCTTGAAATGAACATATAAAATAATATAATATTAATAGTGTAAAATGTGTTGAGTACAAAAATAGGAAATAAAAAGTGAGGTAGAAAATAACCAGATTATTGTTATAATATTGATAGTGTAAAATATATTGTGAGTATGAAAATATGAGAGAAAAAGTGAGGTAGAAAATAGTAAGTAGATTGTTGTTATAAGCATGACAAATATGTTCTACTCCTTCCATCCCGGTTTAATTTTCCTAATTTGACTTTACACGAGAAATAAGCATGACAAATACTCCCTCTGTCCCGGTTCACTTGGCACCAAAGAGATGGGCACGGTAACTAAGAAAAAATAAGAGAGATAATTAATTAAAGAAAATGTTGTGAGTAGAAAAGGTAAAGTAGGAGAGAGAATGAGTGGAGAGAATAGTGATTTGATTGGTGTTGTGAGTGTAAAAACTTTCCATTTTGGGCAGTGTCAAGTGAGGTGGGACGGACCAAAATGGAAATTAGTGTCAAGTGAAGTGGGACGGAGGGAGTATGTTCTACTCCTTCCATCCCGGTTTAATTTTCCTAATTTGACTTTACACGAGAATTAAGAAAAGTAAATATCGTAAATATGAAAAGTAAAGTAACACCACATTGTATATCACTGATGATTCGAACGTTACGAGTTATTGAGGTTGGTGTAATAATAATATCATTAATATTGTGCAAAGCTATTGAATCACCTGATACACAATCTTATAATTAGAATTGGAGCCACAAACATTCAGACCCACTCACTGGCCATCGAGCCCAAACAACTTGGGTCCATTGGCGTGTCACAAGCCCACCCACGATGGGTCCATTGGCGTTTCATAAGCCTACCCACAATGTTTTTGGCGCTCTAGTAGTATTTTGAAAGCTTATACTCCCTCCGTCCCGGCCCAAGCTTCACATTTTGCCAAAATGAGTGCCAAAATGAGTGTCCCGTTAAAAGCTTCACATTTCCTTTTTTGACAAAGAATCTTTACTATTTCCTCCACTCATTCTCTCTCCTACATTATTTTAATACTCACAACACCATTATAATTTACTATTGCCTCCACTCATTCTCTCTCCTATTTTACTTTCACACTCACAACACTTTCAATATTTTTTAATTTGCGTGATTTGAAAAAAAGTCCACTTGGCTGAACGGAGGGAGTATATCACAATCAAAGCCCGAATAGATTGGCACTCTAGTAGTATTTTGAACGCTTATATGTCACAATTAAAGCCCACATCTTTTCGACCTGGGATGGGGATATCGCATTCGCATCTACTCCCTCTGTCCCAAGAACCTATCCACTTTAACTTTTTATGGTCAACACTAATAAACTTTGATTAAATATTAATGTCAATTTAATCATCTTAGTAAAAATCTAAAAATTGATAAATCACCAAGTATTAAGAACATTTCTTAAAATTTCATTAGAATGATTCAATTGACATTAATATTTGATCATAGTTCATTTGTGTTGACCATCAAAAAGCATAAGATTCTATAAGGTTCTATGGGACAAGAGGGAGTACATAGGTAAGGTAAGGTGTAATGTGTAAATTTTAAGAGTAAGAGGGGCAACTTTGTAGTGAGGGTCGGTCGGGTCGGGTCAGTGTCTGAACCTAAACCGGCGCGGTTTATAAAAGTTGCAACCCGAACCCTACTTTTTTGGGGCGGGGCACCCTCAGATTAGGAACAGTTCGGGCAAATTGCCATTTCCAGTACAATAGAAAGATTACTTGGAGTTTAATAATCCACTTTACAAGAATAGGCAAATGCGCTTTTCATATTCACGTGCAAAAATCACAGACTCTAATATTGTGCCCAAAGTATCTACAACTCAATTGGGCACAAAGTAATTAATATGTTACATAAACCAACAGCCTATTATCATTTTAAAATGTCATAAAGAAATAGAAGTGAACCCAGGGGCGTACCCAGGGTTAAAATGGAGGGGGTTCACAAATTACAAAGGGGGTTTCACAGCCACCCCTTTGGTAAAGCATGTGTCCGCCCCTGAGTGAACCGGAAAAGAAGTGCAGGATACAAGAACATCGTACAAAAAATATAATGTTGGTTAAGAATTGAAACCTGGATATATGGATAACGTAGGATGTGACTATATGTTAGGTAATTGCCCAGAACTTCTTTCGGCAAATTAATACAGGTTCCATTTGCTTCTGTTCATTTTCTAGGGAATGCGATTGAACTTCCCAAAGAAACATTGGAGCAATATCCCTTACTCTTGCTATAATCGTTTCGTCGTCTCTGATGATGATAAAGCCCTGCACAACAGTATCATCACAATCTTTAATCATAAGCACGATACAAATGACCTAGAAAGGTTTCAGCAACTCCTAAGGTTATAGTAATTTTTGTTCAGAATCCATAGCTATAAAGGATTAAATAGATAATACAAAGCAGATACCAAGCACAATTAATTTTGTCGCAAAATTATCAAAAGCTTCAGCTGATTTGATAGGCATCAGTCAAATGTGTATGTACCAAACACAAACACTCAATCACGCTGTTAAGCGACTTACAGCTCAAACTGTAAGAGACAAGGCCCCAGAAACACATATTTCAGTCTCTAACAATCCTCCATTAGGATTCTCCATTACTTAGGAGAAAAATCATGGTTGCATCACTAGGTACACAAACTAAATAGTATGCATGCCATGTGAACAAAACTGGCGGATCATATGAAAGTGGGGTGTCTCGGAAACCAAGACACTGCCAAACCAGAGGGGGTTTAAAAATGTAGAATATCAGTGTGCTAAGTCCCAATTTATCAGAAATATGATCACCCATAAAGAAACTGTGTAGGTTACTCGTTTCATTATCAGAAAGCTATGTTGAATCATAAGCACAAATGGTAGAACGGGGTTCCATATTTAGTGTTTAAGAATATATCAGAAGAAATGGATGGTAAAGAATAAACCAAAGTCCAAATGGATGGAAGCCAGGAAGACGGAACCCCATGAAATAATCAGAGAGAAAATGGGATGAAAAGGACATACAAAAAACATATATATTAGATTTCGATACGGATACCAACTGTAATTATAGTTCAGTTAATTCTGAGCATGAGCTCTGGAAGTTAGATCACATTTGTAGAGTTCCTTCGCCTAAACTCTCATAAGATTTAACCAGTGGAGTCACTTAAGTATTTTGAAATAGCTCTATGCAGCCTCATCAAAGATTGTAGACATTTCTGTTAATGAGCGTCCAAAAGCCCAAAAATCAACAAGAAAACAAACTGAAATTTTGAAGGGCAACAAGGGCTTGCTACGAATTCCTAGATGCATGCCTTGTAATCCTTTTTAAGAAGATTAAATGCAATATTATAAATGTACAGCTTGGAGTAATCCCAGTGTTACTCCATGCCCAAGTATTCATTGGCTCAACTAGCATGAATCAGGTCACAAGTAGCCAAAACATCCACCATCTTTAGCCATGCCAATGATAACAGAGCCCAAGACAGCATGAGCCCTATAAGACATCCCACACTTTTTATGTGGGTTGATGTATCACCACCAATCCTGCTTAAGTTTCTACAACCTCATGGATCCCATGTGATACTCCGGATCATTCCCTAGTTAGTACTCCCTCCGTCCCAAAATGAATGTCCAAAAAAATCTTGATCAAAAGCAAATTTGAAGTTTTTTTGGGTATTGATTTAGGGACGGAGGTAGTATCAATTATTGAATATTAAGTCCACTGCATAGTGCATAGGTTTTCATCTACTCTCCTGCTATTGGGCCATGGTTAAGAGCCACGTGACATTGTCACAGCATGCTCGAACAACAAACTTCCACCAGCTGATAAGCCTGATATAATTTGTTGGCCAAAATGCATTTTGGTGCCCAAAACTTTCTTCATAATCCCACTTAGGGTCCTTAACTATAATATGTCTCACTTAATGTCTTGAAGTAATACGTTGTCCCGGTCTCCCAGATAAGGTCCTGAACTTAACGAACCCTTAAAAATCTAAACGGAACTCAACATGTGTCACTCACATATCAAAAAATAAGGGACACAAATGTCTTTTAGTCACCCCTAAAACTTTTTTCATTTCCTTCTACTTCTAGCTAAAACATTTTTCATAGAAGGAGAAAAATGCTACATGAAGCACACTTGAGGGAGATCTTCACTTTCATTCTCGCCCTAATAATTGGGAACAAATTTTGTGTATACCATATGTGGGGATGAGGGTATGGTACGTGAGATAAAATCAGTTTTAAGGTTGATTAAAATCATCTGCCCCCGTCAATTTTTGACATTTGAGGGACACGTGTTAAATTCCATTTAGGGGTGTAAGCGGTTAAAACCGTGGTTTGAAACCGAACCGAACCAAACCATGCGGTTTGGTTTTGGTTTTCACACACAAATGGTTTGGTTCGGTTTCAAAAATTGGTAAACCACATGTTTCGGTTTGGTTTGTGATCTGAACCTTACGGACCGAATCAAACCGAACCAAGGTTTGAGACCGCCAGACCGAACCACCAAACCAAACCGCCAAACCAAA
Source organism: Adenophora triphylla var. japonica (assembly GCA_022495995.1). Lineage (NCBI taxonomy): Eukaryota > Viridiplantae > Streptophyta > Magnoliopsida > Asterales > Campanulaceae > Adenophora > Adenophora triphylla. The sequence continues at coordinate 82,937 of JAFEMH010004828.1, read as the reverse complement.
CCAACAAACTGAACCAGACCAAATATGACCAAACCACAAACCACAAGATAAAACAAATAGACTGAACCACCGTACCGCATATATTAACCACATATACGTATATTGGGTAATATTTATCGCTAAATCAAAAAAAAAAAAAAACCTATATTGCATCGCACTAATCCTAACCCCCCGTTTTGCATCTAATTAAATATTAATTTTAATCTTCATTATGATACATAACCAACCAAGTTCTCTACACTGTCGACATTGTATAGTGTGCTTTTTTTTCCTTCGGCCTCTCTCTTCCTCTAGACTCTCTCTTCCTTCGACTTTCCTTTTCAACTATCACATCATTCGCTCTTCCTTCGTGATCACGGAAAATTTTAAACAAATTTGATAATAAGTTACAGTCTGAAGCGTAGTTTTGAACGACGATCTTAATCATGGTTTGAACCATGGTCTAAACCATAGTCTGAAAAACAGTTTCGACCGCGCTCTGAACCACGGTCTAAACCGTGGTCTGAACCACATAGCTGAATTGCGGTTTGAACCGAACCAAACCAAACCAGACAATGGTGGTTCGATTTGAACTTTTTCATGGTTCGGTTTGAAATTTTTCCAAACCGTTAACTAGTGGTTTGGTCTGTAAATTGGCCTAGACCGAACCATTTACTCCCTTAATTCCATTATAGTTTAAACGATCAGTTAAGTCTAGAACCTTATCTGAGATAAATATTAGTTTAGGACCCTAAGTGGGACGTATTTAAGTGCAAGACCCTAACTACGATTATGATGAAAGCTGGAGATTCTTAATTTCGAACTCCTATCTTTTTCCATTAAGTATGAGGAACTTCATATCCCAACTAATCTTAAGAGAAATAAATTTTAATTCTTCCAATACCTGAGGTCGTAAAAGACGGTCCATCTCTAGCATGATATCTTCCGCCGTGCAACCTCGCTCATGGTTTTGATAGTGAGAGAAGAGGCGATTTGCATGTAGCAAGTCATATGTACGTGGATATGATGAGAAGGGCTCGCACCTACAGGAATTAAAGCAGGAGGACTTGAACAATAAATTTCCAGTGAAAACAAACATAAAGAAATCGTACTCCGCAATTAATTTATCTAACTCACCAGTCATGAAAAGCACCTAACAGACCCCTGTCAAAGATCGCAGAAAGGGTATTATCCGTGCTATCTGGAACTACATTCATCACCCATACGGGCCATGTATCTAAAGCAACTGCAAATCCACCATACAGAGCATTCATGTCCATGACATTTCGAACTTCTGTCTCATTAGCATCCATTAACCTCCAATAATGACGGACTTGATCATGCCAGTAGAGAGTATTTGATAAAAATAGCTCTTGGTTGATACCTGTAATCAACATCAATTGTATTTTAACTTTTGATACCTCCTTGATAAACTTTGTTCTCTTTGCAAAATCAATAGTTACTTTCATTCATATATCCAATGCAGTGAAACACAAAAATGTCTTTTTTCATGCTCATGCTAGCCAACTTTTTATATTCGATGCAATGGAGAGATCGTAACAATGGCATGTTCAAATCACAGACTGGAGGATAAAGAAGCTTGGAAGACAAGGAAGTTTAAGTGTAACAAATCGAAGATTAAAATTTCACTGATTAGTTATGAGTATATGGCCAATTATATGCTATTTGGTCTTTTGAAGGGTTGCTTCATAAGGAGGTACTACACTTTGCAAAATCCTACTAATGGCAATGATCTTTCAATGAGAGGAATAACGCAAGGACAGACTCTCTCTCTCACACACACACACTTCTCTTTTGTTCCTTTTATGTATCTTCTCATTTCCACCCACCAGTGATAGCAAAAACAGCTCAGCAAACACCATTGTTATAAGTGTACTAATTTTAGTTTTTGTAAACAATGTATGCAGCAGGTTGCCCTTTATTTTTATTTTACTTATTTTATTTATACAATGTGTGAGTGTAAGGTGATCCATAAGAATCGTCTTTTTTTCTCTCTTGCTTTTATTTTTGGGAAAACTTCATTTTTGTCCATCGTAATTTGGAGTGTGTTTCATTTTTACCATCGAACTTTATTTTTTTTTCACTTTTACCATCGCACTACAAACAATGGTGTCATTTTATACTCAAATCTGTTATTTAGACCCAAATTTATTTCATTTTTACCATCGCAATACAAACAATCTTGTCATTATTAACCCAATTTTGTTATATAAAATGACACCATTGTTTGAAGTACGATGGTAAAAATGAAAAATAAAAAATAAAGTTTGATGGTAAAGTGAAACACATCCCGAAGTAGGATGGAAAAAAAAATGAAGTTTTCCTTTATTTTATGGGAAAGGGGGAGAGGAGACAATGTTCCTTCACATTTCAAGCCACAGGGACCCCACAATCCACTCAGTCAAACACCACGGTTTTTTTTTTATCTCGGTAATGGATTTATATGTGTAGCAAATAGATGTACATAAATATTTATATGAATGTGTACCCGCAAACAGAAATCCATATTTACTTAGATCGAAATCCAAACAGTGAAGTTGGTGTCATCAGAGGATCAGTTTAATATGCCAATTTGGCAAGGGGTTACTCATTATACATAGGCCAGCGGAAGTAAAAGAAACCATAAGCATTTATTACAAATACATCAGAGTGCTGCCAACAATTTCTATAAACCAATCCAGATCAAGCCTTAAGATTTCAAACTCATGAGAGTTTTTAATAAGCTTGAGTTAAGTTCAGTTTTAGTTGTGTAGAGAAAGCATAAAACAATTGGTCTAACAGTGGTTTAGAGGGAAACATCACAAATACATTATGAGCAATTTGAAATTCAAACAGCTTTGTAGGCATTCATTATTAGTGCAAAATGATGACAGAGTCTTGTGCCAACAGCCTGGACCTATGGTGCTTAACCTTACCAACTATCTATGAGCAATTTGAAATTCAAACAGCTTTGTAGGCATTCATTATTAGTGCAAAATGATGACAGAGTCTTGTGCCAACTACCTGGACCTATGGTGCTTAACCTTACCAACTATCTGTCGCTTTAAATTAACTCTTTACATACTAGTTCAGGTCTTCCCTCAAGTAGGTTTACTGACAGCATTAGCGAGTACAAACCCATTAACAGAATATGACACCAAACCGTATTAAGCGATTTAATTGTATATCATCTTCTATTGAGTTCTTTTCACTTTCAGTTTTAGTAAAATTATCACAAATTTATTCCATTTGCAGATATTAGTAAGTTTAAATAAGAAAAGAAATAGAACTAGCAGCAAAACTTGGAAATAGGTGCAATATGATGTTCCATCCAGTTCAAGCTGGCTAACCCCCACATTAAATAAATTGCACACACAACTTATAGTCAGAGTGAGCACTTAATAGATATTGCACAAGTATGAAAAAAATTAAAAGAGAAACAAAAGGTTTTGTGATTGGACATACCTATGCTTTTGAGACTTTCTGAATATACAGAATGACGCTGTGGCAAAGGAGGGAGTTTCTGAGAATCGGAATTCCCACTACTGAGAGTAATACAGTTCCTCAATGGCGTTTTCCAAGAAGGACTATTCTCATCTGTAGAATCACATATCTTCACAAGCTTTTTCTCAGCATTTTGTTGGAGGCATGATTGATCATCTTGCTTAATCCAGATCGCAGTCTGAACTTTTCGAGCAATGAGTTTCCAGCACATTCCAGAAGTTATGTTCATCAACTTATCCCAGATAATTGGAAAATCTTTGTCCTTTTTATAAGCTGGTGGAGCTGAATAGACAAAATATCCATTTGGTCGCAGAAGGCGATTCACTTCTATCAGCAGAATGCCATCTGAAAAAAACAAAAATACACATCAATCAAATTGATGTGGGTGAAAAGAGGTCATTAACTGCATGCTTTTAGTGTTTGATCAAGACTATTGAAGCATACCTCCATACCAGTGGAACTTATCCGTTCAAAGACTATATTTGTGATCATTAAATAGATTTGACCACCATACTGGTGGATTTAATTAAAAGGCTTCAGTAATAATGCCCAAATACCACGTTAACCTCCAAGGATTTCGCATCTACGAATCGTAGAATACAATGCAATGGTGTGAAAGCTTATATTTGTGATCATTAAATCAGTTTGACCACCATATATGTGGGATTAATCAAAAGACCTCATAAACAATGCACAAATACCACATTTAACCTCCAAGAATTCCGCATTTATTGAATTGTGGATTACAATGCAATGGTGTCTACGAATGGAAGTTGCAAAACTGCTACCCATACCCCTACTCAAACCTCCAAACCACATCATCAAATGCTAAAAGTTTGAAAGTGATAGGACCTCAAAGTTGTTAAAAGCCAAGTTCTGAAAAACATACCGTTCTCATGCCAATCCACACGACACCTTGAACAGTGAACCATTTCAAAAGAGTTGCTTGGATATGGCAGCTGTTTTGTAGATAAAGCGGAAATCATTGCACCGATTCCCCTCTCCAATGCAAACTGAATTTGATTCTCATGACCATCTTTGGGAGCAAAGGACATGGTTTGAATATTTAAAGAAAGAAGATAGGCTGCGAAGCTGGCAACCCCGCAACCAACATCCAGTACTTGAAATATCCCTGCATCAGTAAGATCACCCTTCTCATCTGTTGTCATATTTCCCAACCTGCATTTATTGGGGAAAAATGATTGAATTGATTCAAAGAATTCCGCATATTAGCTTACCAGTAAGATCACCCTTCTCATCTGTATGGCATTATCTCTTTTGACTTATATACATGGAAGATAGAACAAAATAATAACAACTGCTGATTGACATTCTCATAAATTTCTATAGAGAATGAGAGTCATGTCTAAACTAAATGTTTTCATGTAGGTGATTCATTCCAAGAATTAACATCAAGGTTTAACTCCTACAGGAAACAGTATAGCAGAGAGATTGTAACAAAGCTTTTTCGTATTTAGGGTGTAAAAGATTTTCAGATAGTAATAGAATAAATTGTGTAAGAGAGACAAGGATGTGAGAAATGAAACCACGTCATTGCAGGTACCTCTGGATATATTCAGAAGCTCCGTGCTTAAAATGTGTGCCACCACCTGGAAACCACCACAATTGATTTTTCTCATGCACCCAATTTTGTCCTCCCTTTACTTCAGAAAGACGTGTATGATTCACATTACTTCTCCATACATAGTCTCTACTAGTTGGCCATCTCACTGGTAGCTTATAATCATTTGGTGGAGGTACCAAGCAAAAGAGTCGCCTTTCAGGTGGAGGGCAATGCCTCTCAAGATCTTCTCTCTTCGAAATATCTAATTTTGGCAGCAACTCCTTAATGTAATGAACGTCATGGCAAGGAATATACTCGTTGAATTCCAATGGGCATATATTCATCCCTGTCTCTGGGATTGTGACTGGCGTAGTTCGATAAGAAAGAATGACTCTGTTTGTAAATGTAGGACTATCTGTAACATAAAAGGGAAATCGGTCAGAATAAAAATGCTACTTCAATTATGAAGCCAAGCAGAAAACAAACTAAAAATTCTTTTATTGCCCAGTGCTAACTCCAAGCAGTAATACTATTGGCTTCCATCAGAGTAAGTAAAGAAGAACTCGCAAAAGTAAATCCATAGAATCATGAAGTACCTCCAGTTTTACAAAAGGGGGTAAAAGAATGAAAGAAAGAAAGGAAAAAGTAAAAGGAAATCTCGGAATTATAGAACCCCAACAAGTATTAGCGAATAATACAAAGTTTCTCAAATTCAAATCTTCTAAAATTCTTGTCACGGAGCTGCCTTCAATACAACTAGATAACAGTACCCTTAATTATGTTTGATATACAAGTTACCAGCCTGACTGCGTACCCAGTAGATTACATTATTAACTACCGCTTATATGATTATAGACATCCACAAGCAATTTGGATTCCCTGGAATAACCAACGTTTATACATATATATATGTATATACATACAAATATATATGTATGTACACACATATATATATGTATGTATATGTTCATATGTATATATGTATATACATATATTATATATCTAACAGACGCACCATCCCAAACTACATTTCAGTACTGAATTCTCTGACTCCTGAAATCCAAGTGTTACAGTTCATACCATAAATGATTCCATAAATGTCACCCATTTATAGAAAAGAATATCCACCAGACAACGGATAGCCATAAAGGGTGGCATGAGTACTACTAGAATACAGAAATTCCCATCTGGGCACGAACACATTAGAATGCGGGCACTAGAGAACATAGAGTTACAGTACTAACCAAAATTGATCCAAGAAAATATGATTTTACTTAAATAATCATTCATCTAAGTAAAGAGAAAGTTCATCAATAAGTTTTCACTTTTCGTATTGAAAAATAAAAAAAAAACTTCTCTAAATTCCTTCTAATATCCTTCCGCAAGCTCCATTTCAGGTCAAGAGGGCCTGTTAGAAAGCTTCAAAAGCTTTTGACTTCACTATGCAGTCGCAAACAGTATAAAGACTGTGTGCCAGAACTTCAAGGTTCCATACAATGTAAAAGAGGTAACAACTTCCACTCATTTTTTGCACAAGAAAAAAACAGTTGAGAAAATCATTTCCTCACATCTATAGATTATCAAGACAAGGATAGATTCCAGCATATAAAATGATAGGTCACAAGGCATATGTATCCACAGAAACCTCAAATAGATAGCACATAAGGGGATCAAGCCTCAAAATCTTATCATCACAAGTGGATCTAAACTAACTTCACTGCTGTGCCACCCCACTCTCAAGCATTATGGGATTCTCGAAATCTGACTACTCTTTAGGCATGGCTTAAGAAATGGCCATACGCTCCCCTATCTATAGCCTAAACTAATAATCAGAATTTCCCAACAACACTATTCCATTGGTTGCATCTTAATAAGTGAATATTCATAACCATTTTCTACCAGAGTTTTCTTAAAGAACAAGATAGTGTTATGACTCGGGCCTCCGTATAGGTTTGCAAAATGTCTTTTTCACAAACTCGGGGTCTTCGTAGAATCCTCCTATTTCTTTTCCAAGAGAAAATCATGGCAATTCCTACATATTCTCTTTGTTACGGTGACCAGTATTGACATATTATACAAGCCAATGTCAGAAATTGGATTGCTTACTTGTACTAATCATAAGCCTTTTTATCCTCCCTCACGAATATTTCCACTTCCTACCAGCCAGCCATTTCTCAATTTATTGATAATGAGAGTTCAAAAAAAAGTAGGATTGACCACTCTTTCCTCAGCCAAAAAGGCAATTCAAGATAGTGGTGGGAAGAGATCACATTTGACACCACAAAATGGTTGAAAATGACTCAACTCCCAATACATTGGCCACTTGAATTAGCTGACTTTCAAGTGTTCCAGGGCCCAGTACAAGATATCCCACCATACCAACAAGCTCAGACCCTAAGGCATATATACCAACCCTTCGACTGACCGAGCATATATACAACAAATAGTGAATAGCATATATACTACTCCGTATATTTATCAAACATTGCCACATTGGGAACTGCATATTACATGTTAAAAGTAATCAAAGGGCCACTAAACTTCACCCAGAACAATGCTACAGTCAACCAAAATCCCAACCAACACATATACTATTGTTGTGTATGGAAACTCAATTACAAGCACTGAATTTGAAATTGATGAAACAAAATGAGTTCTGCAAACTTCAAATTGATCATTCAATTCCAAATTCAAAGCTTGGAACTAAGTAGTCAAATACACCCTAATCCAATTACTGGAACAGTAAATTCAAAATAAAAAATAAAATCGTAAGCTACTAGTATCCAAAATATAGATAATCATCACATTAGTATCGAAACACTCTCTCTCACACACACATAGTTAGAGAGAGAGAGAGAGTACTGTACTGGGTAGTGGCGATGATGAAGAAGATTTGGAGAGAGATTGAGAGACATAAATGGAGGAATTATGGCCGAAGAGGGTGCCAGTATAAAACGAAGCAATCATAATCAAAAGAGTCACCAATATGATCTGCCCTGACTTGGAATCGAAAGCCGCTGTCGGCCAAACAAATCCCGCCATTTCTATATACCGAAGGTGGTGAAATCACTGTGCAATGTGTGTGTGGGAGAGAGGAAGGAGGATCAAATCGAATGGGAGAAGTTGGGATCTAGAGTTTGAAGGATGAAATGAACACTGAGGAAGAACTCAGGTACGGATACCGGAGAGCGTATCGATTTGGAGGTGGGTACAGTAGAGCACCAGATTTGACGGTGAAAACCCGATCATTAGTGTCAAGGGTCCCAGGTCCACAAAACTGTCACGGGGGTAAATTGCACCGACCTCGAATTCGAATCCGTTAAAAAAAAATTGACCCAAAACAAGTTTTTCTAAAAATGTTTTTCGTAAAATAATTTGTTTTATGGTATTTGGTTGTTTTTCGGAAAATGTTTTTCCCATATTTCGGTGTTTGGTTGTTTTTCAGAAAACGTTTTCCCCATTTTCCGGTGTTTGGTTGTTTTCCGGAAAATTGAAAAAACGTTTTCCGGAAAACATATAACGCCCTTTTTTAAGGAAAATGAATTACGATTTTTTCCTAAATAAAACATTTTTCGAAAAATGATGTCCTTCATGTACATCTCTTATTTAACAATGTACAACTCATATATATATATTTAAGAAGATAGTTCAATAAATCAAAATCTCAGTTTTTATTTTATTTTTTTCTTGGAGTTTTAATAAACAAATAAATAATAAACTCAAAAATTGTGTAAAAAAATGTGGATGGATAATATTTTAAGCCTGATTTTTTAAAAAATCTACATTATAACAATTAGCTAAAAAAATCACTTGGTTTGAAGAAAAATTAAAGAAGAAAAGGAAAAAAAATAAAAAAAAATAATAATTCAAGAAAATATAATTTTGAAGGCACTCATTTCAATAAAAATATATCATCACATTAATCTAATAATATTCGGATTTCGAAAAATATTTTCATTAAACACATGAAAATATTTTTCGAAAAATATTTTCCTTACCAAACAGCCGAAAACATGTTTATCTCATTTTTCGGAAAACATCTTCATTTTACAGGAAAACATCTTCATTTTTCGAAAAACATCTTCATTTTCCGAAAAACATTTTACGAGAAATCATTTTTCGAAAAATATTTTACGTTGAAACAAACGGAAGTAAAGGATTAAAGTGAAATTTGAGGAGCACCGATTCTTATAACTTGTTGTCATCTCTGTTATTATTGGAGGCAAAATTGTAATTCTGCCCTGAAACCCCTCCAACGCCGATTCTCTTTATAATCAATTATCGGTAGTAGTCGATGCAGTCGACTGCAATCTGCATACGATTTGATACTCAAACTAGATAATAAACTTTTGAACAATGTTTCTTGAATCGACGTGCCTCTAAAATTTGGTCATGTCTGATGCAAAATAAAAAATTTAGTGACTGGAGTGAAGTCGTAACAAGGTAGCTGTACCGGAAGGTGTGGCTGGATTACCTCCCCTAGTGATGCAGAGAATCATCCTTCGAAGTAGATTCACTAGTAGCAGAGGCCTTAGTTCAATTCCTTTTTCCTTTAATTCTACGTTGTAGACATATACAACAAGAATTTGTGATCAGATACCGCTTCCTATATTGGGTAAAAGTGTTTCTTAATAGGCTATATATTGGGTGATATACTTTGTAATGTTGAAGATGTGATAATGATATATTTTTGATCGGTGTATGGACGTAGTCCATTGATGTTGGGGTGAACCACTTTAAATCTTGTCTTATTTATTCTTTCCGTCATATTGCTTGTGTCTGAATTGATGGTGTAGCATAACATAATTGTTGGTGTGCATGAGAACAGCTTCCGCCATGCACAACAATTGGTATCAGAGCTTGATGGAAGAGGAGAATTCACGTCAACAAAAGAGATTGAAAATCAAAGAAAATCAGATGTAGCAGTTTTTTGATTCAGATTTTTTAGCGCATCGATGGGAAAATAAGTATTGCGCATTCGTTAATCGTTAGATCGTGCTGATTTTTGTGTGTAGCTTGGGGACTCATATATTTGCAATCTGAACAGTGGAGATCAGCTTTTGAGGTTTCTAGAATTGGGAAACAATCTGAACAATAGTAACAAATTTTGAAGAAAATTAGATTTTGAAGAAAAAATTTCATGTTTGAAGACGGCAATAATTCGGTGGAGCCAGTTGTCATGGTGGAAGCCAAAACCATTTATGTGATCATGAACTTTTGCCAAGGTGGAGATTGTTGGCACCGACCTATCATGCGGTTGAGATGCGAATGAAGGGTCGCAGGTCCGCCGAACTGTCATGCGGTTAAATTGTACCGTCCTCGAATCCGTCAAGTAAAGGGTTAAAGTGAAATTTGGGGAGCACCGGTTCTTACATGTTGTCATCTCTTTTATCATTGACGTGTTTCTTTGAATAATAGGAGTGTTGCATCTGCCTAAGTGCCTATGATGATGGAAGCGAGCTCCGTGAGCTGCCTTGTTGTCACCATTTCCACTGTACCTGTATAGATAAGTGGTTGTACATAAACGCCGACTTGCCCTCTCAAAGTTTACATAAACTAGAGACTCATATTTATACTCAAAATATATGAGTCCTAATTCTAATAGGATTCTAACAAATCTCTCCTTATTCTAATAGTAAATACTTCTAATTGAAAATACTTCTAATTAAGGTAACTTTTTTTAATTTGGCTCAATACCAACTTAGATAACTAATATTTTCTTTCTTTTAGAATATCTCTCAAATATAATATAACTAGTACTCTCTGACCCGTGCCAATGGCACGGGGACAGTATGCATGGGTGGTCAAGTAAAAAAAATTAAAAGATAAATATCATTATAAGTATCCAATGTCTCAAAATTCCTAATATCTCAAAATTCATGAAAATAGAATAGCAAACAATCACAAACTATAAACTGATATTGCCTAAGTTTATTCTTAACTCTTGCATCAACTTGAAAATATATGAAAATTCAAATGTTTGATTGAAGTATCAAACTGAAAATGTGAAAGAATAAAATCTAAATTTGCACAAATAATAACAAATAGAGTAGCAAACAATCACAAACTACAAACATATATTGTCTAAGTTAATCCTTAACTCTTGCATCAACTTGAAAGTAAATGAAAATTCAAATGTTAGATTGAAATATCAAACTAAAAATGTGAAAGAATCTAAAAGTGCACAAATAACAACAAATGTTCAAATTTATGGTATTTACCATAAGGGATGAACATTGGTTCACCGTTTTTGAAGTTGCAAAGATGGATTTCTCCATAAACCGTTCCCACATCACTCTCCAATTTCACATACATATCAATCTTGGACTTTAACATAACTCAATTATGATTGAAATAGAATTGTGCCAGAAACAAAGTACTATAAGCAATCACAAAATTACATCAAAAGCTCCTATCCTCACCATTACCTTTTCACGATACTTTCTCCACTTCGCTCTTGTTACAAAATAACAAAACCATGCAAGTAAAGGAATCATCCCATATATCTTCATACGTCAACTGTGGTGGAGTCATTTGTGAATCAGTTGGAGTTTCAGTATCTTGCAAATCTTCTGTCGAACGAGGGAAAACTTATTTAAAGCATGCATTAGATCAATATATACACATATATATAGTTATATATAAATGTGTCATGTTATCGACATTAGGTTCCGCCATTTAGTTAGTTAGTTATTTATCCCATTATAATCTTTTAACTTTATTTTTTAGTTAATTTAATTGAAATTTAACAAAAAAGTTACTGAAATTCATTTATTCATAAAATTTTAAATATTATTAATACAACAATATATTAAATTTTATAAAAATTAGTTAATTTGAAACAGCTGAAGTATACTGATATCACGAAAAATAGAGAGAGATTGTGATTGATAAATTCAGGGATAATTTTAGAAATCGGTTAATGAGAGTCGTTGGATTAAAGCATTGATAATTAATCTTACGATTAGAATTGAAGAAGAAAATAAATTATCAATCGACAACCCTTGGATCATAGCGATTATGGATCGATATCAACCGTTATTTGTATAAAGTCAATAGGCGGTTATGAACTGAGGTGAGAGAGAAATTGAGATAGAAAATAGTAAGACGATAGTCGTTATGAGTATTACCAATGAGTCTCATTAATAAATAATTATTATATACTTTCGTTCATAGAAAATGAGACTTATCAATAAGACGCTCTAGATGACAAAGTGAGTAAGATTATTCGAAATAGAAGTAGAGGGAGTATTGCGTTAAATTACGGTCAAAATATGCATTTTGGCTAACGGAAGTTAGTCATGAAACTAACTCCGGAGAATATGTCATGTGAAATGATCAAATTGTCCCTTAAAAAAAGATGTCCATGATATATGACTTGAAAATATAACATCATTTTTTTTATTTGCAACAGATTATAAAAATAAATACTCCCTCCGTCTTGAATAATTTAGATCACTTTGACTTTAATAGTCAACTCAATCGAATTTTGATCGTAATTTTATGAAAATTTAGATATTTTTATGCAATTATAAAAATTGTTATTGTTTTACCATTAAAAATACTATCAATAACAATTTTTAAAATTTCATGAAAATATCTATATTTTCTATAAAATTATTCATATTTTTTTTTATAAAAATATGTCAAATTTTGATTGACTTGATTCTGCGAAATAAAGGAAGCGATCAGATCTTTTTAAAAAGTATATTACAAAAGTAACAAAAATCCATGTCAGTTAAATTGTAAATTGAGATAAAGTCAGACAGTCGGTACACACAACCAGACCACTTGCTTGTTTTCTTTCCATTTACATTTGAATTGAAAATCTTGGTACACGCCAACTTCCAAATAATAATTATGTATGCTATTAGTACATTATTATACTCCCGTACCGTCCCACGTGAATGAAAATTTTTAATCAAATTGATGTAACTTTGATCAATAATTTAAATAAAAAATAGTGATTCTAATAAAAATTTAATTTTTTTATTATAACACAATTAATAATATTTTCAATAATGATTTTTAAATTAATAGTTAAAATTATTGCAATTTGACTAAAAGTCTCGTGATGGAGGGAGTATGTATTGAAATAGAAACCACCAATCTACGGCCGTAGGATCAAACAAATTGAAAAGAAATTTAACGATTGAAAATAAAAAAAAAAAAAAAAAAAAGTTAAAACTGATGTTGAAAGTAAGAATCAATCCTAGTCACTCTTTGTCTTTTCTGAAACACAATCATAGCCACTCATTGTGTGACGGTTATTCTTGACCTCTATTGTATTATAGATATGAAGATATTGTGATAACTTCACAATATCTCAACTCAACAGTTCTGTCTTTCACAGATTGACTATAGATCTGATAGTGAAGCCTTTTGTGTACTTAAGACTATTGGAGCTTCTTGTTATGTCTTGAGTACTTATGAGAGCTAAAGAATTGCCCTAGTTTCATGTAGAACATCGATTACTTTATTCAAGTAGAGTTTTGAATTGCCTTAGTTTCGTTTTGATCATCAGCATAACTATAGGTTGAGTTTTTTTTTTATTTTAGTGGACTATTTGATTGAATTTTGAGTAACAATATGTGCAAATTTAGTTAAGCATATGAAATCCTTAAAAATACTGTTGTAATTGGTGCACTAATAATAATTTTTAGGCTTTTTCTAGGACGAGAGAGAGAGAGCGCAATTGAAAAATAACTGGCAAAAGGCATTTAAACTGAGAACTGTGAAATACAAAGAAAACACATAGGCAACTTGCTGACAGGAGGGTATAAATTCCCATCAAATTACAAAAATAACAAGGGCAAATAATTGTCTAGTATCCGCAATAACCCGCAATGCAATTATATAGGAAGAATCAACAATATTGATGAACAAGATGTCGTAGAAAAGAGAAAAGATGTGATCACGGTGTAATCCTCAGTGGGTCACGAGGGAAAAGAGAAGTTGAGCGAATGTTTTTGAGGCCACAGAAGAGCATCACCACGCGCTCTAACCCCGCTCCGAATCCACCATGCGGGGGTGCACCATACCTTCAATATCAAATGACAAGCCATAAGAAGAAAATACCAAACATTTTGTAGACACCAATAATAAACTAGCAAAAATTAAAAAATGTTACTCTCTCCGTCTTAAAATGAATGTCCAACATGTTTCAAATTTGCTCTTGATCAAGAGCAAATTTGAAAAAAATATTCAGACAATCATTTTGGGACGGAGGGAGTAATTCAGAATACACAGAAAGGGTGCATTATTCACATGGTTTTGAATAATCGATGGAAAAACTTCAAACTGAAAAACAAGTTTGCAACAATACATGCAAATAATCTGATAAATAACTTATGTTGTCACACATCACCTTAAACTCTTCATGTTCCTCGTTAAAAATCATATAAATCAATCTTCTTATAACAATTACTGCTGAAGTGAGAAGAATTCAGTGGACTGAGATGTCAGGCAACTTCACACGATTACCAGGAAGAAACATTAATTGATCAAGTTGAGAACAAGGCTAAAGGAAAAGGTTCCCTTGCTATAGCCCAATAGAATGAGTTATCAACAGAGTGGTCAAGATTGATGATCATTGACCATTGCTATGCCTCCCCCCCCCCCCATTAGTAATTGTCCAATTTCCCATTTAAAAGATTTTCCGGATGACAAAACATCGAAGGAATTCAACATATACTCCCTCTGTCCCACTCGAAAAACCACTCGAAAGAGGATTTTTGAGTTGGGCATGGAAATTTAGGAAAGTGATAGTGGAGTAGGTTGTGTTAGTATGTAAAGTGGGATAGGAGAGAGAGAGAGTGGGGTAGAGAGAATAATTGAGTGGAAAGTTATTGTGTGTGAAAGTGGGTCCATTTAAATAAAACATTTCCATTTGGGGGGTTGTCATATTTCGAATGGGACACCCAAAATGACAAAATGTCCTAATTCGGGTGGGGACGGAAGGAGTGTTTGTATGCTATTAGGCACTTAACAGTAATTTTGTGATTTAAGATGGTTACAAATTAATATTTTGTTATTTTGGATAGAACATGCATTAGTCCCAAAGATTTCACAGCACCCGAGATAAGAAAATGATCTTAAAGCAATATAACATATAGAGGCAAATGTTTCTGATAACCAGTGAAAAGCCAACAGAGGACACTTTTGGGATGAGATAAGTGATCAGCAAATACATATACCTGAAGGAATCAATGTATGTTGAAATTGTCTTCACGTCAATTCCACATGCTTCTGCGCGAGAAGCCAAAAGCTCTGGATTGCGAACACGTTGTGCTCCTGAAATAATTTCTTCACCTGTAGGAACACAGGCATGATGATAAATAAAAAATATTTTCGGTTTGATAAAGAAACAAACTTCTAAGACAATAATAGTGATCAGTTAATCACAAATAAATAAACTACAAGATGAATATAATGATAAAAAAGTGTAAAACAAAAATCATAAACTTTGAACCAAACATGATGTGAAATAAATAATAGGAAAAAAAATGGAAGAACCCACAAAAGGTATGTGTAGAAAGCAAGAAGGAAAGGGTATGCAGATAAGAGATCCATATGATATAGGTCAAACAATACTCCTAGCTTCATGGTAGTGTCCACCTATTGCCAGGTTCTATACATCTCGACTGTACAGATTTCAAGAATATTCCTAGACCATTATCCTTGCATGCCTTTTTATCTGATATCATGAGCCCTTAGAACCGTGGATCCTGGGAATGGGTGTAATTTTTTACCAAAAACCCAATATAGAATAATACTCGCTCGGTCCCAAAATGAATGTCTATTTTTCTTTTTGAAGAAATTTAAGAAAGTCATCTTTTTGTATATTTTAGTAATTAATTTGTATGAAAATCTTTGTTATTTACTTATTTAGACTTTTAGTTTTGCAAGTATATAATGAATAATGAAAAAGAAATTGGTAAGAAATCATTTAGGTACAAAGTTTTTTGCAAAAAGGTCATTCATTTTGGGATTAAAAAAAATCTGGACTGGTCATTCATTTTGGCACGGAGGGAGTAGGAAAGTTTCTGCTTGTTATTAACAAGAACAAATTTGTCACAATTAGGGCTATAAACGAGCCGAGCCGAGCTTTGAAGTTTCGAGCTCGAGCTCGAATAAAAATTATCGAGCTCGAGCACCGTTCGAGCTCGGATCGAATCGAGTTTCGAGCTCGAGCTGCTCGCGAGCTTTTCTCGAGCTGCTCGAACTCGAGTATTAACGAGCCGAGCTCGAGCTTGGACTTATTTTTAAAAAAAATCAGAAATCAAACGAGCTTTTCGAACTCTAAACGAACTCGAGACTAAACGAGCCTTGACTAAAAAAAATCATAATTCCCTGTATTTTTGCAAAAAGGTGTGAAAATAAATAGGAAATTAAATTAAGTATATTATTTTTTACATAAATATATTATATATTATACATGTATTATATGTATATTTATTACAAATGTATATATTGAGTCGAGCTCAACGAGCCGAGTTCGAGTCGATATCGGTCAGAGCTCGTCGAACATTCGAGCCGAGCTCGAGCCGGCTCGAAAAAAAACCGAGCTAGAAAGTCGGTTCGAGCTCGAGCTCAAGCTTTTTTTGAGCCGACTCGTTTCGTGTAACAGCCCTAGTCACATTAGCCTAACGAGCAACCAAAATGCATCATGTGGAAATAGCCCCTTTACTGAAATGGAGCTAAGTTATCCCGGTAGGATAAGATTAGAGACAACTTGATATGCACAAGCCAGTCAAATTTTCAACAGATCTGGCTCAAGCCAAGCTCTTGATCCAAGCTTGAAAACACACACAAAAACACACAATGTACGGAAAATCAAATAATGACAGTGACATCTATTATTACCAAATGTTAAATAATGTCCAAGAAATGGTGCTTTTAGGAGGTAACAGTAATCAAAACAAGTCAAATATACAAGATTAGGCATACTCTTGCCACTTGAAGTAACTAGTTATTTGAGCCTTACCTCGAATGAAGACGTCAAATGAATTACTATAAGCAGGATCGTCATAGCAAGGCATTGTATAAAATGGCCGAACAGCCAAAGGATATCGATGAAGTATATAAAACTCCGTTCCGTACCTACAGTCAGAACACAGTCCAGCCATCAGAGAAAGGAAAAAATAGAAGTAAATGTAGAAATGTGATATTTCTTTAACAGGTATGAGAACTTCGTTATACTTTTCTAAAACAAGCTTGCCCAATTTCCTCTCGGATTCTGTGTTAAGGTCCCCAAGTGGATCAATTTCAACACCAGCTTCCTGTGGTTTAAAAAGTTCATGAAGACATTACAAACAAATATATCGTAGCAGGACTAGTGCATCCATCTATCAAATCTTGTAAACACAGGCTATAACATTATAAACAACAATAACAGACTCTCGTTTGTTTAGTGCAACGGCAGCAACACTACTAAGCCAACACGTACACTTACCAGATCTTGAATAACTTTTTCTGAACTTCCTTTTTTCATGGAACGATACTAAGCCAAACAAAGTGAAAGCGAAAAGGCAAAACAAAGGTCATTATTAACAATACCGGGTTGCCCATCTTATCTAACAACAATACAGAACTAATATAGATTTTCTACAACACAAGTCTGGTTCAAGACATTACCTGTGCAATCATGTACAGGTTTATTTTGATGATGTAAATAATCAGGTGAAAGTACATACATCATCAAAATGAAGAACATAAAAACTCAACCTACTTGATTATTACATTATCTTACAACAATCCAAAACCTGTTCAAATGAGATTTTCGTTAACACGAGTCTGGTTCAAGACATTACCTGTGTAATCATGTACAGGTTTATATTGAGCCATATCCAACAAACTAACAGAACTAATAGTCATAAGATGCAAAAGCTATTTGACTTTGTTTTTCCGCCAATTCCTAAAGTGAGATTGGGGGCACTCTTAGAGCCATATCCACTCAGGAAATAATATAATCCAAATAAACATTGCATTACCAAATTCTTGGACTGGTTTCAGTTGTTTCTTTTTTGCAGACTGTTTACTTCTCTAGATTACTTGATACTCCCTCCGTCCCAGACCAAGAGTCCTACTTTCCTTTTTGGTCCGTCCCAGATCAAGAGTCCCTTTCCTTAAATGGAAAGTTTTCCATATATTTATACCCTTATCATCTCCATATATTTACAAAAAAACCATTACTATTCCTCCCACTCATTCTCTCTCCTATTAAATATTATTAACTTTTACATTCTCTCTCTTATTTCCTACCACACATTTAACTTTTACATTCTCTCTCCTATTTCCTACCACACATTTAACTTTTACATTCTCTTTCCTAAAATTTTCTACCCACATTAAAAAAATTTATTAAGAATCGTGAAATCCCCCCCGAGGACCCTTGGTCTGGGACGGAGGGAGTACTATTTTTCTTTCTTTGTGAGAATGGAATCATCTGTTTGTTAGATCTTTACTGAATATTTTACAATGATTTATCTGTTCAAAATTGAAAGAAAGACTTGGATAAGAATAAAATGTTTATGATTCTCTCACAAAAGCAAGTGACAAAAAAAATTTATCGATCAGAGGAGAACAAAACTCAAATTTGGTAAGAACTATCAACTTTCTGCTTCTTTTCAAGCTAGTAGATATTTATTGAAAAAAATTAATGGATAGTGTTGATCATAAATTCCACTAACCTTCAGCATTTGAACCCCTTCTTGGAAGGTAAGGCGCAAGGTATTTCTCAAGTACTGCAAAGTTTCAACAATTAGTATCGCTACAAGAGAAATATGAAGTAAAAGAACAAGCTATCTCCCAAAATAGAGAAAAGAATAACAAATAGCTGAACAAAACTTCTAACTTTTAGAACAACAACAACAACAAAACCTTGGTCCCAAAAAAAATTGTGGTCAGCAAACATGAAATTTGGTTTGTCTGTCTGACTTTTGATAGAAAAAAGAACGAGGCATACGAGGCATGGATGTCTGATAAAGAAAATTCCAAGTAAGATATAAATGAAAATCAACAATTACCTTTAAAGGCTCAAACGGGAACTGTTTCCCAATAGCTTCAAGCTCTTTTTGGCATCTATTCAAACCGTCAAACATTTCAACAAACAAGCGATCGACGATGTCCATCACCTGCATGCAGAAGTTCATCAGGTACTACTACATAACTATGCATAATTATCATGCATGCTTATGGAATTAAATTTTGTACCTCACTATAGTGCTCCTTGATCTCCATTTCCACATCAAGACCTGTGAATTCACACAAATGTCTGTGTGTAAAGGAGTCTTCCGCCCTGTAAACAGCACCAATCTCAAAAACACGTCCGAAATCACCACATATAGACATTTGCTTATGAAACTGAGGTGACTGTGCCAGACAAGCGGGTGTCCCTTTAAAATCCAGTCTGAAAACAGCTGAACCACCTTCACTGGATCCTGCTATAAGTTTTGGTGTATGGATTTCAACGAAATCCTCACGCTCCAAAAACTGCCTGAACATCTGCAAGATAATATGCTAAGTTCAGGCCTAACATTGAGGAACATTGAGGTTCACGAATTAGTATTTGCGGGTATACAAAGGGTCAATTTGTCTCGGGTTGATTGAGACTTGGTTTTTATTTAGTATTTTACATATAAAAGGTACTGGTTGAGCAAACACCAGATCAAACCTAGATCAACTTGATGGCTAACAGGGGCGGATCTACCCTTTGGGGTAGGGGGTCAGTTGACCCCCCTAAGTTTTCCATTTTTTCCATTTTCCACCCATTTTCACCCTTGAAATGTTTTGGACTTCATACCTTGACCCCCCTAGAAAAATTCAAATGAAACCTCTCGAATGTTACTTTGGACATCTACACACACACACACATATATATATATAAATATATTTCACAAGGACTAAAATGCAAAGCATTTCACAAGGACTAAAATGCAAAACACTTCACAAGGACTTAAATGTAAGACACTAAAACGTAACTTTCTCTCTCTCGCTGGGCATTCCGCAAGGTTAGAAGGAGAAGACGCTAGTCACGATTTGCTTTCAAATTCAATATGTTCATCCTCTCTCTACTCAACAGGGTATGTCAATTTCCCTTATCATCAGTTCATTTATCTATTTAATTTAAGTTTTTGATTCAAATGTTTTATTGTTTAGATCTGTTGATTGCAATGTTATTTTGAATATTATTGCTTTTTACCCAATTTCTTAATCTTGTTTGGTTTTTTCTGAATTATTTGATTTAAGCTTATTTGAAGTTGAAAAATAGTTTTCGCTTAGTGCTACTAAACCCTTTAAATCCAGTTTTGTAAAGTGTTTTTAGAGCTAAATCTTAAAAAAAATCTTAATGATTTAAATGTTTTTCTGTGTAGATCTGTTGATTTAAGTATTAATTTATCTATGTTTATAGCTCGATTTCTAGATCTTGTTTCTAGTACTTTTGTTTATGGCTGATGGCCTTATTGGTGTGTTTGTAGTTGATGACCTTGTTGGTGTGTTTCTTTACTGCCGATGACCTTATCAACATGTTTCAAAATTTGAACGATAATAAAAAATAGGCTTTTATGTTTTGTTTTGCTTTATTCTCTTTAATGTAATTTTTTTTTTAGTTATGTAAAATTTTGACCCCCCTGACCTTAAATCCTAGATCCGCCACTGATGGCTAAGGACAGTTAGATAGGAAATTCATTACTTCTATAATATATTGAGAAGATGATGCAATTCATCAAAGTTAAAGGACTACATTTGCAATTGCAAATCAGACTTCAAATGCATTCACAATGGTCAAACAAATCATAAATGAATAAATCCAGGATATGAAGATATTGAACATGCAAAGGAGTTGATTGGTCGATTAAGAAAAAATGTGAATACTCCCTCCGTCCCATCCGAATTTGGACAAAGTTACTTTACACGGAGATTAAGGAAAAGGTAAATGTTGCGAGTGTAATTTAAAAATAGGAGAGAGAATGAGTGGAGGGAATAGTAAATTATAATGGTGTTGTGAGTATTAAAATAATGTAGGAGAGAGAATGAGTGGAGAGAATAGTGATTTAAGGTTTCCATTTTGGGCCGTCCAAATTCGGATGGGACGCCCAAAAAGGAAATTTGTCCAAATTCGGGTGGGACGGAGGGAGTATACTTTTCCAACTTGGTGTTGAATGCGAAAAATTCCTTGTTTGGCTGGCGTACGCAAGTCGAGAACCCTGAAATTCAGACGTGTATCCTGATTCACACGTACAAATTGCTCTCCAGCCTGCACTTATCAACCAAAATTTACATTAGTAGATGTCTAAGGATAAGACCTGACGAACAATGTATAATGAGATCACTCAGTTAATGATGTTTAACCCAATTCAAAGGATATCCACCTAAAATTAAATTAAATGTTAACAGCTTGTCAGAACATACCTCTAAGGCCTTGTCAATTTCAACATCACTTCGGGCAGCATCTTCGATATTTATAGGAAGTGCAGGCATGGCCTTGTTGACACAATAAATCTTTCTAACTTGAATTTCAACCTACAGCAAGTATATGCAAGGTCATGAGTTGACAGGCAATAATTTCCACTTTTAAATGTTGAAAAGAATAACATTGCATGTATTATTTGTAAACAAGAAAAGATAACAGGCAACATGTTTAATGCTATTTGGAAAGTTGTCACATAAAATCTTTTGCACTTGGAGGAGCACTCAATCTCCCTATAATTAACATAATCAAATAAAAAAATTTCCAATGATAAAGGCCATCTTTTTGCTGATCGGACGGATGGACTGTGCTCTGCCGCGTATTAGCACGGTTTTGTCCTTCAATTCCTCCGTGAGCCACATGACCGTGGTCCAGACCTTGCCGGAGACAAGCTTAGACTGGAGTTCTTCGAGAGCTATGTCGCCATAGTTGGCTGCGAGAGGATCGGGAGCGTCAATTGTAACCGCCCCGACTCCGGCAGCGGCGGCTGCAGCAGCGGCTTCCTGACGGCGGCGCAGTTTCTAGGACTTGGCAGCTTCTTTCTTCGACGGTTTCTTGGTTTGCTCCTCCTCTGGTGGTACCTGTGAGAGTTCTTGAGACGCCATGTCGCTCACGGTCATGTCGCTCAAAGAAGAACCGAAGGACAAAATGGACCGTGAATCCGTTTTCTCTTACAACAACAAATGCCATCCTCTTCAGCATGTAGTACAGACCATCCGACCGGTAACTAAACTACAGACCATCCGTCCGGTAACTAAGAGGATGGCATTGAAGAGAGGACGGATGTATTAGCACGGTTTTGTCCTTCAATTCCTCCGTGATCGACATGACCGTGGTCCAGACCTTGCCGGAAACAAGCTTAGACTGGTGTTCTTCGAGAGCTGTGTCGCCATAGTTGGCTGCGAGAGGATCAGGAGCGTCAATTGTAACCGCCCCGACTCCGGCAGCGGCGGCTTCTTGAGACGCCATTGGAGAGATGGAGAACCCGCCGGAAAAAGCAAAAAAATCCAAGAAAATGAAGAATCCACCGGTGATACGGAGCAAAAACACCACCAAGATGATCGAAAAGGAAACTAGAGCAAGATTCTCAAGGAAAAATGGTCAAGTTTCGCCGGAAAGTGAAGAAATAAAAATAAATAGTCACCGGAAAAAGGCTCTATTCGACGGCCGGAAATAGAGAGAGACGGAGAGGAGAGGCCGGAAATAGAGAGACGGAGAGAGAGGCCGGAAATGGTCAAGTTTCACGTCTAGTTGGATCAATTTAAAGAGAGAAAGAAAAAATGAATCTGGAAAATGAAGAGTGAAGAGAGAGATTAGAGATTTGAATTTTGAAGAAATAGAGGAGAGAGAAAAAGGCTTTCAATCAAAAGGACAAAATAGTATCTTGAAAATTGTGCCCACAACCTCTCCTAGCCCATTTGAAATTCAAAACTATGTTCCCTTAGACTACCTGGTTTCCTTTAACTAGGATAGGGATGGGATGGCAATTTTGAATCAAACCAAATATTCGAACTGTATCGAATTGAAGTTGACGGTTATTAATTGGCTTGACTGAATACGGGGTGGGTAATAGGGAATAATCGAAATGAAAAAGTGGGAAACGGTTTGATTTTGGTATTAGCATTATTCGCCCCATTACCTGAACCGAATGTTACCCGAACTGCTTATTTTAGTAATATAATTTTACTCTTATTCATATAATTATTTTCCATGATATAAATGATAAATGGCTATTTCATAGTCATTTATAGCATTATTTTAATATCATTTACTTAGTTTTTAGTCTCATTTAGTTTGCATTTAGTATAATTTAGCCTCTTTTATATTATACTAGTAAAAGGCCGTGTTCAAGGACACATGTTTTTTTTTTAATTAAAAAAAATAAAATTTAAAGGGCAAAATGGGAAATTGACAACTTAGTGAGGGCAAAATGGGAAATTTGACATTTGACACTATTCATTGTACTGTTCATGGGATGAGGTGGCATGGTGTGATTTATACTATAGACTAGTAAAAGCCCGTGTCCGAGGACACGTGTTTTTTTTTTTTTTTAATTTAATTTTTTTTTTAAAGGGCAAAATGGAAAATGGACAACTTAGTGAGGGTAAAATGAGAAATTTGGCATTTGGCACTGTTCACAGTACTGTTCACCCATGGTGTGATTTATACTATAGATTCTAGATAGAGTCAAGGACTCTTAAACCCATAATTCAAATTAATAAGCCATTTTAACCCATTTGAGATTAAAATCCCACTAAAACCCAACCTTAACGCTGTTAATTTTTTTTTAACCTCACGTAGCCTCTCATTATCAAAAAAATCAAAACCTTAACAGACACCTTCTACGGCGACCATAAGCGTTTTTCAGGTCAAGATACTACCCCTTCTCCGGCGACCGACACCTTCTCGTTCTCCGGCGACATCCAACCCTCGCTGTTCTGAGCCAAATCCCGCCTCCTTCTCAGATCTGAGCCAAATCCCGCCTCCTTCTCATTTTTTTTTAAAGAAAATTGTGTAGGTTTGCAGAGAGAGGGAATTCGGTCTTTGTTTGGTTTTGAGATCGGAGAATTGGGAGAAAGTTTGACGGTGGTGAAGGTTGAGGTTGGGGAAGATTCCGGTGAGGAGAAGCTAGGATTGATGAGGTTGCAATTGGTGAGCTTGGATCGCCGGTTAATTGGGAGGTGATGGAGAGGTTTTAATGGAAGGTTTGGCCGGAGATTCGTGAGGCTAGGTTGAGGGATTTGGTGAAGAAGGTTGAGGTTGGGACGACGGTAATGGCGAAGGAGTTGGTTTTGAGATGAGGTCGCCGGTGAGGGAGCTTGGTGAGGGTTCCTTCCTGCGAATAGAGAGAGAGAGGAGAGAGAAGGAGGTGAGATCTGTGTGTACTGTGTGTGGGATTGTGAGAGGCTTCCTCCTTTAACAAATGACAACAAATGACAGGAATTGGTATTTTTACATGTCTTTTATCCCTTGATATAAGACCTGTTCAAGTGACCTTTTGTCATATGAATTGTTTATTTAAATTTTTGGGGTTTGTCAATGTTGTAAAGACATTTTTACAGGACCAATTAAAGAGCTTATAACTTTGTATATGATGTTTCCAGGTCATATACCATTTGCTATAGGACCATATACCATTTGCTATAGTTTGGTCCTATAGTAATTGGAATAGGACCATTCAAAGGTCTTATACCATTTGCTATAGTTTGGTCCTATAGCAACTGATATAAGACCTGACAACATCATATACAAAGCTATAACCCCTTTAATTGGTCCTATATCAACTGGTATAGGACCTGGCAACATCATATACAAAGCAATAAGACCTTTGTAATTATTTGTTAATGTGGTTACGGACCTGTTCCAGGTCCTATAACTCTTGCTATAGGACCTGTTTTATTGTGATTTTAATTTCTAGGTTACTTGCTTCATATTTTTTGTGTTTGATAATGTGGCAAATAATCTATTACATGTCCTATAACCATTGCTATAGGAGCTGAAATAGTGTTTTTTTAATTTCGAGGTCACTTGCTTTATTTTGGTTGTGAATTTGTTTGTTTGAAATAGATGTTAAATTTTGTTATTATTTGTTAATGTGGTAAAGGACTTGTTCCATGTCCTATAACTCTTATAAAATGAATATTTTTTTACTCAAAATTTTTGATTTTTTTGATGAATAATTGATGTTCATTCCGTCTCAATTTTATTTACTTTTCATCACTTTCTTTGTTACTCATCTATACCCGTCTTTGTAAATCAAGTTGCAGGTCCTATATCACTTGCTATATGACCATTCAAAGCTATAAGCCCTTTAATTGGTCCTATAGCAATTGTTATAGGATCTGTCAATATCATATACATAGCTATAAGACCTTTGAATGGTCCTATAGCAATTGGTATAGGACCTGTCAATATCATATACAAAGCTATAAGCCCTTTAATTGGTCCTATAGCAACTGGTATAGGACCTGACAACATCATATTCAAAGCAATAAGACATTTTAATGGTCCCATAACAATTGGTATAGGACTTGTCAATATCATATACAAAGCTATAAGCCAGTTAATTGGTCCTATAGCAATTGGTATAGGACTTAGCCACATCATATACAAATTCAATTAAATAGATAAAAAAAATATCAAGGTACGGATTATTATTATATTTATTATGAGACGGACGGAGAGAAAAAGAAGAAGAAGAGAAACAAACTGAGCTACATATATTCACCAACAATAAAATTGATGGAGTATGGTTGAATTTTGACTGTTTGTTGCATTTACTAGTGTTGTCATGTCATATATCAGTTGCTATAGGACCATTCAATGTCTTATAACATAGGTATATGATTTTTTGAGGTCCTATATCACTTGATATAGGACCATTCAAAGGTCTTATAGCTTCGTATATGATGTTGTTAAGTCCTATACCGGGTTCTATAGGACCATTCAAATGTCTTAATGCGTTTGTTTAAGATTGTGTGAGGTCCTATGGAACTGGTATAGGACACAGCAACATCATATACAAAGCTATAACAACTTTTAATTGGTCCTATAGCAATTGTTATATGATCTGTCAATATCATATACAAAGCTATAAGACATTTGAATGGTCCTATAGCAATTGGTATAGGACTTGTCAATATCGTATACAAAGCTGTAAGCCCTTTAATAGGTCCTATAGCAACTGATATAGGACCTGGCAATATCATATACAAAGCAATAAGCGAGTCTTATTAAAAAGATGATGAATTTCATACATATACTTGAGATTAGAGACAACCACTAACAACAAAATTCTCAAATCCTTTTAATCACCAAAAATAAACCCAAAATCTTCCAATAATCACTTGAAAATAAATAGAAAAAACATAGACCAAACATTTCAACCAAAAGACTGAGGATCAAGGAATCCAGCGGGCAAACCAACACCAAAATCTTCCAATAATCACTTGAAAATAAATAGAAAAAACAGAGACCAACATTTCCCCTCTCTCCCACCGGAATCAAACTCAACCTTAACCACCAATTAGCCGGCGAACTCAATCCTCTTCACCACCGTTCTCTGCCTTCCTCCTTCGTATTCCAAATCCTAAGCCGCCAACTACCGTCGCTCCTAACAACAACAACGCCGTTCTTCCTCCTTCCCCCTCAATCTCCCTTGCCGTCCTCTATTCCAACCTCCATCGCACATCACCGCTCCCTCTCAACAAATTCAAGACGCAAACACTCCCTCCAACTCCATCGTCTTCCTCACCCATTTCCTCTCCCAAATCCGATTCCAATCACCGGCGATCTCCCTACCAAAACCTCAACCTAATCCCTTACTTCACCTTGGCCAACCTCTCTCTACCCAAACCGCCACCTTCTTTCCCTATTTCCAAGTCCTAAGCCGATTGGCCACCACCGCTATACCACCGATCTCAGTCTGCCGCATCTCCCCATCCCCTTGCGTCTCTCTCTGTCCGACTTGCACCGGAGAGGGGTGTGAATGGGACGCGGATCATTGCGGAGGAAAAAGGGAGGCGGGCCTGATTGAAGAAGAAGGGGGAGGGGAAAATCAAATTAAAACAGCAAGTTAACGGCGTCTTAACTCAATTTGTCCGGTAAATAGCATTTTGGGGTTTAAAGGAATTTTGATTTGGAATATAAAGAGGAGTTGTCTTTTTTTATTTGGATTGGGTTTTTTTGGGTTATGATTTGATAAATGTGGGTAAAGAGGAATTTTTCCTTCTAGATATTATACTTGTAGACACCCAAATTTCGTACACAACTATTTAATTTTTGAATTGTAATCTAGTGAATCTTTTCTTATGTTTGGTGAATTGTGTCATACACAACTATTTAATTTTATTTTAGCTCTTATGAATGTGATTATATGAGTTTAAGTAGAAAAATTATTATTTATCAAAGTTAATTTTTGAGTTTTTTTTTATCGATAAAGTGTTTCAAAACAAAATATTAGTTTGACTAATTTCCCGCGGGAATTCCCCGATTAACTGCTACCCGTGAGAAATAGATATGGTATGGAAAATTGTACGTAATCAAAGAGCTAAGAAAAGGTTGAGAAATTACCACCTTCCGATGAAGAAGTTTCGACTAATGCAGTTAGGAGAAGTAGTAGACCAAGAGACCCAAACTGGCTATCCAAACGGTTTGTAAGATATGTAATGGTTTTGTAAAATCAATAATGGTTAATCAAGTATGAACGATTTGTTAGATATGTTTAGTCTTTCAACTTATCCATCCTCAGATGCAAAAACAATATCTTATCCGGGCAGCGATGGAAAGAATTGGAACTACCAATACAAGTAACACTTAACTGTGCTTGAAATGAACTCCCACACTCACATTTAAAATGGTGTAATAATCACAACAACCAAAGGTAGTACCAAAAGCACAATATCACACACACTTGTACGGTGGTGCCAACATATTTATTCACGTAAATTTAGATATAAATGAGACATACTTCAATTAAATTTTTATTCTTCGCCAGTGCAGAGAAGGATCTATTTCAGCATTTGCACATCTTTTGTGCAATGAGTGTTGGGAGGGTGTCAAGGACAACGCCTTTTGTTCATTTCTCGGGGGTAGAGAACAAGAAAAAGGCCATTAAGGGAGTTGCTGTAGGGATGGTGTACAAAAGAAAAAAGATAGGGATGATTACAGAGAAACTTGTGTTAAAAAAATATCATAATAGGCAACAACATAATTTTGGCAGGAACCATTCCATATCCATCTTCTAATCTATGTTGATACAATTAATATCTGTATGACTTCTCAAAGTCTTGGACACTTCATTAGGAACACAGAGGAAAAAATAACAGTATCAACATTCATGCAGTAGTACAAATATCCTCTCATGTCTACTTATTACTAAGCTTAGACTTCACATTATCTACGTGTTTATTAACAAACACTTCACACCACCTTTCAGCTAGATCAACAGTTCATCTGGAAATGTTTCAGGATTATCGGGAAAGTGCTGTGGAAAATAACAAATGAAGATGTAAATAATATTTAGGATTCACATAAACAATATAAATGCAAATTAGTAACATTGGTTGTACCTGCTGTATGTCAGTTCCCGTTGCCTGATGAACAAGCTTCTCAGCGTATAGCATGATACAAAAACCACATTCCCAATCAGATTTTTGTTTCTTGTGCTATGATTTAAAAAAAAAAAAAGTGAAGTGAATAACCAAACTAACGGTTTAAAATCTTAAGTAATGAGAGTAAATCGAGAACTCATATTCATCGGCACAAGCTCCCATTCGCACTGAGCTTTTGGATCACTGAGCTGCTGTTGATATTCTTTTTCCATCCTACAAGAAATAAAGAGATGTGAGTTGTCAAATCTTTTTTAAAAATGGCACTTTTGTGTTAATTAAAAAAAAATGTACTTACACAGAAAGAAAGTAGTTAAAAAAATCTCTCCCTTCCGCCGAGCCACCCAAAGGGTCGAACCAGTAAATTTTACCTTGTTCAGGCACAAATACTAGCAGCTCCCGGTGACTATTTCTGAAAGAAAAAAAAAAACAAAAAATTTTGTGCATGATGTTAGGATATACTTCCTCCGTCCCACTTGGCATCAATATTTTGACATAACAGTTCAAAGTAGTAGAATTTATAATAGTTGTAAAGAGGATACTTACGATTCATTATATGGAACAATGTACATGCTCATCGGATTTTCTTTCATGGTTTCTACCAAAAACCTCACATGGTTTTCTACGTGAGTAATACTCCCTCCGTCCCGGACCTTGGTGCCTAGTTTGACTTTTCACGTAAATTAAGGAGGGAGTATTATATTGAAAGTGTTGTGAGTGTGAAATAAAATAGGAGAGAGAATGAGTGGAGAGAATAGTAAATTATAATGGTGTTGTGAGTATTAAAATAATGTAGGAGAGAGAATGAGTGGAGGGAATAGTAAAGATTCCTTTCCATTTTAGGAAATGTGCACGTAGGTTTGGGACGCCCAAAATGGAAAGTGTGCACGTAGGTATGGGACGGAGGGAGTATTCAATATTCCGCCCACGCCTAGTTTCGAGATTTCTTCAATCACATCCTCACCATGTCGTTGCCTCCTCCTAAGAGAGACCAGTTCCTCATTGCGAGGAGCAGAATAGCATGAAAAAAATTTGATGCGCTTGTTATGCGTGTCCATTATGGAGTCATGCAAATGTCTACAAAATAAAATTTATAATTAAATGGTTGAATGAAGGGACAGTAAAGCGAGTGATATTGCGAAGACTTACTCGAACCAAACATCAATATGGAGGCTCAAGCGCCAAATCATATCCTTCTCTATTGATGTAGGTCTAAGGGACTCAAGAAAGGTTTTTAACTCGGAGGTAATTTGTTGAACTTCCATTTGTGAAAACTCCTTCCCTGAAAGTGATTTTAATGAACTCTGGATCCTCCTCGGATACGTACTCCTCTAAACATTTTATAATTTTAGTTGCAAAATTCAGAGAATCAGAGAAAGGTTTTCAAGTAAAGGAATCAAAAGCAATGATGCACTCACTGCTTTTATCTCCTGGATATAGGCTTCAAATTTTTTTTCCAATTCACATTGAAGGGAAATCCGTGTGTAACGGACAGCACTAATATCCTCATCCATTTCTTTTATGTATTCTTGAGTTAACTCGTCACATTGACTCAAAATCTTTTGCCGAGGAACTTCGTAGATGATGGATTTTCTTCAATGTCAAAATAAAATTTCGGGGAGTAATCAATCAATTAGAAATCAAGTGCAAAAGAATGTTAATCATATTACTAAACAAGGAGACAAACACACCTTGGGGGTATTGATGCTCGATCCATTTGTGGAGAGTAACCCTGGGATCTGTTGAATCAAATGCCCAACACCCCTTTTTAGTTTACAAATAGAAAATAAAACAAACTGTCATTGATCAAAACCCAGTAAACGAGACATGTGCGTAATGAAAGTATTGAGACTTATACAGCTCATACTACTTCTTGTGCTAATTCTTGTTACACAGATAAACAAGAATTAAATCATGATGTACAACTCCTTCAAGCTGCCACAGCAATGCAAATAGAAGACACATGGAAGTGATTGCCAGGGGTATTTTAGTCTTGTATATAGTCAGTTAGTTGGTTAGCATTCAGTTAGTTTGTTAGATAGATAGATACACATATAGATACAACAATTTGTTGTAACAACTTCATGTATATATAATGATCTCAGTCTGTACAAACAAGTAATGAAATACACAGAAATTTCCCAATTATTCTCTGTCATTTCCTCTATTTCTTATCATCTATGATGGTATCAGAGCATTCGATCCGTCGATGCTCTTGATTATCTCTATCTTGCTCTAGATTTCCTCTGTTTTTGTTCATTTTCATCACCAGATCAGTACAGAATTCTTTGGAGGTTTGGGAATTTTGCAGTTTACTGGTGCATTATGATCAAATATTTACGACAAAAGATTATCCTAATGTTTATTGCCGGATTGGGTGGGATCTTAGGCATCCATGTTGCTAAGAAAACATTTCACTCCTTAAGGATAACCTCGTGTCTCATTACAAATAAAAAAAAGTCATCTTTCAACTTTAGCACATGCTCCTGCTCCAAAAAGAAGTCCACGTTCGAAAAATCTACTTAGTTAAGGGTTATATAATTATGCTTAAAGTTGGTTAAAATTACCAAAAAAGTGAGCACGCCCAAGATGGATACGTGTAGAGGGTATAGTTAAAAGGTTATGAAGATTAAAGAAGTATTTTTTAAAACAGAAGTCCCATCACAGAATACTGGACTCTTTGATTGAGATGGGAGAGTAATATGTAATTCTAGTAGGAGTCTAATTGTTTCATTTAGCATTTATAACATCTCTAATTTTCAATTGCAAAGCAGGATGGGAAAAGGAAGACTGATGCGTCAGATGATGGCCAAAGAAAGAAGTCGAATCTGGAAAGCCAATGCAGTTTGAAATTACTTTCAGACATAAATCTTGAGCGTGAAAATACGAAAAAAAAACAAGGACGTAGTTCCTGCAGTGGATCACAATAAAAAAGAAAAAATTATGAGCAATTCACAGTTCATAAAGTTGATAAAACATGAGGATCGGAAGAATAATTGTGTTCTATTATTTTTGGAGATTGCGGACACCTATGATTCAACTCACTAGGCATTCCTTATTGAAGGAAAATTAAGGAAATTGTGTGTTGATGAGGTAGCTTATATTTTAGGCCTTAAAATTCGCCGAACTTGAAGTTCCGCAAAGTTATGTCCGAAATGATGAAGCCATTACTTCTTTTGAAACTCTAGCCAAAAATCTTTTGCCGGGTGTGAATGACTTAAACAAATGAAAATCTAAAACTAGTTATTGATACACCATCAACAATACTAACAATAACAGGTTTTAGATTTTCATTAGAATAATTAAGTCAATCTAAAAGTATTATTATTATTTTTTTGATAAGAAATCTAAAATTATTATTCAAAGTAAGTTCGTAGTAACAGCTAAAAAAGTGGGAATATCATTTTGGGACAGAGGGAGTACTCTCTCGAACCCAAAAAAAAATAGTCCAATTAATACACAATTTATTTAGTACGCACACCTTTTTTTAACTACAAAAATACCATTTTAATAAACTTAATAACCAAGTCCACTGCGAGTGTCACATAATTAGCCACATCAACACTATTCAATATAATAAATCTTCCGAGCACAACAACACATTTTGCATGCTTTCAATACTACCACGATACTATTAACTAAGCAATTTCAATGGCAAAGCAACAACCAAATAACCAAATGGGACCGAACGATCGAAATATGTTTCAATAAAATGGAGTAAGACGATAGTAGATATAATAAAAAATTAAAAGGAATGAAACTGACACAGAGAAATTTAATCCCTAAAATCAAAATCATAATCCTAAATTAGTTATGACACCCGCTCATAAACGCTGAAGCGACACATTACCCAGTATACTTGCACACATTATTCAATTACACACACGATCAAAGTCTTCACTTAAGATCATACATTCATACTAAGGGAAACTCCAGCCCATTAGTGACTTTAGAAGCAGAAGGGGGAAGGTTATATATACAAAATCATAGTGATATAGTATAAGTATACTACTAAAAAATAGTAATACCAACAGGCAACTGACAATCAACAAGAGGGTATTTGAATTTGAACTTGATTTAATTTAATTTAATTTAATTTGTCAGTGTGAAATTCAGAAAGAATCAAAAAGCACAAAATCCCAAACTGATGTTCAAGAAAAATAAAATGTTAATTGTGCTATTGCAAGAAATCATTAAGAATTTCGAATGTAATGACTGGAAAGAAGAATTTCAAAAGGGGTTTCCAATTTCAAACCCTATGTTTTTAGGGTTTTAGAAATTTGCAAGAAATCATTAAGATGATGCATGAAGAGAGATACCTGAACTTAGTCTTCAGCAGCAGCGCCGAAAGGAGAGGGACGACCGCCTTAAGGTGATGATTCCTCCGTTATAGGTGGGGATGGTGGTCGCATGGAAGATGAAGGGAAAGGGGGGTTGGGAGAGGGGATGTGTGGACATGAATATGAAGGTGGGTTGGGGTTTTTTGGTAAAATATTTTTATTTTTACTTTTTATTTAAATTATTTATTAGTATCCTTGTTTAAAAATATATATTTTTTAAATATTGTTTTACCCAAATGATCTCTCCCATTTATCGGGTTGTGTATTTAGTAGGGGTTCTCCGATCGTTGAATCAGGTAAATCTCTCTTTCTTGTTTATCAGATTTTTGGGGGCTCAGTTCTTGTTTATAATTTTTACTCCGGCGCCGATGGGGTTTCCCTGGGATTTTAGTTCAGTTGGTACCCGGGTGACGTCCTGGACTTCAACAGGCCGCCCAAACTAGCTGGGCCGCCTCACGCCTCCGGGGAATCTAGGTCACCATTTAGGTAGGTCGCACGTAACTGAACTTGAACTACTGAATAATATCACAATAATGTAAGACGCAATTAGAGAGCACTTAACTAGAGAATATTGTCTATCAAGATCTTACCCATTCAACGACTGACCAATATGGTTTCTGCCGTTAAGAGTAAGAGAACTACAGCCTACAATTAGTCATTATAGAAGGCAAACTTAAGTCTACTGTCAGGTATTGCAGTTCAAAAGCCTATTAAAGGGCATGTATTAAATTAAAGAAAGGCAGATCAATTACCTTTTTTTCCCAAATCCACTCTTTTCGAATACAGCACTCGATTGTTTGACTCATTCCATCCATCCAACTCGGCAGTGACTCGGTTTTGTAACCGAGTCGAGTCAAGTTTGATGAGAACTCAGACTCCAAAAAATCGCCTTTGTACCAAGTCGACTATGGTAGTTCACTCTCTCTGTTTCTCTCTCTAAACTTGTTCTCTCTCTCTCACTCACTCACTCACTAACTCAGTAATGTTTAAACTAAACTTGGTCGTGGTGGGGATATGGCGGCGGATGAGCTGAGAATATGAAAGAGAGTGAAATTGAGAAGTAGGGTTTTGAATTTATAGAGTACTAGAAACACTATAAAGCACAAAATGGGCCGGCTAGGAATTTTTTTGGGCTGATTCAATTGGTGTTATTTTTTTATATATTTAGATTGGGCTATCCGTATTTTCAAAGGCTTCCCGTATTTTGAAATCTCAATAGCACTATAACTAAGATCGGTTAAATTCAATGTTTGTCTTTGCATTTCAATGGACTAAAAAAAAAAGAGGTTAATTTCACTGTCCACCCCTATTTGTTCATATGTGTGCTTGTGTGTGTTCTAGGTTAACGTAATGACCAAATTGGATTGACATCCACAAGTCAGTTGATTGTTGTTTGGACAAAATTAACATAATGACCAGGGTAGATAATGGTGATAGCATCAGTAATGGTTGGACGGTTGCAAGGGTGGCAGAGTGGTGGCATGGCGGGGATGGCATTGATGGGGCGTGAGTGGCAGCAGGAAGGTCAATTAATATAATGGATAAGATACTACTCATGTATGGCAACGTCCAACAATACGTTTGAAACTTTACCATACGTTCAAACGATTGGTTAGTATACAATATGTTCAATTCTATAAATTAACGGACTACATGGTACACCTTCTGTATATGTTAGGAATGAAATGGGGGAAAAAAATAGGTCGAGGACAAAAAGGGAAAAACTTGCATAGGTCAGGGATACTTTACTCGTTTGTAACTTGCGAGTGTTTCCAGTACTCTATAAATTCAAAACCCTACCTCTCAATTTCACTCTCTTTCATATTCTCAGCTCATCCGCCGCCATATCCCCACCACGACCAAGTTTAGTTTAAACATTACTAAGTTAGTGAGTGAGTGAGAGAGAGAACAAGTTTAGAGAGAGAAACAGAGAGAGTGAACTACCATAGTCGACTTGGTACAAAGGCGATTTTTTGGAGTCTGAGTTCTCATCAAACTTGACTCGGTTACAAAACCGAGTCATTGCCGAGTTGGATGGATGGAAATGAGTCAAACAATCGAGTGCTGTATTCGGAAAAAGTGGATTTGGGAAAAAAAAAAAAGGTAATTGATCTGCCTTTCTTTAATTTAATACATGCTCTTTAATAGGCTTTT
The DNA here is from genome assembly GCA_022495995.1 of Adenophora triphylla var. japonica. Lineage (NCBI taxonomy): Eukaryota > Viridiplantae > Streptophyta > Magnoliopsida > Asterales > Campanulaceae > Adenophora > Adenophora triphylla. The sequence continues at coordinate 47,816 of JAFEMH010004828.1, read as the reverse complement.
GAACTGCAATAAGTCAGATGTTGTAGAGGACATCAGAAGTAAACTTGTTCTTAAATCTTGATCCACTTAAGTCATGAATAACATATTATTTTTATTTGTATGTTTATTTTTAACTCATTTCATGTAGTTTGGGTTAATGAACTTACTTTTTATATTATTTGTAATCTTGAAAAACTATGATACTTAAAAAAAACAAATGCCGCCTAAGAAAAATTGATGTAAGGTGGCGTTTGTTTTTTAATTTAAGCTCTGATTCAGAGCTTCATCTCTTACCGAATAAGAGGTATGGAGATTAAGTGTGTTTGTTTTTTTTTGGCGTTCAGACTTAATTGGCTCTGATTCACCTCTTAATTTTCAGCTCCAAAATTATCACTTATCATCTCTTAACGGAATTTTGGACAAAAATATCCCTTCAATACTTTCATATTTCCAAGAGTATCCTCGTTGAATAACAAAACCAAAACTCTCTCTCTCGTCTTCACTCTTTCACCAGCTAGGGTTTGTGCTCTGTTTGTATATTGAAACTGTAAATCAACATACAAACAATATTATATTTTTCTCAAATTTTAAAATACCTGATGAGCCCGGATCTACTGGACCGGACCCGCGCTCGGTCTGGTCCAAGGAACCAGTGACGTGGCAGTTCCTAAACCGCTGGGGGGGAAGACCGCGGACAGATAGGCCCTTGAGGTCAAGACCGCGTCCCTCCCCGCATTAATCCTATCAAAGCCAGGAAGGATCTGGCCAGATTATATTCGTGCCCGCACGACTGTAGCCGTTGGGTCCGTGCCGCGGTGTTTGTCCGCGGGGACCCACGCCCACGTAGGCGTGACCGCATCAGCAGGTGCTCGCGTCATATACCTTTGCGGCCACAATGTTGACCGCGGGCACATGCACACTTCCGGTTAATATCGAAGCCTTGCGAGCAAGTTAAGCTACTGCCTTACGACAGGCCACTTGCCGGCTCCCCATTACGCATTCAATGCGGCTCGATCAGCGCCTACTTATTCCATTTAATGCTCCAAGCCGGCTACACGGCTCATGTCCCTTTCGGCCATACCCCCTCTGCAGATCAATGTTCCCTCCACGACGGGGCCAATTAGGCTGCGGACACGTGTAGCTGGTCAAATACCAAAGTGCCCACTTAGAAATTTTGATCTCATTGCTGATATCATTGCTTACCTCAACAAGCACCATTGCATTGCCTATAAATAGAAGGCCTTTACCCCCTTGGGCAAGGTAAGTTCCAAATATATTGAGTAAACCCTATTACTCTTAAAACCCTACACACACACACTCCAAGGTATTCAAAGCCTTATTATCTCAGTATTCTTACTCTCACACCCGAGGGCCTGAGTTGGAGTAACATCCAACTTTGACCTTAACGGTGCTTCTTTGTGTTGTGATCTAGGTACCAACAAACCACTTAAATATCCTAGCCAGATATCCTTGAACCGCTCCTGACTCTGAACAGCTTGGCGTCATCAGTGGTTCCATTGCCGGGAACCCAAAACAGTTTAATCTTTTCTTTATTTACTTCCCGTGTATTTTGTTTTCAAGGCACCTCTCGTGTCCTAAACAAAACGAGTGCCGAAAGGCTCTTCTTTTTCCATCATCTTTTCACGGAATATGTCTAAGATCTTGGAAAACGCGGTCATTTGACCTTGGAGGATGAGAACCAAGCCTCATCCTCCGCTATCAATAAGGGAAAACAAACTAACTCTGTCTTCACGGAATGGGGGCCCGTTCCTCAGCCTCCTGCTTTCACACCCTTTCCCCAGGTCGGAAAGCCATGCACAAGCTCACGAGACCAAATACGTCTTTGAAAAGGCACAAGCCCTCCTAAACAAAAGTCCCAAAACTCCACAAGCTCCCCCGAAATACCACATGAACACTCCTCTCTCCCGGAGCAAATCCTAAGGAGACAAGAAATTACGGACTCCAAATCCAAGGCGGTCGGCGAGGCCGTGGTGATTGCCGACCAACAATTGGAAATGTTCGAAATAGAGGCCAATGGAGGGCTACGGTTTCCACGGGGTCCCAAAGGTTCTCCTAATGAGCTCAGCTAAATCACTTGCTAGTCAAGGCTGCGGGGGCAAACCGGGTGGAACCAACCCTTGGCGCGGACAGTGGCCAAGCGCGGTGTAGTGCGCGTGGACGATAGCGAGAAATTGGTGAAGAGGCGCGGTCAAATCAACGTGCGAGGCCCCAAGCACTACCCACGGCTCCGGCCAAGGGAAGGCCGTGGCTCCACGTAATAAAAACGAGAAGATTGATAGCGAGAACCACGAGTTCGTTGATTTCATGCGTAAAATGTGGGAAACCCATCGAAGGCGGCCCAAAAATGTGGTCGCACAATGGATGCCTTCGGCTGACAAGATCGCGCGGGCACCTATCCGAAGGGAAGCCCCCGGATGGATACATATGATGGTTCCAAAAACGCGAGGAGCCACGTGGGTCGATTTGAGGGCCAAATGGCATTATTCTCCGCGGACGAATCCATAATGTGCAAAACTCTGGCTACAGCGGCCGCTTTCACGGCAGGCAAGACCACTATCCTGGATGCGGCTCTCAAACCCCGCTCCATCAACTCTTTCGGCCACTTCGGGAACATTTTCCTTAATGCTCTTTCTTTGGAAGCCGGAGTGCCGTAGACGAACGAGATCTTGTCTAAGGTGTCAAGCAGCCCCATTGAATCAACAAAAGATTACATTGCTCGCTCGAAAGGTAAGCGAGGAGATAGTGGATCTGGAAGAGGGGATATTAGACTTTGCTTTGAGGAGGCCTCACCTCCTCCTTCTGAAATTGAATTTCGCCTCCCGGCCCAACCAAAAACAGTGGAGGAGATGTATGAAAGGGCTTACGCCATTGCCTCTGCAGAGGAGAAGCGGTATGCCGTTCCCAGAGCTTGACCAAGGAAAGAATAAGCCAAGTTCGGAGACCACCCCGGAGCCGCCCAAGTTAACAACCGGGGCAAGAACAGAGGCCGTGGGTCGGACAAACTCCGAAAAAAGTTGCGGAAACTTGATCTACAGAGCTCACCGAGCCACGAGCGGTGATCATGAGGGCATCGAGATTTTCCTCCTCCTCCCCCATGCTCGAGAAAACCAAGCGAGAGGAGTAGGACAAAGTTACTCGAATATCATAATGATCACGGGCACGAAAGAGGCGCTTCCGGCTAAAGAGAGTAATTCGACAGAGAATCAATGATGGGGAACTAACCGAGATGGATCAAGGAAACAACCGGGCCCCCAATAATAACCAACGGCGGAGCACGAAACCCTCGTGGTCCCGAGAGGGTGGAAAGAGACAATTTTGAAGATGACGACGGAGACTACAATATAAACTTCATTGGAGAAGAACCTCCCTCCAACAAACAGCTCTCCCTCCAAATCCGGACATTGGAGAAGGTTTTCTCCGTCCCCGCAATGGCTCCGGAAGAAGAGCAAGAAATTGGGTTCAAAAGGAGTGAACTTGCCTCCACCCTTTTTCATTCCACTCAGCCTCTCACCCTCAGAATGAGAATCAACCGGGCAAACATAGGCCGAGTGTTGATAGATACGGGAGCTGCCCGCTGTTGGACCCTACATTTTTTCAGTCAATGTGATTACAACTTGTACTTAACAACTTGGTACTAACAACTTGAGTTGTTCTATTTTACAACTTGGACCTCTGCAGGTTGGGTCGCATAACGTTTCCCTATTTTTTAGGGAACATGCCAAAGACTGGTTCCACCACGTTTCTCCAGCAAATCTCGTCATTATCTCTTCATCAACAACAAGTGCGGATATGTCTCTCAAGATCAACCACTTCTCCGAGTTTTAAGGCCCTTATTGTTATTTAGTTTATTTCTTGAGGTATAAAAAGGGGGAACATACACTGTAAATACACACACGCGTCTGACACTAGCCTAAGCTCCCTTTTCATATGCTCTTAGCTTTGTAATCATCAGTGAATTCTTAGTAAAGTTTTGGTGAAGGTAGGAGCCACATCCTCCCGGGGTTTTGTGCCGGCGAACAAGTTGTTCAAGGGCTTTCCCTAGTCAACAAACCACTTGTGCCTATTTCTATCTAATACGATGGTCATTGTACCTAGATTCATATCACTTTAGTCACTTTTCCCTTCTTATAAATCTAATTGTTGAAATTTGACCAAAACAATTTGGCGCCGTCCGTGGGAAACTTTGATTATCCGTATAGAAATGGCCAATCCTTCATCCAGCGATCCGGACTCGGCCGACCCCTGTTTCCGGCTCCCAAGCAATCCGTCCCTGAATGCGAAGGCTGTCAATCTGGACTTGATGACCGGCATGGCCGATATGTTGAAAAAAGTAAATGACCGGTTAAATGCCCGTGGAGCATACTAATGCCATGATATTCAACGCCATTGATAGTACCGCGTAAAGGGAAGCAAGTTGAGCCTCAAGTATCCACTCCGTTTTCACCTTTACTTCCTAGATCTTTGTTTGGTGCAGGTACAGGACCAAGCCATGTTGGAGATATTCCTATGTCCAACACCTTGCCAGCGGAGAGCACAATTGTGACATCTATTCCAATCGAGCAGCGAGGTTCGGCCAGCCACTAGCCTTGACTGTCTTGTCATCTTGCTACACCTATGCTACTCCCCAGTTTGGGGCAAACAGGGAGTTTCTTCAATACTTTTGACACTTTCGCACCTCAGGTTAGTAATGCTCCTCTTTTGCGAGAGAACCAACTTGTTAGAGAGATGCACGAGCCATTAAGGAGGTTGCTCCGAAGCGTGCTGGAGTCAACTTGCCATATCACCGGTCTCCCAACTTGCTACAATGAGTCTCGTTTTGTACCGGCGATAGCCGGTGTGGAGATCCCGAAGAAATTCTCGGTACCTCATATGAAGAAGTATGATGGGAGTACCGATCCAGTGAGCATGTGTTGTTATATCGGGAGTCGATGGATGTCATAAGTATTCCCCTATGTTCGAGAAGCGTGTTTTGCGGGGGCTTTGGCTCAACCTTGTCGGGACCGGCCTTAAAATGGCTAACGGACTTCCTCTAAACTCTATTTCCTCTTATGCTCAACTTGTTAACATGTTCATTAACCAATTTTCATGCGATAGGGCATTCGACCAAGTTGACCGGCGATCTTTATAGAATTGTGCAAATGTACCTAATGAAAGTCTCAAAGAATATTTGCACGGGTTCAATAAGGAGCGGTGACCATACCCAACTTGGACGTGTCCACGGCAACGGAGGCATTCCGCATAGGCACGAAGAAGAGCTCATTGTTTTACAAACGAGTTGGTGATGACCCCTGCGAAACAACTTGAAGAAATCGAGAACCGGGGCCTTGCCTTACATCCGATTGGAGGAAGATAGCTTGGCAATAGGGAAATCAAGCTGGGAGGACTCCTACTCCTCTATTTGAACCTTCGACGGACGATCGGATTCCCATCACTATAAGTCCAACAGGGGCAAACCCCCCTGTTAAAACCGAACCTTCTAGAATTCATGTTGTAGATGATGATCAAGAAGGAGATGATAATGATTATCCATGATTTCGAATATTGCTTTTACGTGGACATTGCGGGAATCTTATGCGCCATGGGAAATCTTGGAGATAAAGCGAGATGGCCCAAGAAGAATGACCGATCAACAACTTGGAAGGATAAGTCCAAGTGGTGCGCATTTCATGAAGATTTCGGGCATACCACCGAGAATTGTTTCGCTTTGAGGAAGGAGATTGCTCATTTGTTGTCCAAGGGTCTTCTCAAGGATTTGTTGGGCAAAGAAGAGGGTCGGAGTGAGTCCAAAGAACCGGGTTCGTAAGAGCAGCCTAGGCCCGAAAAAGTGGCACCCCCTCCGGCCCATGAAGGTGGTGAATGTCATTTCTGGTGGGTCCCATATTTGTGGCACGACTTACTCTGCCAAGCGTCATGCCAAGAGCTCTAAAGAAGACCAATCGAATTGCTCGCGAGGCACCGTGACTTCACAGATGGTCACATCATCTCATTTGAAGATGAAGATAAAGATAACACCTTGGACCCTCATCATGATGGTCTAGTTGTTCGGATGCGGATTGCCAACCGTGTAGTCAAGCGAATCTGATCGACGGTGGTAGCTCTGGTCAACATTATCTTTACTCATGCTCTGGAAGATATGGGTATTCCTTTGTCCGAAGTTGTGAAAAACTTCATCCCGTCTTGGTAGGGTTCGGTGGTGAGGTGAAACGGACGGTGGGAGAGATCAAGTTGCCCATCTATCTAGAGGGTATGAATTCCATGGAAAGGTTTTGTGTGATTGAATGTCTTTCCTCGTACAACGTTATATTGGGAAGACCTTGGATCCACAACATGAAGGCTGTACCATCAACTTACCATCAATGCGTCAAGTTTCCGACACCTTGGGCGTTGCCAAGTTGAAGGGAACCAAAGCAAGTCTCTAAGGAATGTTACAAGGTCAACATGAAAGCGAGTTCGGTCCCTCGGCAAGCATAGCAATTAAAGAAGAAGGCCACTGGATGTTCTTGAAGCGGTGGAGCATGATACGAAGAGCGTTCTGTTGATGCTTCGAATCCCGAGGCCCAAGTACAAGTTGGGGTAGGCCTACCCCGAGATCGAGGAGGAGCTGATTGAGTTCTGAAAAGTCGAAATGCGCTTTGCTTGGAAGCATGAAGACATGACAGGGATAAGCAAGGATATTATTACTCACAAATTGAACATTGACCCAACCATCCGTCCTGTCAGTCGAAAAGGAGGAAGTTTGCCCAAGAAAGGAATCGAGATCATAAGAGCTGAAGTTGAGAGGCTGAGAAGTCCAAGATGATCGAGAGAAGTTCGCACCCGAGATGGTTGGCTAACGTTGTAGTGGTGGAGAAGAAGAATGGCAAGTGGCGGGTATGCGTGGACTTCACCGACTTGAACAAGGCCTCGTCCGAAGGACCCATTCCCTCTCCCTCACATTGACTCTCTAGTTGACGAGACGGTTTGGCCACGACATCTTGACATTCATGGATGCATCTTCCGGATATCGAGATTCAAATGGAGCCTTCGGACCAAGAGGATACAGCATTTATGACTCCAGAAGGTATATATTGTTATATTGCAATGCCACTTGGTCTTAAAAATGCAGGGGCAACCTACCAGAGATTGGTGAACAAGATGTTCAAAGATCAGCTTGGCAAGACAATGGAGGTTTACATAGATGACATGGTAGTAAAGTCCAAACATATTGAGGATCATGCAGAACACCTTGTCGAGGCGTTCAACATCTTGAAAGCCTTCAACATGAAGCTCAATCCGGCAAAGTGCAACTTTGGTGTCGGAGCAGTAAATTCTTGGGATATATGGTAACCAAGAGGGGAATCGAAGCAAGTCCCGAGCAAATCAAAGCGATTCTCAACTTGGAGTCCCCTAAAACATCAAGGACGTACAAAGGTTAACGGTGTAGAGTGGTTGCTTTGAATAGATTTATATCCAAATCATCCGATAAGTGCGTGTTATTCTATGAAGTGTTAAGAAAAATAAGCTCTTTCAATGGACCGACCAACATGAGGCGGCTTTCAAACAACTTAAAGAATATTTGATGACGTCACCCCTACTTCTGCTAAACCCGAACATGGTGAGCATCTTTATTTATATTTAGTCAGATTCGATCACAGCGTTAGTGCAGTATTGGTGAAAGAGATCCAAGGAGAACAACATCCTGTTTTACTATGTAAGTAAGTCTTTGTTAGATGCCGAAACAAGGTACTCTCATCTAGAAAAATTAATATTAGCCTTAACTACTGCTGCTACCAAATTGCGTCATTATTTTGAAACACATTCCATAACTGTTAGGACTAACTATCCTATGAGAAATGTGTTGAGAACTCCAGAGATGTCAGGTAGATTGGCCAAGTGGTCCGTCAAGTTGAGCACGTATGACATATCATACGAGCCAAGAACGACCATCAAATCGCAGGCCCTAGCCGATTTCGTAGGCCGACTTCAGACCCAAATTTGCGGCTGAGGTAGAACTGGAAGTGCAGCAACTTGAAGGTAAAACTATTCCTAGATTTTGGACACTATTTACAGATGGAGCCTCAAATTCCAAGGGAATTGGCTTGGGAATAGTCCTAAAATCCCCTCAAGGTGATATCATACCACAAGCTGTATCTTGTGAATTTAATGCAACGAATAATGAAGCTGAGTATGAAGCCCTAATCATGGGTTTAACTACAGCTTTAAGTTTGAATATAACACATTTAAATGTATTTGTTGACTCTCAATTACTAGCTAACCAGTTTAATGGCAGTTATATGGCAAAGCATTCCAAGATGACTCTGTACCTCCAACATGTTAAAGCACTAGCTTCGAAATTTTTATCATTCTCTTTGGAACAGGTCCCTAGAGAAGAGAATGCGGAGGCAGACGCCTTGGCCAACTTGGGTTCAACTTGCAAATCAATGTTACATACTAATATCCCCATTATTTATGTTAAGTACCCCGTGATAGACCAAGTTGAAGAAACTCAAGTGGTTCTTCCACCTACTGGGGCACAAGATGCTAAGCCTTCCTGGACCCAACCTGTCATCGAGTTCCTTCAACTTGGAACTATTCCTCCCGATGTTAAAAATGTTAGATCATTTAAAATTCGAACTTCAACTTTCGTGTTAATAGATAATGTGCTGTTCAAGAAATCTTTTGCAGGGCATTACCTGAGATGTGTAGACAGTGAGCAAGTTGAACTTGTGCTCAAAGAAATCCATGAAGGAGTATGTGGGAATCATTCTGGGGGAAAGGCGTTAGCATCAAAGGCTCTCAAGACGGGATATTATTGGCCAACCATGCGTCAAGATGCCATGGATTATGTACAGAAGTGTGATGCCTGCCAAAGACACGGAACATCTTGCACCAACCTGCTGAACCTCTACATCCTATAGTCTCATCTTGGCCTTTCATGCAGTGGGGCATGGATATTGTGGGCAAGTTGCCCAAAGCTCCCGGAGGCAAAGTGTTCATGTTGGCTCTAACCGATTATTTCTCAAAGTGGATCGAGGCAGAAGCTTATGTACAAGTCAGAGACAAAGAGGTAGTATCATTTTTAAAGAAAAATATCATTAGCAGGTTTGGTGTGCCGTCAGAAATTATATGTGACAACGGGTCACAATTCATAAGTAAGAAGACTAGAGATTTTTGTGCTCATTTGGGGCATCAAGTTAATCATGTCAACGCCCGTCCATCCTCAAGCTAATGGCCAAGGTGAATCTAGTAACAAGTTGATTATCAACAACTTGAAGAAGCGTCTGGATCAAAAGAAGGGCAAGTGGGTTGAAGAACTACCACTTGTGCTTTGGGCGAGATAGAACCACTTCTAAAGGAGCAACGGGTAGAACCCCTATTCTTTAGTGTACGGAGTGAAGCCGTAATTCCGGTTGAAGTGACAATCCCCACAGCAAGGTATGGCTTATTGACTCAAGATGAAAATAACCTCTTGCTAACTCAAGATTTAGATACAATTGATGAGATCGGGGATTTAGCCAAGATAAGGATGGCGGCTTATCGGCGGCGAATCGCCGGGTCTTACAACAAGAATGTCGAATAAGAAGATTCCAGGTTGGTGATTTAGTTTTGAGAAAAGTTTTTCAAAATACCAGAGAACCGAATGCGGGTAAACTAGCTCCCAAATGGGAAGGCCCGTATCTCATCGATCTGAAGGCGGCAAAGGTGCATACCGGTTGTCAACCCCAAGTGGAGACAGAATCCCTAGAAGTTGGAACGCAATCCACTTGAAACTCTATTTCATGTGAGTCTAGTTGTTTATAACTAGACCCCTCAGTACGGTTTAGAATTTATGTCAAGTTCAATTACACGTTTCAATTTTTACTCTTATCGAATCCTTGCTGACTTGAGCGTCGGAGGCGTTAGCTACGCTAACGCCCAACCCTAACGTCATCTGTTTTGCAAGGTGCAACTTGGGCAAACGAAACAGTCTCAACATGTTGACACGCCGGTACGGGCGATACTTGTTGAGGCTCAGCGGAAGCGAGGTCAAACATGTTGACACGCCGCATTTCTGGCCGATACGTGTTTGAACCTGAAGAAGAAAATTTCAACATGTTGACACGCCGGTACGGGCGATACATGTTGGAATTCTAGGCTGAGAGGTATAGAACTTGTTGACACGCCGGGACGGGCGATACTTGTTCTATCCCTTCAAACGATTTACCTCACGATCAAGGTACTTATGGTTAAAAGATTTTCATCTTTTCTTACGAATTAAGGTTTTGACACCTTCGCACGGCGCACGTTTTCACACTTATTCAAGTTGTGAACTACTGGTTGTAACATTATCATGTTACCTAAGGCTTATAGCATCAACATGTTATCTAAAAAACAAACAAGTATTTCCTAAAGGCTTGAAACACTTTCATAAAAACCTTGAAGCATTTTCAAAAGATTTTTGCAGCTAGGGGACAAGTTGGGTAAGCCAACCGAATCCCTTGAAAACCTAAGAAAAGCGTGGAGTACTAGACCGGCCTAGTACTCCCAAATAGATTGTCTCGGCTCTTATGAGCCATTACAAAATAAAAACTTGTTTTGAGGACATTCCCCCCATTTGTTGTGCGTACCAACAGAGGTACGACAAATAAAAGCAAAAAATTGTTTTTTGTTCATCCAAAATACCCAACAAAGTTTTAAACTGTTTTTAAACTTGGCCTGCTGCCGCCGGTGTTATATTCTCCCCTTGATCATTTTGAGCTACCACTATGGTACTCAAGGCTTTGTCAGTATCATCAATCAAGGCTTCAAGGGCCGCGGAGTTTACTTCTTCTGCATCCGCTGGTTCCCCCAGATGGTCCTTTAAAACTCTTCTTTCCTCTTCCAAGTTCCAAGTTGCGGCTTGTCCATTCTGATATTCCTCCATCATTTGAATCCGGGCCTCTAGCAGAGTCTTGGTAGCATTAAACGTGAAGTCCCCCTCTGCAACCTCCAGTTCCTTCATGTGAGCTTTATTCTCAGCACGAATGGTCTCTACCTCTTTTCCTAAACGTTCGAAGTCACTCCTCAAACCTTCCATTTCGCTGGCATGCTTGTTTGCCTCTTTTTTCAGCTTCTCCACTTCCTTTGCACTTTTGTTAGCCTCCTTTTTCGATTCCGCAGCTTCGTGACTGAATCTCGCTTTGATCTTTAGAACATCAACATAAGCCACAATCGGGGCCATAAGTTCCTGCACCAAAAAGATGTCAATAGATTATCCAAGTTAGTTGATAAAATTAAAAGCTCCTTCGTCCTTACCTTCTCAACCATAGCTTTAAATTTTTCTCCCAACTTCTCCAGGTCCATTTCACTATTTTCATCCGTGGCTTCCACTTCCACCAGCTTCCTTTTCTTTGCATCCCCCTTCTTTTTGGATGCAGCCACTTGAGAACTAGCTACTACAGACACAGGGGTAGGGGGTTTTCCATCCTGCTTGGCCGTACTCTTTGCTCTGGCCTGGGCAAGAAGAGAAGCAGCACTAACAGTCCCCTTGGAGCGAGTGGCTACAAAAAAGGATAAAGAGTTATAACAGGTTAAAGAGAATAGAACAACTTGGAGATAGGCAAAGATCTAAAACATCTGATTAACCTGTAGACATTGGAGCAGGCTCAGACAAAGTTTCTTCAAGGTTTGCCTCTTGGGCTTCTTCTGGACCAACTTCTTCGTTAGGATCTGCAACAAATAGAACTGGTAGTGCCTTAAAAGTTCTCAATAAAGGTTCCAAGTCGTAGATCTTGCCCACTCTTTCTTCTGTGTCTTCCTTAAAGGGAAAAAGTACATCCAATTTTGCAACTAGGCCAAAAAGAAAGTTGGAGAAATAGTTAGTACATTGCTGAAAGTCATCCTTAGAAAATAGAAAAACTGCCCACTACCTTGGGACCTCCATTTGAAGTTGGCACCCACGTCCTTCACCAGGGTGCTCTTCTTGGCAAAAAAGAAATTGTTCTTCCACCCTCTATCAGCGTTGTCAACATTGTCGATCACAAAAGGCTTCCTACCAGCCCTAACCCTAAAACCATACCTCCCTAAACCGAAACTCCTAAACTCATTCGTAAAAGCAAATTCCTCTAGACCGATGGCTAACTCTGTTTCTGCGTTTAGTCTCACTAGGGTTTGAAGATTCCTCCAACCTTGAGGCGTAAGTTGGGCGTAGTTAAGTTTGGTAGATACGAAGAATTGAGTAATTAAAGTTGGGAAAGGAAACCTCAGGCCAATAATGAACGGGTATTCAGGAAAGCACACCCAATCGGGGGAGAAACACTCGGGAGTTAGGTTAGGGTGGGTAAGGATTTCGGTTTCAAAGGCCATTGCATGGTTTTTCTTGATAATTTCTAAATTAACGGCTGGGATGGTGCACTTTTCCTTTTCAGGATTCTTTAACATACTTTGGGTCAAAAAACCCTCAGGCAAACCCTCTCCACTTTCAGTCAAAGTCACCGCCTTCCTTTTCCCCATTTTTTACAAAGCGAAAAACAAGAAATCGAAAGTGAAACTGAAAAGAAAGCGAAGAAACTCACCACTAATTTTTACTTGATTCTCTCCGAAAATCGCCTTCTCTGGTTCTCCTTCTTCTTCCCGTAAAATCTTTCTGAAAGCTACGTTTGTTGAAAGGGAGAGTTGGAGCAGGAGTTTTTTATTTAATGAAAAAAGAAAGTGGTTGAGACCTTCTTAAAAGGTAAAACCTTTTTCCTTAACCGTCGCATCCATTGGTCCCCATTTTAAAAACCGTCATTCTTTTCCTTCTTGTTTGGGCAAACTTTTTGAATTCTTTTGTCTCTTCCTATTCCTCATTTTTTCAAAAAGTTTGGGGGCAATTGTTGGACCCTACATTTTTTCAGTCAATGTGATTACAACTTGTACTTAACAACTTGGTACTAACAACTTGAGTTGTTCTATTTTACAACTTGGACCTCTGCAGGTTGGGTCGCATAACGTTTCCCTATTTTTTAGGGAACATGCCAAAGACTGGTTCCACCACGTTTCTCCAGCAAATCTCGTCATTATCTCTTCATCAACAACAAGTGCGGATATGTCTCTCAAGATCAACCACTTCTCCGAGTTTTAAGGCCCTTATTGTTATTTAGTTTATTTCTTGAGGTATAAAAAGGGGGAACATACACTGTAAATACACACACGTACGACACTAGCCTAAGCTCCCTTTTCATATGCTCTTAGCTTTGTAATCATCAGTGAATTCTTAGTAAAGTTTTGGTGAAGGTAGGAGCCACATCCTCCCGGGGTTTTGTGCCGGCGAACAAGTTGTTCAAGGGCTTTCCCTAGTCAACAAACCACTTGTGCCTATTTCTATCTAATACGATGGTCATTGTACCTAGATTCATATCACTTTAGTCACTTTTCCCTTCTTATAAATCTAATTGTTGAAATTTGACCAAAACACCCGCGATATACTCTACTACCATACGTTGGTAGGAATGAGAATGACTGAAGCACATCTTTTTCCATACGCGGGCATGCTTGAGGGCTTCACAAATCACGCCGTAAGGGTAAAGGGGGCGATTGTGTTTGACGTAACTATTGGGGAAAAACCCATGCAGAAGACAGCCAAGATAACTTTCATGGTGGTCGATCTTCCTTCCCAGTACAATGCCATTCTCGGCGTAACTGCTCAGGCCGAATTGGGAATAGGTGCGTCCGTTCCCCACCAAAGGGTGAAATTTAACACCCCTGGCGGGGTTGCTACCATCAAGAACCAGCCCGGGAGATTCCTCCGAGCACTTGAGGAAAAAAGGAAAGAACAGAAAGGCCAGGCATCCTGCCCGCCAATACAGGGCGAGGACAAATCGATAGAGGGAAAAGGCGAGGACAAATCAAAAAAGGGAAAAACCCTTGCTCTCCCGCCGGCACCCATACCTATTGGCATGCTTTCTTTCCATTCCACGAAGGTGGAGCTCAAGACAAGCAGAAAATCAAAGCAATTGGCCCCTATTGAGGGAGGTTATATTGATCGGGGAATAGAGGGGAAGATTGACTGCGATATCATATACTCTATGGCAACACTGACTGGAGCTCAGGTCAACCCCCCAACCATAATCATTGACTCCTTGCACAACCGTGAAATCAGCGACCTCCAACCTAACGACGAGCTCGAGGAGGTGGTAATTAATCCCCACTTCCCCGAGCAAACAGTTAAGGTCGGCCTGGAAATTCACAGTGAGGAGAGAAGAATCCTGATCGAATTCTTAAGGGCAAATTGTGATGTGTTCGCTTGGAGGGTGGAAGATATGCTGGGAATCAACGAGGACGTGATCCTCCACAAAATCAACGATGACCCATCCTTCAAAAACATTCATCAGAAATCAAGGTACTTCTCTCCGGAGAAAGAAATTGCGATCAAGGAAGAGGTGGAAAAATTGTTAAAAGCAGGGATAATCAAGGAGATTTCCTACCCCAAATGGCTGGCCAATGTGGTAATGGTCAAAAAATCTAACGGCAAATGGAGGATGTGTGTTGATTTCACCGATCTCAACAAGGCATGTCCCAAGGATTGTTTCCCTCTTCCTCGCATTGACAGATTGGTGGATTCTATAGCCGGCCACGTAGTATTAAGCTTCATTGATGCATACTCCGGCTACCATCAGATCCAAATGGCTCCTGAAGATGTCCGCTCTGTAGCTTTCATCGCTGCGGGCAAGACTTACTGCTACAAAATGATGCCCTTCGGGTTGAAAAACGCAGGAGCCACCTATCAAAGAATGGTCAATCTGGTCTTCGAAAACCAACTAGGTAGAAATCTTGAGGCCTACATTGACGATATGGTTATAAAGACTAAGGAAAACTCCCACGAGCTCGACGTGGAGGAAAACCTTCAAAAACTTGCGCCGCAATAACATGAAGCTAAACCCCCTTAAGTGCGCTTTTGGGGTCAAGGCGGGCAAGTTCCTCGGGTTCATGGTCAATCAAAGAGGGATAGAGGCTAATCCAGAGAAAATCCAAGCCCTGTTGGACATGAAACCTCCTGCTTGCGTGAAGGATGTCCAAAAACTCAATGGTCGCATCACCGCACTTGGCCGCTTCATCTCACGATCAGCAGAGAGATGCCTCCCCTTCTTCAAAACTCTCAAAGGGGGGAAGAGAGCTGATGAATTTACATGGAGCACTGAGTGCCATCAAGCTTTTGAAGAAGTCAAAGCATACCTCGGGCAGCCACCTCTACTCAGCAGCCCAGTGCCCGAGGAAGAACTTTTACGTTTTTGGCGGTCGATACGCGTAGGCTAGCTGTTCTTGTAAGGGAGGAGAATAACTACCAAAACCAGTTTATTATGTATCGAAGGCACTGTCCGCCGTAGAAGGGCGTTATCTTAATATAGAGAAGTTAGCTTACGCCTTGCTTGTATCTGCTCGAAAATTAAGAGCCTACTTTTCTGCACACCCTATAACTGTATTAACTGAGGCTCCGCTTAGAAAGGTTTTACACAAACCAGAGTCCTCGGGGAGAATGCTAGCTTGGTCTATCGAACTCACTGAGTTCCAGATCACCTACTCCCCGAGAAAGACAATCAAAGCGCAGGCCTTAGTAGATGTTGTGGTAGAATCATCATTCAAAATGGCGGACAGCGACACAGGAAAAAGAAAGCGGGCGAGAATCGAAGAAGGCCCAAGTAGCCGAGCACAAAAATCACGCGACGAGGAGCGTCCGGAGGAGGTATGGATTCTATACGTGGACGGCTCGGCGAGCAAGTTGATTAGTGGCGCGGGCATACTTCGATTGCACCTGCGGGGAGAAATTTAAGAGAGCCTTGAGGTTCAAGTTCGAAGCATCAAACAATCGAGCCGAGTATGAGGCGATTATAGAAGGCATGGAATTGGCAAGAGACTTGGGAGTTCAGAATATAGAGCTCAATAGTGACTCTCAGCTCATAGTTAATCAAATTAGGGGGAGTATGATACTATCAACCCGGTACTAACTCGCATCGCGGCCTTGCAAAAACCCTTATCAAAAATTTCACCTACTACGAGCTGAACCAAGTCATGAGAGAGGACAACGTGGAAGCTGACCTCCTCTCCAGAATAACAGATCAAGAAATTGATGAGTTGGAGGCAGATTGCCAGATTGAATTCACAGAGAGGCCTGCTATAGATCGGAGGAGGCAGATTGCCAGATTGAATTCACAGAGAGGCCTGCTATAGATCGGATTCAGATAAATAATATTGAGGATCAAGTAAGGGACTGGGTAGATGAGCTGAAGGATTACATCGAGAAGCAAACCCTCCCCGAGGACCCAGTAAAGGCTAGAGCCATCAGAACGGTGTCCGCGAAATACCTCGTCCTCGATGGGGTACTTTTTCGACGATCATTCACCAAGCCTTTGCTGAGATGTGTCAAAACTCACATGGTCACCAACTTACTCTATGAGGTCCATGAAGGAGTTTATGGCGGACATCCAGGTGCTCGCACCCTCTCAGACAAGATCAAATTCCAAGGATTCTTTTGGCCCACATAAGAAGGGATGCACAGGAGCATGTAAGAAAGTGTGATACGTGCCAGAGATTTGCAGACATCCCTAGACTACCATCAACAGAGCAAACTTTGGTCGTACCATCGTGGCCGTTTGATACGTGGGGGATTGATCTCATTGGACCATTCCCAACTGCTAGAGGAAACATCAAGTATGCTGTGGTGGCCGTGGATTATTTTACCAAGTGGACAGAAGCCAAGGGCTTAGCCACTATCTCCGAGGAGAATACAATCAATTTTGTCCACGATCACATCTATTGTCGATTTGGGGTTCCCCGAGCAATTATTTCAGACAATGGCACCCAATTCTCTGCGAAATTCACTGCTGAATGTGTGAGAATGAAGGTGCAACACCGTAAGTCCGCAGTTGCCTATCCTCAGGGAAACGGCCAAGCTGAGGCCGCGAACAAGCTAGTTCTGACCGCCCTAAAGAAAAATTTGGAGGGGCGAGGAGGACGATGGTTGGACGAGCTCCAGACCGCATTATGGGTCGTCCGCACAACTACAAGGAATTCTACAGGAGAAACTCCTTTCTCGCTCACTTATGGGTCAGAGGCAATGGCTCCAGTGGAGGTTGCCCTACCCTCGTACAGAGTCACATACTTCGACGAGTCTCAAAACGAGGCAAACAGAAGGTGTGACCTGGACGATCTCGAAGGAAAGAGAATGCGGGCATATGAAAAAATGGTGAACTACAAGCAGAAAGCGAAGAAGCACCACGACAAAAGAGTAAATAGGAGGAGTTTTTCAGTTGGAGACTGGGTACTCAGAAGCGTAGAGGTCCAAGGGACCCAACCTGGTTTCAACAAACTATCCCCGAAATGGGAGGGTCCATATGAGGTCACAAAAATAGTCAAAGAGGGCACCTACATATTGCGACCAAAAGGGGGAGAAGAGCTTAAGCACGCTTGGAATAGCGACCACCTTAAGAGATACTTCTTTTGAAATCTTTGTAATTTTTTGGAAGGAGTATAGACTATGTGTATATATAAAGGAAGTTATCATCATATTTCATCATATTTTGATGCAAAAGCCTATTCCCACCAGCCTCAAAAGCTAAAAGTGGATGCCCGCAAGCGGATGCCAGTAGGTTAAAGAACAAACATATGAGCTCCTACCTACTGATGCGCAACGATCTTTCGGTCCGCAAGCCTATATGAGTACAAAGATCCATTACGATCCGTACTCCGATCGCGGGGAGGATACCCTGTCCTGCCCGCGTGACACCACCAAGAATAAGTGGATATAGATGCCAGCGAGGACAAAGGCCAAGGCCAAGGCCCTTATCCCCGCTCAGTGCGCGAAGGTCCTCGTTAGGGCCGTTACTCGTATGCCTGTATGTGACAAAGGCCTACATATAAGCCCGTTACTGTATCGCTGAAGACCCTCACACAAAACTCCAAGGGGTTTTGAATAAAGGGTCAAAAGCGTGAACCACCATTAGTGGATACGTGATGCCGCAGGTTAAAGGGGCCGCTATGCTAAATATGCCCCTACCTACCGTTGCGCGGACTATAGCTTCACGGCCACACTGCATGCCCTATGAAGGTAGCTTGCCTTCGCCGCTTTTGACTTACACCACGGCTCGCAAGGCCGGGAATAAGTGTAAACGGATGACACTGATCAAAAGAGTTTTTACAAAGCCAAACAGAGACAAAGGGGTTAAGGCACCCAAAGTTTGCCACAAGGCCAAACAAAAGCGATCACAGATGAATAAGGCTGACTCTCACGAAAAATCCAAGTGATTTTGAATAAAGAGTTAGGAAAACTCAAAAAATGCGGGCAAAGGGCCTACTAAGCTTTTTTCCGCAGAAGGAGAGTATAAAGTTTAATTACAAGTCAAAAAAGCTAGAGAAAGAGCGAGAATGCAAGTATTAAGGTACTTCAAAATTACGAGCACTCAAAACAGCCTACAAGACAAGTAATTAAAGAGAATAGTTACAGAAAAATGCTTCTATTACCAAGGAAAAATAATTACAAAAAGGTCCTAATCTATTACAAAAAGAAAAAACAAAAAACCTATACTATTGGAGCTTGATCCTTGGCCGCATCAGCATTCTCTGTGGCCGCACCTTTTGTGCCCGCTTCAACAGTTGGAGTAGGGGAAGGAAGATGGGTCATCAAAACCTCTGTGATAGGATCAGAGGAGGCCTCAGTAGAGACCGGAGCAGGAACTTCCCGCTGAGGAAAAAGATCTCCTATGGCAGGCCCATCAGGAAGAACGCGAGCAAGGGCCTCCCCGAGTGATATCGGGTTCTCCCCAAATCGAAGTTCATCCAGATCGGCGATCAGGCTAAGGGCCGTCACTTCTGCCACGGGAGGCAAAGAGGCCGCAGCGGACAGCTCCAAGCCCTTTACCTCGTCCTCGGATAGAGGAACTAACGAATGCCCGGGCAAGCATTCATCATCCGTAGCAACAAGCGAGCCAATCACGGCCAACTCCTGCACGGTAAACTTGCCCGTGGCCGCGAAGTTCCGAATCTGTGTCCGGACCCCGGCCTCATACTGAGCCAGATTCTCATTATTCAGCCAAGTCTTAAAATCCTCGGAGTTTTTGTACTCCTCCACTGCTTCTTTGCGGGCCTCTGCCAGCATCCTCTCCCTCTCCAACTCAAACTGCGTAAGGGGTAGCAAGTTTCTGAGAGCTCATCCGCCTTAGCCTCCAGGAGTTTGACCGACTCCTCGCCAGCCCCGCCTTGGTCGCGAGCTCGTTATTTCTTTGCTCAAGCTGGTTCTTGTGCCCGCGGAGCTCATCCCGCTGACCTTTCGCCTTTTCAAGGCTTTTCTCCAGCTCGATCACCCTATCCTGGAAACCCCTCAGATCGGTCTCCTTAGTGGATAGGGCTTTCTCCTACTCATCAAGAAGGGAGTTTAAGGTCCCCACCTTCTCCCCGAGCCTCGCTCCAGCTCGCGGAGTTTGCTCGCTGTGTCCTTAGTGTTGCTCTCCAACTCCACCTGACAGGCTGCCGCAAGTCTCCTCACCTCATGGCCTTGTTGCCCACCTTCGAGGAAGAAAGTCAGAATTGTGTGGATACAAAAGGCTAAGTGAAGAGACCGGCAGAAAGGTCCCTACCTCAGTAAGGGCAATCCCAATATCTCCCATCAGGGCTGATGGGTTCTCCTTCTCAGCCACATGGTGGTAGAAGTCAGGGGCAAAAAGCATGTTGATCAACCCAATACCCACAGCAGAATTCTGGGCTGACCGGGCATATAAATCCACCCCAGTGATAGCGGTCACTTCCCCCACCTGCTTCCTCTTCTCCCATGCCTCCTCGCGGGTGGCCAGGGAGGAGACTGGGTAAGCTATCGAGCAGATGGTCCCCGCAGTAGGGGGAGCAGTGGTGGAAGCAGAGGCAGATGCAGTTGAGCCCCGAGCATGGGTCTCCACCACCTTCTGGGTCTTAGAAGCCCTCTCCTTGTGCGTTGGGTCAGCATCCCTTTCATTCCTCTTCCGGGAGTCCCCTCGGTGGCCAGAAGGAATTGTGCGGCCGGGAGAGGTTGCGCGGAGAGCGTTGGCCGGAGGAGGACCCCTGGGGGGTGGAGGCAAATGCTCAGTGGTAGGAATGACCTTGGGAGCAGAGAGAGGCTCCCCGCTCTTCCTACTGACAATGGGCACGGTCTTATCCTTGGTAGGGACCCCTCCCAATACAGTTTGCCTCTTGTTAGCAGCCTCCCTATTGGCCTGCTTGTTCTTGGCCTTCATCTGAGCAGCACTTAGGGGAGCCATCAGAAGTTATACTCCTCGGGGTCTACTCTGGAGGAAAAGAAAATGGTTAGAAGGCAAATCAAAAAATCGAAAGCAAAATAAATTGGCAAACAGTTTTTGAAAAAGTCAGAGACCGATGAGTTCGGGAGGATCGCACTCAGCGCCCAAAGATGCAGTCTTACGATCGGCCTCAAATTGATAGTGCTCGTGCACCCTCCAATCGTGGTCACGGGCAAGGGCTCTATTTCTACTTGGGGGCATGTGAGGCGCCCTCTCGCGAGGAGCCACCCCCGAGTAGATTAATAAGGGCTCATCTACGACAATTGTGCCCACATCATAAACGGGCTCCTCCCCGCTATCCAAGTAAAGGGCCAGATGCCTCTCTATGGCACAGCGCATAGCATCGTCAGAGGATGGGTCCGGATAACTGGTAGCGGCCACCTTCATCGAACCGGACTTGAAGGTTTGGGGAAAGGCCACCAAACTCGGACTCAATGACCAAGACATCCCTCCGGTTCCATTGGTCAAATTTGTTTGAAGGGTTAGAGAAGGTCCGGTTGAATAGTTCCTAGCCTTCGGACTCGTGGATGTTGCGGGCCGACCTGGTTTTGATAATAGGCGTAAAGCCCTGGCCAGTGGTAGGTTCATGGCCCAGAATCAAGCAGACAACTATGAAGGAAACTATAGCCCTAATGGTATTGGGAGTCGATTCATGGGGGAGGCGGCCGTTGAACTCCAGGAAAAAGTAGAAGAATGGGTCCAGGGCAATCTCGTGCCATTCTCAAATTGGGCACCATAAAAACTAAGGCCCTATTGTCCTCGCGGACATCGCCTATCAAGCTTCGGCCGCAGCCTTGTCTTTATCCTTCAAATGTACGTGCCCAAGGGTGCGGACACGTAAAGCTTTGCGGTCAACATTGTACACTTCGTAAATATCCTCCTCCCGAGTTGAGGGTAGCAACCTCCTCGGTTTTCTTATCAGCCACGACCGTGGTTCACCTCAGCCTGGCCTCTTACCTTTATTCCGGCAGGGCCACCTCCGCCTCCTCCTCGCAGTCGTGGTCGAAAAGGCATCCACAATATTCGTGGTCTCAGCGGCCTTCTTAGAGGTCCCCGCAGCCCTCCTAAGTTCGACCTCGCGGTCATCCTCCTCGGTCTCCGTGCTCGTCGAGCCAAAGAGACCAGTTTCATCACCGCGGGCAGAGGTTACCTCAGGTTCATATCCCCCACCTCCGGTCACCTGGAAATTCAGAGGCTCCAGCTCCTCGCTACTACTCAGTTCAATTGGGTTGGCACCAGGGGCCGCTGGTGTAAGTGCTCCAATTTGAGCTTGTTAGAATTTTCGTTAGAAAATTAATGAAAGTTATAACATTTCTAACAATTCCTAACATTCCTAACATTTCTAACCAAGTAAGGGTAGATTAGGGATTGCCAAAAAAAGATAAACCAAGGAAAGGAATCAAAAAAGCAAAAGAAATAAGAAAAACCAAAAAAAGAAACGGATGGAAACAAAATCTGGCTGGTTAATTTGAATTTTAAAAAAGATTATTCCTTGTGTCCAAAGCCTGGAGCAAAGATTTAATGAACAAAGGCACGCTGCGGGTCCTATCCGCGCGGATGGGATTGTAAAATTCAGAGGGCTATAAATTGAGCCCTCCAGTCACAAAAATAAAGGGAACAAGAACACAATTCACAGCATTTGGCGAAAATACTTGAGAAAACAGTGAGAATTCTATAAGAATTGTCACCTTTTTCTCTTGAATCTTCCCAACTTTCACTCACTCAAATCAAACCTAAACACTCTTGCATCCAAGCCTTCAAACACAAAACACAAAGAAGATAGGTATAACCTCCCTCTTCTTACCCTAAATCCCTCATCCATGCATGCATTTTCAAACTACAAAATGTAGTTTATTCATCTTCTTGTCTTAAGATCCAAGAAGATCACCATGGAAGTTCATCTCCATGAATGATCTTCTACAAGGATCTACATTATTTTCAAAGTGTTCTTACTTTCTTGCAAAGAAAACACATTTTCAAAATCCTAAAAACCATTTTCAAGCACCAAATCTTGATTTCAAAGGATAAAATTCCCCTTCCCAAGCAAATGAAATGTTTAGTCCTAATGTACCCCAAGGATGGTTTGGTATAGTTGATTCACCACTAAAATGTCAAGTGATCACTAACCAAAACCTAGGGAAATGGGGACAAGCATGGATGCAAAACCCCTCTTAAAATCATATTTTCTTTCTTGAGAAGTTGCTGTCCAGTAGCAATTTTCCAAGACCCCAGTCCATTGTCTTAATTTTTGGACACAGATAAACTTGGAATTTGGAGTTGACTACAAAACACTTTTTGTAGAAAACATCCAGAGCTTTCCAGAAATATTTTTACTTTATTTTTTGGGTGAGTAGAACTCCTCTTTTCAAATTTTCTTTTAGAGGCCAGTTCATCAGCTTCTGGGAATCCAGATCTCATATCTGAGATTTCCAGAAGGTTTTGACCCCTCAAATCTTCTACAAAATGGAAAATTACTTCGCACAAGTCTTATTTAAGGTGTCTGGAACAACTTTTGTTCTCTGAGTTTATCCAGATTATGAAGTTTTAAGGCCCTTGAATCCATTTCAAAATCAAAGGTCCACTGCCTTTTTCATTCTGGCAGAAGTGACTCTCAACTTCAAAAGGTCTTTTGAGTACCAAATCTCAATCCAAAAATCTTCCAAAAAATCATGGGATCAGTTTAAAGTCTTAAAAAGATATCCCAATTTTTACTTTTCTGAGTTTCAAATTATTTTGGCCAAAACACACACACACAAATGATTTTCAGCTTGGAAGACTCGTTTTACGAGGCATTCCGGGTGCACACTAACGTCCTTCCCGGCGTGTAACATGACCTCCGAACCCAAATCTTTAATCTCGGGCATTTTTCAAAGTTTTGGCCCTGAAAACAAAAATGGTGTGGCGACTCCGTTCTTTTTCCGGGTTTTATTTGGTTTTTTTCAAAGAAACGCAAAAAATCGAATTTTTCCCCGCGAGAAAATTTTAGGTGGGCACATCATCACAGTGGCGACTCCGCTGGGGATTAGCTTTTTTCAAAAAAAAATGGTATTTGGTATATTGGTGGAAACCATTAAACTTCCCATACCGCCTCCTAACACGAGTCGGGGATAAATTGTGGTTTAACAATCCCAGGTACCGGTATCATTGTTTTCAAAAAAAAAAAAAGCTTTTGAGGGTCAAGCTTCCGTCCCGGCTTTAAAAATCATTTTTGTGTGTGTGTTGATTTTTGCACATTTTCGTGTTGTTTTGGCCGCCTCAAAAAAAGTCAAAATTTTGACTGTCGGAATCATGTCCCTAACTGTCGGAATTCTTGTGCTTATGTGCTTATGTGTTCACTAAATTTCAAAAAAAAACTTTCAAAAAAAAAATAAAATTTTCAAAAAAAAAAAATCATGCATCATATTTTTAAGACACATAAAAAATTTCTATTTTACTCAGAAAAAGAAAATAGACTGCTTGCACACTACGCGCACGTGACCATACACTGCACACTACGTCCCTAACCCGGGGAAATCCTTGTCGCGGCCCATTTGGTCTTATTACGCCTCTCGGTGCAAGCACAGGACTACCCAAACATCCCATGGAGCCTCGTGTCGACCATGCACTTGTCCGTGACACACTTTGTCCGAGACCCGGTTGGTTTTTAGTCTGATCTGTGTCATGCCCTGTCTGTGTATAGACCTTTCCTTTCAAGCCTTTGTCGGCATACCGACTCAATATCTTTCGGGGACCCTAATCAGTCGAAGTTCTGTCGGTTTTCCGCCGCAGACTTTGACCGAGATATTGACCGGCGCCTTAACTTCGGCTCTGACTGGCACAAATTATACACTGACTCCCAGCATGACACTGAGTCATCAAGGATTAATGACTATTCCATGCCTAATTACGGCTCAACTGACGGCAAGTCAAGATCAATTGTGGACGCTTATCAGTCCAAATCATGCCGACTTTACTATCGAGCTCTCGGACATGATCTTGACTTTGACGTCAGCTTTGTCCGTAATTTGCATCGAATGCTCGTTAAGACTCGATTACCCGCCAGACTTTTAGGATCGTTTTTCTTTCGGTCGGTGGACCCGCTTGCCCTATAGGACCCTCGCCCGGGGCTGTCCACCCTGGGAGGTCGAAATACAGGTGAAATACGAGGGGCTTATAGACGTAGTGACGGGGCCCACTGATCCAGGATGAGGAGTAGTTTGCGAAAAAGAAGAGCAATCTTTTCCAACCGACTAGGTTAATAAAACATGTTTTAAGTAAACGTGAACAAATAACTGCATGTTGCATGAGCCTAAAGCCCAAACACTTACCCTCCTTCAATTCCCAGACATCTGAACCCTCGTGTCTTTCCCCCCGCAGCTCCGCACAAAGCTTGGTTTCGGGCACCGGGTCGTTGTTTGATTAGTTGGGAAGAGTCAAGCGCGTCATCAGCTTCACCGTTTGTTCAGACTCCGGGTTCGTAATGCCCGCGCGCCGGTAATGATGGGGACAACGTCACTCCGCCTCCCGGACCCCTCGACGAACAACGGGAATCGCTAGCGAACGTATGAGGTTACGACAGAAGCACGGCTAAATAGCCTTATGGAGGCTATTAAGAGCCATGGTCCGGCCGCCACTCAATCCCGATGGCACCTTCACCGTGGAAGAAGACGAGGATGCCAACCCCACTCTCGCCGCCCGACTACACCAGTGATGCCACCACCTACCTCCTATGGTGCCACTACCGAACCCATGCTCCTCGATCTTCGGGTCGCCCGGCTCCCCAACCACAGATCATCGGATCCATGCGGCAAACGGCCTAAGACAATCGGTTCACGGTTCCTCGGTGGGGACAAAGCCAAGATACGGAATGTCTTCTCATGGTTGGGGTTATCTCGGAATGCCCCAACAAATTGGAATGCCACCTCGCCGGAACCGATCAATCCGGACCCTCACAACAACGGCCTACTGGTTCGAATGCCGCCACAGCCTTGGTTCTCGGGGCCACGCCAGAGCCCCTCCTCGTAATAGTACTAGTTCGCCAAGCTCCTCACACAAAATCCGTTCCTCACTCGTGACTTCTGGGTTACCAAGCCTCCATCCCGGTGTCATCCGAATCACCAGACCGCAGCATTCCCCCGGGTCATACACCATCGCCTCGGCCACCATGCAATTCAGCCGGGACAAGCAGCCCGCATCTAAGCCTACTTATGGGCCCCATTCTCGGGAAATCCAAGTTACCCGGCTACATCGGGGCTGCCTCCACCGCTTTGCAGTTGAAAATCAACAAAGCAGCCGCAAGGTTCTATACCTTCGCTCAGGCTCCTACTCATGCTCCCCCGGGCAATTTGGGCCAAGGACAGGTTTTCACCTACGTCCCCGGATCGGCCGTTCCCTCCACCAGTCTGCCGCCAGTGGTAGCTCCTCTCTAACTTAGCCACTAGCTTGAATGCCATGGTTCCCCCACAAGA
Source organism: Adenophora triphylla var. japonica (assembly GCA_022495995.1). Lineage (NCBI taxonomy): Eukaryota > Viridiplantae > Streptophyta > Magnoliopsida > Asterales > Campanulaceae > Adenophora > Adenophora triphylla. The sequence continues at coordinate 22,132 of JAFEMH010004828.1, read as the reverse complement.
CCCTCACCTGGCTTGGTTCATGGAACAACACAAGGAAATGAAAGCACAGATCGCTGAATTGACCGCTAAGAAATCTGCCTTCCGGCCTACGGACCCAGATTCCATTGTTCCTCTGCCCCACAAATTCGTGATGCCTAACTTGGACCTCTTTGATGGTACTGCATGCCCGAAAACCCATTTGGACACATATACCTTGGCGATGAAGGCCAAAGGGTGCACCAATCCGCCAGCTTGGCCGACTATTTCGCCCTATCTTTGAAGTCCAAAGGCCTTAAAGTGGTTCTTCCGTTTGAAACCTGAAGCAAGGGCTACGTGGGACCAGATTACCAATGCCTTCACAGAGAAATATAAGGCCAACTTGGAATGGGAAATAAATAGGGTTGACCTACAAACAACAAAGGCAAATACCTCGATGAGAATGTTGGGGACTTCTACAAGCGGTGGAATCCGAAACTCAGTGAAATGGCAATCCCTCCTTCGAAGAGGAACAATCGGACATCTTCCGTCATGCCTCGAAACCGCATCCGAGAGCCTCCCTTAGTCACTTCCCATACTCGACTTACGGCCATGGTTAACTCTGCGTAGCCTAAGTTTGAAAAGGCCTACAATCGCAACCGGCCGCCGCACTCCGCCTACGTATATCGGGCTCCTCCCGCAAACACCGCCTCAAGCCTCGCTAAAGGCAAAGAAATGATTAACTATGCGGGACATGAATGTAATAACACAACTCCTTTTGCTCCCAAAACCAAATGAGAGCCTGCACCACGGGTCATGAACCTCGAAAACTTTGGAATGCCTCCGAATGACATCTTTAGGGGATCGGTGAAGGAAGGCTTGCTTTGCGGCCTTTGGAGAATTTCCAACCCAGAATCCGAATGCTCCCGTGGATACTACAAAGTATTGTGCTTTTCATCAAGCTCACGGACATCCGACCGACAACCGCTTTACTGCGAAAAAGGCAATCCAGGCTAATAGAGCAAGGAAAATTGGAAGGCCCCGAGGGACCTAATACAGTCAAAAATCCTCTGCCAAGGAACCATAATCAGGTGAATATGATTGAATGCGGAGAATCTTCGCATGCCCAGGAAGATGCTGATGAAGGTCCCCAAATACCCGTGGCCAACCTTGTCGAGGATCCTGACCCGGATTCCCCCTCAGCCTTGAAGATATTGAACGAATCGACCCATTTTGGTCTCATGTCAGAGACTCCTTGCAAGAATACGAGGCCCGCTATTTCTCGGATGAAGGGGTAGTTGATACCGAAGAACTGGGGCTGTTCCGGTCAGAACATGAGAGAACCATTTACACAAGATGGTTGGAACAGTCAAGAAAGATTGAACAAGAAAGCTTCAGACGGGCACCCGTACTGGGGCTTATCAGCAAAGAAGCAGAAGAGCATCTGGAGCTAGTACACTTTTGCAAGTTGGCTTTGGGAAAGTGATGGATGTGTTTTTACACATCTAAATTAGGTACTCTTACACTTATTTATTGTGAAATTCTTGAGTAAAAGGTTATTTTAATGTATTTTCTAGTGTTTTTGTGAGTACAGGTTAATTAGGTGACAATCTGTGGATTCAAGTGAAGAAAGGAACAAAAATGGAGTGGAGAGCTAATGAAAAGTGCAAAGGGACTTGCGAGGAATTTTAAGAAGTCAAGGAGTCATTCTGCTGAAGGATCAAAAGGGAATTATGGAAGGAAAAAGGAGCAAGGCTGGAATGCAGGGTGGGCGCACGCCTGGAAGGAGTGGGCGCACGCCCAAAACTCTCAGATTGATAGTGGGCGCACGCCTGGAAGGAGTGGGCGCACGCCCAGTATGGCCGGACCAAGGAGGGCAGTTTCCTTATTTTGAAAGGATTTTGGAGATCCTTTGCAGATTTTGATGGATCTTCTTAATTCCTTTTCCTAGTCTTTGAAGGATTGTTTTAGGACTATATATATTCTCATTATTATTATTATTAGGTACTTTGGATATTGTTTTTCTTGCCTAGGTTTTGAAGGATTGAAGGATTTCGGATTTTTAAGGTTTTTGCTATTTTTCCAGGTTTGATGTATTGTTATTATTCATATTTTGTGATTGTCATCATGAATATGAGTAGCTAAATTCCCTTTTCATGGATTGGATGTAGTAATTGTTGAACCTCTATGTTAATTTAAGTTTGAATTCTTCCAAACTCTCTCATTCTTATTTGATGAATTAATTATCATTCTTTAATTTGTTTTAGACTGTTGCACTACCGTGGACAGTTTATTTAAAGTACACTAATTCATCAATTAGGTTGGATTGTTGACCTACCGGAATTCAAGACAACCTAGACTCATATATTTCTTGTGAACTTAATGAATTTCTTGAATGTTATTTTGACCTACCGGAATTGATAACAAGATAGAAATATTGGGGTTGCAATCCGCACACCAAACGTCCCAACCCTTAACCAAGTGAAAGAGTCTTTGAATGAGATTGTTATTTTTCTTATCAAAATCATTAGCATAGAGGGGATACAATTATGAAATCCAATCCGTGAATTCCTTTGATCTGATTTAATCCTTGTTTCTTGATTTCTTGCTTTCTTCAATTAAATAGTTTAATTTCTTGCTTTATTACTTTAGTTAATAAATCCAAATCAAAAACCCCATTTTGTTACTTTTAGCATTAATTAAATTTACTTGTTAAATCACAAAAGTCTCTGTGGTTCGACCCTTACTATTGTACATTGCTACTTCGGTGACTTGTACACTTGCAAGGTTTTTATTACACAGTGGAATTTTCTCCATCAAGTTTTTGGCGCCGTTGTCGGGGACTTGTTGTGATTTTTAACAAGTTTATTTAATCGGTGCATGTTTGGTCGCCGGTCATTGGATCCTAATTTGGTTCCTTTGAACGACGATATAGACAGAATTGAGAGAGGCATTCCCTCTACTCAAGTGAGCGAGACTGATTCGGAAACTTCTGTCACCGAGACAGAGGTAACTTTGAGTGAATTAGAAACTTCTTCCACCGAGGGAGAAGAACTTGAAATTGATATGGCTTTGCAAGCGCCCACCATGGATGCCTTCTCTAGGCCGCGGGTGGACACATCTGTGTCATGCATTGTGTTGAATGAGGCAACAAAAAGTTATGAGGTAAAAGGCCATCTGTTTAACATGATCCCTCAATTTCATGGCCTCACCTCTGAAGATTCTTTGAATTTCTTGAGGGAATATATGATGATTGTGTCTAGTTTCCCATTGAGAGACGGTGTGACTGATGAGCACTTAAGACTAAAATGCTTTCCCTTTGCTTTGAGGGATAATGCTAAGCAGTGGCTCATGTTGCTCCCACCTAGGAGCATTAATACTTGGGATGAATTGCATGATAAATTTTTGAGAAAATACTTCCCACATGCCACGTTAGCCACCTTTAGACAGAAAATCATTGGGTTCACACAGGATTTATTTGAGGCATTTCATGAAGCATGGGACAGATTTAAGATGCTCTTGGTGCAATGTCCCCACCACAATTTCCCTTTGCCTTTATTGCATCAAACTTTCTATGGGGGATTGACACAAGCCGATCAGGCTATGGTGGATAACGCAGCCGGAGACTCCTTAGGAGCCAAAACTGCAGAAGAGACCCAAGATCTTTTTGAGAGATTATCATCTAATTCGCAACAAAAAGGGTCAAGGGGTAAAACCAATGGTGTGAATGGAGTAGGAATGAATGATGAGCTTGCTAAACAAATTGCACTTTTAAATCAAAGATTTGATACGTTGGCCATGAATAATACTTCCAATTATGCTTCCAATGTGTCATCTGTTGGTAATGCCATGCATGATAGTTGTGTAACTTGTGGATCTAACACCCATTCTTATGAAGTTTGCCCCACCACTAGTCCCCATCTGTATAATCATGAGCAGGTACAGGCGATGCAAGGATATATGCAGAGGTTCCCGCAGAACAATCCATATTCGCAAGCATACAATCCTGGATGGGGGAAGCACCCTAATTTTTCTTGGGGAGGTAATCAACAACCGAATAAACCTCTCCATCCCCAACCACCACCGCAGGGGCCTTATGAAAGGAAGAAAGAGCCTTGGGAAGAGGCAATGGATCAGATGAGAGCGGAGCAACTCCAAGCGAGGGCGGAACAGCAGCAAGCAAACAACAATCAAGCTGCTGCAATGAAAAAGTTGGAAACCCAAATGGGTCAATTGGCGGAGGCATTACAGGGATGACAATCGGGTATGTTCCCTAGCCAAGGGGAGCAAGCAAAGGCCATCTTCACCCTACGTGGTGGCAAACAGGTAGACAATCAGGTAGCTTCTCCTTCTTCTCCTCCTACACCCCCTCTTGTTGACTCCCCTGCTGTGGAACCTCCTGTTGCGGAAAATGTTGTTGTTGAGGATGTTGTGTCTAATGATGAGGGTACTAATGGATTGGGACAAAATGTGAATGTAGAAAAGTCCAAACCCAAGCCATATGTGCCCCCTGTTCCTTTCCCGGGCAGATTCTTGAGGAACAAGCTTGATCACCAAATGAAAGAATTGATTGACATGTTTTCAAAAGTTAACATAAATTTGCCTTTGTTAAATGTGATCAAGAATGTTCCTGCGTATGCTAAATTCTTCAAGGAAATTAATTCCAAGAAAATTCAGTATGGGAAAGATGAGAAATTGTTTTTGGGTGAGAATGCGAGCGCTGTAGTAAAACATAGTCTTCCACCGAAAATGAAAGACCCCGGGAGTTTTCTAATTTCCATTACTTTAGGGGATTCTCACACGGTGAGAGCTATGCTTGATCTCGGGGCGAGCATTAATTTGTTGCCATATTACATGTATCTTGAGTTGGGTTTGCCCGAGCTAAAACCCACTATGATGGCCCTACAACTCGCTGATCGGTCCATAAAAAGACCATTGGGCATCGTAGAGGATGTTTTAGTTCAAGTTGGGTCATTGATCATTCCTGTGGATTTTGTGGTCCTAGAGATGCCTCGCGGTGAGGGTAGTCGCCGTGATTCACCCATTTTGCTTGGGAGACCATTCATGGCAACGACCAACACCGTAATTAATGTTGCTAGTGGCACTCTCTCCATGACTGTCGCAAATGAAAAAATTGAAATAAATGTTTTTGAGGTAATGAAAAATGCGGTAGGTCATGATGAGTCTTGCATGTTTGTTGATGAGTTTGATGAGGTTGATGATTGTGTGCGTGAGATTGCATGGCATGAGAGGGATTGTGAGGAGTTAGAGTCATTGATTTTAATAGGCGGTGAGAAAACTAGGGATAATGCGGACGCTCAACTGATGGCTGTGGATAAGGCCGACGAGCACCATCCTAGTGATGGCCCGTTTCACCCCCTAGGCCACTTCAATGAGAAGTTGGCGCCTTCTATTGTGATTCCCCCAGTCCTTGAGTTGAAAGTTCTCCCGTCAAATTTAAAATATGCATTTTTAGGAGAGGGAGAGACTTTACCTGTCATAATTGCATCTGATTTGTCCACTGACCAAGAGGCCCAATTGATTGATGTCTTGCGTGAATATAAAGAGGCCATTGGGTGGACATTGAAAGACATTAAGGGAATTAGTCCCACGATGTGCATGCACAGAATTCATCATTTTTACAGATTTAATTCAGCATAATTCGAAAACGATTTTCACATTGTTTCACATAAACAATTAAAATTCTATCGCATACAAAACATGCAATAAGCATATAAACAATTTATATCTTAAATCTAGCATGTTAATTCAAACTTAACCATACGAACGGGGCTTTGATACCACTGTTGGGTTTTACGGGTCCATGCGCAGCGGAATTAAGCATTAAAAACATAAAACCCAAGAAGCCCTAGGATCCGTTCTATACAATTAATTTGAATACCTATGAGATAGAATTAAACCAACCTTGAAACGCTTTCCGGTCTTGAGCTATCGAACGATTTGATTATGTGATATTGAATCACAAACTTCGTTCTTCAACTTGCTTGAACTCTAGGCCTTGATCGATGAACGAGCGAAGACCCTCTTTCGGTATCCACACCTTTGAATGAATTCAAGATCAACTTCTTGATGATTGCTAGATCTAAAACCTTGAAGAATATTGAGAGTATTTAATTATGAATTTTGCTTTAAAAATTTCGGCTGACCTTTTAGGTCTGACAGAACCCTTGTATTTATACTACAATAGTAGGAATACCTCTCCTAATCGTATTAGGAGAGACAGGCTGTCAAACCGCGTACTGGCCTATTATGTCGCGCGGTATATTAAGCCATTGGCTTAATATGTCGCGCGATATATATAGCCGATACGTAAACTCTCAACTATTCTTCCTCCGGTTTAACCAATTCATTCTAGTTGTGTGTGACCCAATAGGATTACATTATGTTGGCAATGAGTTCGATCATATCGAACCTCATAAGACATAAGCGGACTCTAGCAAGCCATTATGTCTACCCAAATAATGCAACGTAAGAGTTCACATTTCCAATGGTGTACTTCCATTTATCCCTTTGTCTCACGATGTTATATTTGAACACAAGTCATGGTCCTTGTCAACTTGTTATTGTTCAATGCTTTCTCGATTCTTGAGTATAATGATAATTCCAATCATATTGGGGTACGGCCATACACTTTCATCATTATCACTCATCGAGGGGCCCAAGCATAACATCTCTCTTCCGAGGGACAAATTCCTTCTTGACTTATCATCCTTCCCATCATGAATCCGATCATGCCAATGATAGCCTTTATAGATATCGTGTTAAGATATCGTTTGACTAAAATCAAACATGACTTTCATCATATGTAAGGTTATGATAGTCTTAGGTCTAGGAAATAAATGAAGTAACCGTATGAGATTTAAGTATGACATTTGACCATGACATAAATCTCATGCGGGTCATGTCCAAATCACTTGTTCTCTAACAAGTACCCATAATTTCAATGTGCATCTCTTATGCATATAATCATCACATGATTATCCATTGACAATTATACTAATTTATTCTCTTAATAATTAGGGACGAGATTATTATAAACAAATATACAAAACATATAATAATCAAATAATAAACATCTCATATAATAATAAATAATGTCAACACATAAGTCTATCAATCATAGGCCTAGGGCATAACACCAACAGCCTCCCACTTGCACTAGGCCCAATCTACCATGTATCGAATACCCATGGATCTAACATGACCATCATGTTTAGCTTCAAGTAGAGAGCCTTAGTTAGTGGGTCCGCCACGTTGTCATCGCTGTCTACTCGCATATCTTAACGTCTTCCCTTTCACATATCTCACGGATAATGTGGAAACGTCGAAGTATGTGTTTGAATCTCTCGTGTGATCTTGGTTCCTTTGCTTGTGCAATGGCACCATTGTTATCACAAGAAAGTTCAATAGGGTCTTTGATGCTTGGAACGACTTCCAAATCACTAATGAACTTCTTGATCCAAACCGCTTCCTTAGCCGCATCGGATGCCGCTATGTACTCGCCTTCGGTTGTAGAATCGGCGACGGTACTTTGCTTGGAATTTTTCCAACTCACGCTTCCTCCATTAAGCGTAAACAAAAATCCAGATGCGATCTCGAAATCATCTTTGTTGGTTTGGAAGCTCGCATCTGTGTAGCCTTTTAGTACCAGATCTTCTTCCATTCCTCCAAAGACCAAGAATACATCCTTAGTTCTTCTTCAGTACTTAAGGATATTCTTGACTGCTATCCAATGTGTTTCGCCGGGATCCGATTGGTACCTACTCATCATGCTTAGAGCACACGAGATGTCGGGTCTAGTACATAACATAAAGCATACATGATAGACCCAATTGCCGAAGCATATGGAATACCATTCATTCTCTTTCGCTCATCATTAGTCTTAGGACTTTGATTCTTGCTAAGAGATATACCATGCAACATTGGCAAGTTTCCTCTTTTAGAATTTTCCATTTGGAATCTTCTAAGGACTTTGTCAATGTAAGTATTTTGACTTAAACCAATCATCCTCTTAGATCTATCTCTATAAATCTTGATACCAAGGATATATGCGGCTTCGCCCATATCTTTCATTGAAAAGCACTTTCCCAACCAAGATTTGACAGTCTCTAGTGCAGGAACGTCATTTCCAATGAGTAAGATATCGTCGACATACAACACTAAAAATAGTGCTACGCTCCCACTAATTTTCTTGTATACACAAGGTTCATCTTCGTTCTTGATAAAGCCAAACTCCTTGATTGCTTCATCAAAACGTAGATTCCAACTCCTTGAAGCTTTCTTCAATCCATAAATGGATTTCTGCAACTTACACACCTTGTTAGAATTTTCTGGACTGACAAAACCTTCAAGTTGTATCATGTATACATCCTCAAGTAACTTTCCATTAAGGAAAGCTGTTTTGACATCCATTTGCCATATCTCATAGTCATAATATGCGGCTATGGCAAGTAAAATTCTAATAGACTTAAGCATAGCTACAGGCGAAAAGGTTTCATCATAGTCAATGCCATGAGTTTGCCTATATCCCTTAGCTACTAGCCTAGCCTTATAGGTGTGCACCTTCCCATCCATGTCGGTTTTCTTCTTGAAAACCCATTTGCACCCTATGGTTTTTACACCTTCGGGTGGATCAATCAAGTTCCAAACTTGATTATCAGCCATGGATTGTAATTCGGACTTCATGGCTTCTTGCCATTTTTCCGAATCCGGAGCGGACATCGCTTCTTGATAGCAAGTGGGTTCATCATTTTCGATTAACTCCACTTCATCACTTTCCGTAATGAGAAATCCATATCTCTCGGGTTCGGATCGTGATCTACCACTTCGGCGAGGAACTTGTGCATCTTGAACCGGTTCCACAACGGTTTGTGAACTTGGTTCAGCTTTCTACCATTGGTTCAATGTTGTTTTCGGGTTCTCGAACTTCTTCGAGATCTATTTTACTCCCACCGGTTCCTTTGCGAAGAAACTCCTTTTCTAAGAAAGTACCATTTCGAGCAACAAACACTTTGTTCTCGTTTCGGTTGTAGAAATAGTATCCTTTGGTTTCCTTAGGATATCCCACAAAAACACATTTATCGTATTTAGGTGCTAGCTTGTCAGAGGTTAACTTCTTGACATATGCATCGCAACCCCAAATCTTCATGAAAGACAAACTAGGTTTTCTTCCATGCCACATCTCATATGGGGTCTTTTGAACCGATTTGGTAGGAACTCTATTTATTGTGAAAGCAAAGCAGCTTTCTAGTGCATGTCCCCAAAAAGGATAAAGGAAGCTCAACTTGACTCATCATAGAACGAACCATGTCCAACAAAGTTCTATTCCTCCTTTCAAACACACCATTCCATTGTGGTGTTCCTGTGGAGAGAGTTCGAAACGATTCCACAACTCTTAAGATGACTGTCAAATTCTTGGCTCAAATATTCACCACCTCGATCGGATCGAAGTACCTTAATAGTTTTGCCAAGTTTATTTTGCACCTCATTTTGAAATATTCGAAATATCTCAAACGATTCACTTTTATGTTTCATTAGATAAACATATCCAAATCTACTATAATCATCGGTTGAATGTTATGAAGTACCGAAATCCTCCCCTAGCATCGCTACTCATAGGCCCACATACATCGGTATGTATGAGTCCTAATAAGTCGCCCGCCCTTTCACCGGTTTTGGTAAATGGGTCCTTGGTCATCTTGCCAAGTAAACAAGATTCGCATATCTCATATGATTCATAATCATGTGAGTCCAAAAATCCATCTTTGTGGAGTTTAGAAATGCGTTTCTCGTTTATATGGCCAAGACGACAATGCCATAAGTAAGTGTGGTTTACATCATTGGGTTTAGATTTCTTGTTAATGTTATAGACATCATTATCGCGATTTTCAACATCAAGAATATAAAGGCCATTGAATGAAACAAAGAAGATAATAATGCATATCACTCTTGTAAATAGAAAATTTCTTATCACATATAAGAAAAATTAAAACCTTCATTATCCAAACATGAAATCGAAATAATATTCCTACTTAAAGCCGGAACGTAATAACAATTGTTCAAAACAAGTATTAGCCCACTAGGTAAAGTAACTTCATAAGTTCCTACGGCTAATGCAAAGAACTCTTGCTCCATTCCCCACACGTAGGTCCACTTCACCTTCCTTAAGCATCCTTCTCGTTTCTTTAGACCCCGCACATTTAAACAAATGTGAGTTCCACATCCGGTATCCAATACCCAAGAACTAGAAGTAGATAGGAATATATCTATAACAAAGATACACGAAGTTGAAGCAACTCCTTTGCTCTTCTTCGGTGCTTCCTTGTATTTTGCGCAGCTTTCTCCTCCAATGTCCAATCTCATTGCAATGGAAGCAGATTGCGTCCTCTTCGGGACTTAGGCTTAGCCTCTTTAGGCTTGGAAGCCTCTTTGGGCTTGGCAACCTTTGCCTTAGGATTAGCAACCTTTGCTTTTCCTTTACCCTTGAACCCTTTCCCTTGTTAACCATTAGCACTTGATCGGTCTTCTTTTCGACAATACCGGTTTCCGCAGATGAGTCAACATTTGAACTAACTCTGAAAGGTTTCTATTCATTCCACCCATGTTATAGTGCATTATGAAATGACTAAAACTTTTAGGCAATGAAGTCAATATTATGTCGGTAGCCAACTCTTAGCTAATTGGAAAACCGAGCCTTTCAAGATGCTCAATGTGGCCCTTTAACTTGAGAGCATGGGGACCAACTGACTTGTCCTTCACTCATCTTGCATGAGGTCAAGGCTGCAACCGTGTTGTACCTTTCTTGCCTAGCTTGAATTTGGAACATTTCCATCGCCCGATTGTTTAAGTCGATCGTCCCCAAGTGCTCAAGATTCTTCGAAGACTCTTGCACATGGCGGAGAGCATAAGGCAACTAACATCTGTAGAGTCACGCTTGTGCTTCGATATTGTTCCCTTATTGCCCTAGCGGCATTGGGCAAAGCAGTTCGTGTGGAATAGGTTCAGTGAGAACGCATAGCTTTCTCCTCTTGTTTGAGAACAATTCTCAAACTACGGATCCAATCCATATAGTTTGTACCATTCTCTTCCAACTTTTCCTTCTCAAGGACAGATCGCAGTGAAAAGTGATTATTGTTTGATGCCATTTATTCTACAAAAAGATATACATAAAATATGAACACATATAAGTAAACATATCATATGAGAGGTATAGTGCATTTAAATAAATGCTCCCACTAAATTATACACCTTCAAATGCAAATAAGCATAATATACATTTAATGGGCTAAGATCCAACTTTAATTCAATTTCAAGTTTGCTATGGCAAACCGCTCAAAATTAAATTAATTAGGTAGAAAACATCAATCATATCACATATATGATTCTTAGATCTTTTATGAGATCAATTCAAGACATCATATGTCTAGGCATATTTTAATCTCATCTTATGCCTTGGGTCCAAAACCATTTTGATAACCCAATTAAGTTCATTCACTTTAAAACGTATAGGAACCACCATTTCCTCATCTTGCTCGCATTCGAATAGAATCAAAGCACCTTGCTATGGCAAGCCCACCCAAAACTATCCGAATGGTCTCAAGTGTTTTTAATCATGAATTGGCATAAAGAACTTAAAAGTTAAATGAAGGTTCTTTAAAGGTAGATTATAAGCATGTCGAAAGATAGTCAAAATCATGCACTGTAAGTTCCCGTGAAGATAGGTGAGCCACAAGGACTTCTTAAGTACCAACTCTTCCTTTGACGTAACTCTCCTAGACATGCATAATTAGAAATCAACTACGATTAGGCAACATAATCCCTACCTTTTATAAACAACCAGCTTCCTTTTAAATTTCGCGTATTTATGACTTGTTTCCATAAACAATCATAAGATCCAAAATTTACAATGTCTAAATCTAAACATATTAGGAAACTAAATATCATGTTTCAACTAAACATCTAATTTAAAAAAATATTCTTAACATGTAAGAACAAATAAAACATGCATCGCAATAATTATTAAAATCATATTTTAATCAATTAATCATGCATATTAGTGAATCAATCTAGCATGGACTTATAAACTCAATTTTATAACATCCGCATTTTCATATACATTGCAATAATTATTAAAATCATATTTTAATCAATTAATCATGTATATCAATGAATCAATCTATCGTGGACTTATAAACTCAATTTTATAACATCCAAGATTTTCATATCAACATATCGATTGTAAACACAATCACAGAATAGCGTAAAAATTGAACAAACCGATTCTCGCAGCTTTTGGCTTATTATGTCGCGTGACAACACGCCCGCAGGCTTGATATGTCGCGCGACCTAACAGTCGCTTAACCCGAATTCCACATGGCTCAATATGTCGCGCGACCAAAGTAGCCAGGTTACAAGGAATTTCCGTATTCGAACCAATACGAGATTACATGTAATTAAATCACGTAAAACATCATTTTTACGTATTTAATTCAAAGATAATTCGAAAACGATTTTCACATTGTTTCACATAAACAATTAAAATTCTATCGCATACAAAACATGCAATAAGCATATAAACAATTTATATCTTAAATCTAGCATGTTAATTCAAACTTAACCATACGAACGGGGCTTTGATACCACTGTTGGGTTTTACGGGTCCATGCGCAATGAATTAAGCATTAAAAACATAAAACCCAAGAAGCCCTAGGATCCGTTCTATACAATTAATTTGAATACCTATGAGATAGAATTAAACCAACCTTGAAACGCTTTCCGGTCTTGAGCTATCGAACGATTTGATTATGTGATATTGAATCACAAACTTCGTTCTTCAACTTGCTTGAACTCTAGGCCTTGATCGATGAACGAGCGAAGACCCTCTTTCGGTATCCACACCTTTGAATGAATTCAAGATCAACTTCTTGATGATTGCTAGATCTAAAACCTTGAAGAATATTGAGAGTATTTAATTATGAATTTTGCTTTAAAAATTTGGTGACCTTTTAGGTCCGATGAACCCTTGTATTTATACTACAATAGTAGGAATACCTCTCCTAATCGTATTAGGAGAGACAGTCGTCAAACCGCGTATTGGCCTATTATGTCGCGCGGTATATTAAGCCATTGGCTTAATATGTCGCGCGATATATATAGCCGTATACGTAAACTCTCAACTATTCTTCCTCCCGTTTAACCAATTCATTCTAGTTGTGTGTGACCCAATAGGATTACATTATGTTGGCAATGAGTTCGATCATATCGAACCTCATAAGACATAAAGCGGACTCTAGCAAGCCATTATGTCTACCCAAATAATGCAACGTAAGAGTTCACGTTTCCAATGGTGTACTTCCATTTATCCCTTTGTCTCACGATGTTATATTTGAACACAAGTCATGGTCCTTGTCAACTTGTTATTGTTCAATGCTTTCTCGATTCTTGAGTATAATGATAATTCCAATCATATTGGGGTACGGCCATACACTTTCATCATTATCACACATCGAGGGACCCAAGCATAACATCTCTCTTCCGAGGGACAAATTCCTTCTTGACTTATCATCCTTCCCATCATGAATCCGATCATGCCAATGATAGCCTTTATAGATATCGTGTTAAGATATCGTTTGACTAAAATCAAACATGACTTTCATCATATGTAAGGTTATGATAGTCTTAGGTCTAGGAAATAAATGAAGTAACCGTATGAGATTTAAGTATGACATTTGACCATGACATAAATCTCATGCGGGTCATGTCCAGTCACTTGTTCTCTAACAAGTACCCATAATTTCAATGTGCATCTCTTATGCATATAATCATCACATGATTATCCATTGACAATTATACTAATTTATTCTCTTAATAATTAGGGACAGAGATTATTATAAACAAATATACAAAACATATAATAATCAAATAATAAACATTTCATATAATAATAAATAATGTCAACACATAAGTCTATCAATCATAGGCCTAGGGCATAACACCAACAAAAAGAGGTCCTTAAATTGCTAGATGCGGGTATTATTTACCCAGTGGCTGAGAGTTAGTGGGTAAGCCCGGTACAAGTTGTACCAAAAAGATCGGGCATCACTGTAGTTCAGAACGAAAAAGGTGAGGATGTGCCCATGAGAGAAGTGACCGATCTTAGGATGTGTATTGACTTGAGAAAACTAAATGCTGCGACCAAGAAAGATCACTTTCCTTTGCCTTTTATTGATCAGATGTTAGAAAGATTGGCCGGTCACTCTTACTATTGTTTTCTTGATGGCTTTTTGGGGTATAATCAAATTGCCATAGCCCCTGAAGATCAGTCCAACACCACCTTCACATGTCCATTCGGCACATACGCACTTAGGAGGATGCCCTTCGGGCTTTGCAATGCACCTGCGACATTTCAAAGGTGTATGACCTCCATTTTTTCGGACATGATTGAAAGGTGTGTTGAGGTCTTTATGGATGATTTTTCTGTGGTAGGAGATAGTTTTGATGATTGCTTAAAGAACTTGGAATCTGTTTTGAAAAGATGTTGTGAAACCAACCTGACGTTAAGTTGGGAAAAATGCCATTTTCTTGTAAAGCATGGAATTGTGTTGGGTCACATTGTGTCAAGTAAGGGGATTGAGGTCGATAGGGCTAAAATTGATGTGATTGCTAAATTACCTCGCCCGAATTCAGTTATTGGTGTGCGAAGTTTCCTAGGGCATGCGGGTTTCTATAGGCGATTCATAAAAGATTTTTCAAAAATTTGTAAGCCTTTATGTAATCTGCTTGCCAAGGATACGGAGTTCATTTTTGACCAAGAGTGTGTTGATGCTTTCAATTTGCTTAAGGAAAAGTTGACATGTGCCCCCATTCTTTCTAGTCCCAATTGGTCTCACCCTTTTGATATCATGTGTGATGCCTCGGATTTTGCTATTGGGGCTGTTTTGGGACAAAGGGTAGACAAATTGCCTTCCGTGATTCATTATGCTAGTAGAACAATTAATGATGCACGACTGAATTATACCACAACTGAAAAAGAATTTCTAGCCGTTGTGTTTGCATTGGAAAATTTTCGTTCTTACTTGCTAGGGTCAAAGGTGATAATTTATTCTGACCATGCTGCATTGAAACATTTGTTGAATAAAAAGGATGCTAAACCTCGTTTGTTGAGGTGGATGTTATTGTTACAAGAATTTGATGTTGAGATCCGAGACAAAAAGGGGAGTGAGAATGTGGTAGCGGATCATTTATCGAGGCTTGAGGACTATTCATATCTTAATATCGAGGAGAGTGTGATTCCGGTTAATGAAAATTTTCCTGATGAACAACTTCTTGCCATACATGTCCAAGAACCTTGGTATGCAGACTTTGTCAATTATTTGGTGTCTAACATGATCCCACCACACTTCACTTATGATAAAAACGTAAGTTCGTGTCCGATGTGAAATACTACATTTGGGATGACCCTTATTTGTGGAAGATATGTCCGGATAATATTGTGAGGCGATGTGTGCCTGAGCATGAGCAAGAGAGTGTCTTGAAATTCTGTCATGAGCTCCATTGTGGTGGGCACTTTAGTGGTCAAAAGACCGCTAGAAAAGTTGTTCAAGCTGGTCTGTATTGGCCCACAATTTTTAAGGATGCTCAAGAGTTCTATAAAAAGTGTGATAGATGCCAACGTACCGGTGGCATAGGGAAGAGAGATGAGATGCCGTTACAACATAATCTTATTGTTGATATTTTTGATGTTTGGGGCATTGATTTCATGGGTCCGTTTCCCCCGTCCCACGGTTATTTGTACATACTTGTTGCTGATGATTATGTTTCGAAGTGGGTGGAGGCAATTGCCACCCAAACTAATGATGCTAATGTCGTTTGCAAGTTTGTTTGTGAGAATATTTTCAGCAGGTATGGCATGCCACGGGCAATAATCAGTGATCAAGGTACTCATTTCACCAATAAGAGGTTCAATTTAGTGTTGAAAAAGTATGGGGTGGTGCATAAGCTTGCTACAAAGATATCATCCCCAAACTTCGGGACAGTGTGGAGGTGAGCAATCGGCAGATAAAGGGTGTGCTTGAGAAAACAGCTGGCCCCAACAGAAAGGATTGGGCACTAAAGTTGGGGATGCATTGTGGGCATACGTAACTACGTATAAAACACCAATTGGAATGAGCCCGTATAGGATTGTGTAATGGGAAAGAATGTCATCTCCCGGTGGAGTTAGAACACAAGTCTTATTGGGCGGTCAAAGAATTGAACATGGACTTGAATGCGCGGGGAGAAGCGGTTGCTCGCACTTGATGAACTTGAGGAGCTCCGACAAGAGTCCTATGAGAGTGCTAAATTGTACAAAGAAAGGACCAAACGCTATCATGACAAACACTTGAGGCCTAAATTTTTAAGGCCGGGTATGAAAGTCCTTCTTTTCAATTCAAGGTTGAAATTGTTTCCGGGAAAGTTATGTTCCAAGTGGTATGGGCCCTATGAAGTGGTTACTGTTTCTTCATTTGGGGCGGTTGAAATCAAGGATTTGAAAAGTGGGAGAACCTTCAAGGTGAATGGACATCGTTTGAAGCCATATTACGAAGGGGTTTCAATTTTGGAGATGATTGATGTAATCGAGTTGGTGGACCCGAAGGTGGCCACTTAATTCCATTAGGGCATGACGTCGAGCTTAACGACTATAACCAAAGCGCTAATTGGGAGGCAACCCAATGTAGGTAATATTTACTGCTTTTCGTATTTTCTTTTCCGTTATTATCATCGTTGCAGTTGGATTGTGTTGTGTTTTCTTGGTTCATGCCATGAGGACATAGCATGATTTAAGTGTGGGGGTGGTGGTATTTATATAAAAAGAAAAAAAAAATTGCTTTTATTGTGTTATTTTGTTTATTTCGATTGATCCTTTTACTTTTGTTTAATTTTCCTTATGATTTTAGTTATTTAGCAGATCTTATGCTTGGGTTTTATTTTTAGTGGTGATGTGTAGATGTTATTCGCCAACCAATGAAAGGAAGTGGAAATAATGTGGCAACAATAGAGATAATGCAAGAAAAAGGGGAGGAAAATGAAAAATGGTGAAAATTGAAGTGGGCGTGCGCCTGGGTAAAGTGGGCGTGCGCCTGGTTGGTCTCAGCATAGGATTGGGCGTGCGCCTGGGGGAATTGGGCGTACGCCCGGGATAGTGGACCGGTCAAAAAATTGGGGTGGAGAAAAAGGAAAGTGACGGGTTAAAGCCCTAATTTCTCAAAATCCCAAGAAATGGCCCTTTTCTCTCTCAAAAGCTATGGCCGCCGTCCACCCTCTCTCTAAAAATTGAACCCCTAAACTCCCAAATCCGCCATTGTTGCTCACTAAAACCTCATCTACACCCATTATACTCCCTCCAAAACCGAAGTGTGCAACGAAATCTTCAACCTTGAAGCCCTAAGTGCCGAATTTTCCTTGGAAAGAAGAAAGAAGTGGGTTTGTTGATTGGAGGCATTGGGAGCCAAATTGAAGGAAGATTCTCGTGGAGAAAGTGTTGAAAGGATAAGCTTCACCGATTTCTCCATCTTCCCCATCTCCGGCGAAATTCCGGCCAACTCCGGTCAATTTTCCGGTGAACCTCTGCAGTGGAAGTAAGTTTTCTTGTTAATTTTTGTAAGTTTTCGGGGTAATTAATTAACAATGAGTGGCTCTAGAAAAAGAAAAGAGGTTGCACAAGAACAAGTTCCCCCCGGTCCTCCTCATGATGCTAATAAATTCAAGAGTCGAAAAGCGGAAAATTTCTTTGTTCAATATGAGCGTAAACAGTGCAATGCAGAAAGAGAGTTTGATTTTGAAGATTTGGATTTGGATGATATTGTGGAGAGGTATCAATGGAAGAATCTAGCGAGTAGGCCAAAACAGAATGGAGTGGCATTGTTGGTTAAAGAATTTTATGCAAATGTGCATGAGTTGGGAAATTGTGGAGAGTCTTATGTGAGGGGACGTCCGGTGAATTACTCGAGTGAAATAATTAATCAGTATTATTCTATGCCAAATGTTGAAGAGTGTAAATATTCTAGCACGATAGGGGCGATGGAAAAAGAATGGAAAAAGGAAATTCACGTGATTCAATCAACCTTTGGGCGTGTGGAGATAAATCTGAACGATGGAGGAAAGTTGTTGCCGCTAAGAAGTTGAGGCACAAGTTGAGATACTCGCACAGTTCATCGCTGAACGGATTCTGCCCGAGTGCGCATTCGCATGTGGTGCATTGGAAGAGAGCATGGCTTATGCATTTGGTGCTGAAGGGGGAGCCCATTAATACTGGATTGATTATTTCCAACCAAATTGCCCACAATGCGGAAAAATTGAGCAATGTCAACTTCAAGTTCCCCTGTTTGATCACTTATTTGATTTCAAGGGCAAGGGTAAATCTGCCGTCAAGAGACTTGAAGTCGGGGCCTAAGATAGATTTGAGCACTATGACCAAGAAAAGTCATATTCAGTCAGGTGAGGCAGTGTCAGCATCGAGTGATGAGGATGGTGGTGAGAATGAAGAAGAAGGAGAAGGAAATGACGAAAAATGAAGGGAATGATGAAGACATGGAGGAGGACCCCTGTGGAAGCACGTGTGGAGTTATATAGAAGAGATCCCGCCAGTGGCGATGCACCTGGCCCGAGCTCGCTGGCGACTTCGGTAAGAGGGGAGGTGAGCGAATTGAGTAAAAGGTTTGAGGATTTCGCACTGCTTTTGAGGAGGCCGAGCAGAGATCGGATGGCGGAGGCTATGGCAGTACCTCAAGCACACAGGAATGTGCAAGATGAAAGATGGGCGCAACTCATGGGTTATTTGCACCCACAAGGCGTGAGTTCGCAGCTAGCTCCGCTCCACCACACTTTCACCCACAAGAGGGGCAAGCCAGCTAGCCCAGAGTGATCCTTGGGGTCACCATTTTCGCCCTCCGCCTCAGTAGTTGGTTGAGGTACCCCTAACCCTATCTTATGCTTTATTGATATCATATGCATTAGGGACAATGCATGGTTTAAGTTTGGGGGTGTGGGGGTACTACCTGGTACAGTTTTTGGTTTATCACCATAGTTAAAAAAAAAAAAAAAAGGGGGGTAATTTTGTCCCTGTCTGATGTGGTAAGTTTAGTTAACATTCTTTTATTCCCATGACTGCTTGATGGATTGATTGAAACCGTTAGTAGGACATCGTGGTGTTGAAAGTCAGTTATGCAAGTCTTAATATATATTAGATTAATTTTGATATGGTGCTCAATGGTTATATTTATGTCAATAAAGCTCAAAAATTCTGTGCACTCATGCTGTAATTCTCCTGTAGTCGATAATGTTGATCTGTTTTATCAAGTTTATAGTACACCATCATCTTTGACGTTAATGAATTTGTTTATTAAATAGTAACATCTTAGCAGTAAACTGTGGGTACTCCTTAGATAGTGTGGATTATTGTTGTGGAATGACACCCCTGTATCTGAGAAAATGTGTAAGAAAAAAAAAATTTGAAATGGGAATGGGAGCAATGGCAATTAAATTATTACTCGGTAAATACCCCTAGGCGTGTAGATTGGTTGGATAGGGACCATTCTAGCTTAACCAGATTTCTGGGTATGCAGTAGCGTTATGGGGGAAGAGCTTTTCCGCCGTGATGGTCCGTACCAGGCTCGACACCGAAGTGGCTAACTCCCATCTCTATGATTAAATATTCCTAAAGTAGCTCGGGCACGGCTCGTCGCGACGTTGCTTTCTTGCCAAATAGGAGTATGGGGTAATAAATTCCTACCTAGTATTAGGGGCATGGAGTTCCCGCTACGCTGTTCCCTACTTGAACGGTAGATGACTTTTAAAATATGTGCTTAAATAATCAGGTTTGGGGGTGTTAAGGTCCATTGAAGTGGAAAATCTGAAGGGAGTGTTTATAGTTTGCCGTTAAGTGTGTTTTTATTTGTTAAACAACTTCAATAAAATAAGAGATGATTGGTGTACTTAGCTTTATAAAAATGGATCAAGTTTGAAGTGGAGGGAGAGTTCAAATTCACACACACAATGTGGATTTATCGAGTACATATAATGATTGAGCAGGGTAGCAAAATTAATGGTAATATATGTTGATACTTGTGTGGATTGACTGCTTTGAGATTGTGTGGTTGTGGTACTTCATGATTCAAGCAATTTTGGGAAATATAAGAATGTGGGGACAAAGTTAACTTTCGGATTAATTAGTTTAGGTTGTTCTTTTTATTTATTTTCTTATGTTTTGTTGTCTTACTCGAGGACGAGCAAGAAATAAGTTTGGGGGTATTTGATGGATGTGTTTTTACACATCTAAATTAGGTACTCTTACACTTATTTATTGTGAAATTCTTGAGTAAAAGGTTATTTTAATGTATTTTTCTAGTGTTCTTGTGAGTACAGGTTAATTAGGTGACAAACTGTGGATTCAAGTGAAGAAAGGAACAAAAATGGAGTGGAGAGCTAATGAAAAGTGCAAAGGGACTTGCGAGGAATTTTAAGAAGTCAAGGAGTCATTCTGCTGAAGGATCAAAAGGGAATTATGGAAGGAAAAAGGAGCAAGGCTGGAATGCAGGGTGGGCGCACGCCTGGAAGGAGTGGGCGCACGCCCAAAACTCGTGATTGATAGTGGGCGCACGCCTGGAAGGAGTGGGCGCACGCCCAGTATGGCCGGACCAAGGAGGGCAGTTTCCTTATTTTGAAAGGATTTTGGAGATCCTTTGCAGATTTTGATGGATCTTCTTAATTCCTTTTCCTAGTCTTTGAAGGATTGTTTTAGGACTATATATATTCTCATTATTATTATTATTAGGTACTTTGGATATTGTTTTTCTTGCCTAGGTTTTGAAGGATTGAAGGATTTCGGATTTTTAAGGTTTTTGCTATTTTTCCAGGTTTGATGTATTGTTATTATTCATATTTTGTGATTGTCATCATGAATATGAGTAGCTAAATTCCCTTTTCATGGATTGGATGTAGTAATTGTTGAACCTCTATGCTAATTTCAGTTTGAATTCTTCCAAACTCTCTCATTCTTATTTGATGAATTAATTATCATTCTTTAATTTGTTTTAGACTGTTGCACTACCGTGGACGGTTTATTTAAAGTACACTAATTCATCAATTAGGTTGGATTGTTGACCTACCGGAATTCAAGACAACCTAGACTCATATATTTCTTGTGAACTTAATGAATTTCTTGAATGTTATTTTGACCTACCGGAATTGATAACAAGATAGAAATATTGGGGTTGCAATCCGCACACCAAACGTCCCAACCCTTAACCAAGTGAAAGAGTCTTTGAATGAGATTGTTATTTTTCTTATCAAAATCATTAGCATAGAGGGGATACAATTATGAAATCCAATCCGTGAATTCCTTTGATCTGATTTAATCCTTGTTTCTTGATTTCTTGCTTTCTTCAATTAAATAGTTTAATTTCTTGCTTTATTACTTTAGTTAATAAATCCAAATCAAAAACTCCATTTTGTTACTTTTAGCATTAATTAAATTTACTTGTTAAATCACACAAGTCTCTGTGGTTCGACCCTTACTATTGTACATTGCTACTTCGGTGACTTGTACACTTGCAAGGTTTTTATTACACAGTGAAATTTTCTCCATCAGAAAGGCTGAATATGATCCCGAGAACAGCAAAGAATCGGAAGAGGAGGACCCCTTCTACATTCTACCTGGTGTCAAATACGTGCCACCCCCTCTCACTCTCCCCCCACAGTTTCTGGGAGGAGAAGCCAAATCGCAATTATCACTTCCGGGGATGGGAGCATATGACAATTTCTGCGGCTGCACGCACCCATATTCCCCTAACGGGCTCGATCGGCGTTCCCTCTCCGCCGAAATCCCGGTAGTATGGGAAGATGATTCCGATGACAAATGACGACGACGATGACGACGAGAGCGAAGAGTCAACTGAGGCCCCGCATCCGGAAACAATATGGGACAATCATGCCCGAAATGAGCCCACGGGAGCCAGGCACAATGGTTGGTTGTCAAGAAGCGACACGAAGACATTTCGGAAGACGAATATGAAACCGAGGACATGAAGGCCATGAAGTTTCCCGGGTCTCGAGCACGTGGATGTCTTAGAATTCAACATCGCTACCATGCTTTGGGGAAAGGGTTTTCGTGCGTCCGATC
>JAFEMH010004827.1:0-190037 GCA_022495995.1 Adenophora triphylla var. japonica | reverse complement strand
TATGAAAGAAAAAAATAGGACAAAAAATAATAAGTAAATAATTAATATAAATATGACAAGTGAATCTAATTAATAAATAAGTGGACTTAATGTAACATCCAAATGGCAAGGAATACTTTGTAATGGAGGGAAGGAATATGAACAAAAAAGCAAAAAAAAAATAAATTAGAAAATGACAAAAGTTGATAAAAGTCAAATCCATACAAGAATTATTCCCTATACACAACACTTTTTTTAAAACATTTGTGCCGGTTCGCATGCACATTGACGTAAGATCAAAAATCCACGTTTATCTGCAAAAGTGCCAAAGTAATTCCATTTTTCACCTTAAGTCGAATTTTATCCCAAAGTAATACTATAATTTGACTTTTTAAGTTCCACTTTGACTCATGATCCCTAACTTGACGTTAGAAATTTAACGAAATTTGGTTATGTTGGTAATCATATGAGGGGTTAGTTTATTCATTCTCATTTTAACTTTTATTTAAATTTAATTTATCATTTTCTTTAATATAAAGAACTTTTTGTATATATAAATTATATAAGTATGATTAATATGAGAAGTAAAATAGTAGATATCATCTTAAAATAAATAAATTTATTAATATGAAAAAAAAATTAGTAATGGTATTATGTAAAAATAATAAATTCATTTATAAAAAATATACTCCTATCCAACATGGTTTCAATATGACAAAATAGTAGATATGCCAGAAGACTCTCATTTGCTGCAAAGCATTCCTATAAATAAAAAATTAGACCGAAATATTAAAAAAGTATGCTTTACAACATGAAATATTTCTGACTTTAAATGTAAAAAAAAAAAAAAAGAGAGATTTTTTTCACATTTTTAAATATAAGTTTTGTATACACTACTATTGAATAGTTTTACATCACATTTTAGAATAAAATGTGTTTTTATATTCGTTCTAAATATTTTATATTTTTTAAGTAGTAAAATTTTTTCACAAGTCTTTTTGTCTGATTTTTTTATATGAGAAGCGTTGGAGCAAAAGAGAGTGTTGTAGCATATCCGCTTCCTATCCTACACCCTTTTGAAGTTATAGGCCTCTCTTCCTAAATGAAAATAAGTTAGCCGCATGCGATCAAGATAGATAAGCGAGAATTTTATCAATAAGTTTCTTTTGTAATACAATCACTTCCATTCATGTTTACTCTATTAATTTAAATGTTCAAGGAGGACGGATAAAGCGGAAATTTTACCAATAAGTTTCTTTAGTAATAAATCACTTTCACTCAAGTTACTCATTAATTTAAATGCTCCATAAGTTATTATGGAATATTATATTATATTGCATTCTATATGCGGTATTTGAAAATTATGATAAAGCATTTTCAACGGTCAACGGTCATCAAAATCCGGTCTCACGATCAACGGAATCCGGTCGGTCACCGAATCCGGTCAACAGTCGCCGCGCCAATTCTTATCATCAATGTTATATTATATTAGTATGCGTATTATGCATTATCCTTTATACTCTTTGTATTATTACATAATAATACAAAATGATAATATAATATGAAAATAAATTTATGGACATTATAAAACTTTTTAAAAACTTTTTAAAACTTAGGGACATTCTCCTAGATAAGCCCTACTTCCTACCATCAAACAAGAGAAGTAATAAAAGTTTGATTATACTACCCTCTCTATCCCTAAATTACTAATATTTGTTTTTTAAATTATCAGAAAATTTTTTTTTTTAAAGAAATAGATCTCCTAAATGCTTTTATATCAATTTTTCGGTATTTATTTTATTATCAAAAAAGTAAATTTAGAAAGTGAATAATATGAATATTTATAAATATTTGTTGTTAAATTTATAAAAAATATATTTTTTCAAAGCGTTTTTAAAATAAAATTGGATTTTTTTTTTTTGAAAGATAGAAAAAGTAGCATTTTAGCATGCTTCTACTCCAATTAAGTTCTGATGATCAGAGAGAGAAAATTTCAATATAAACTATTCATAATAAGGTATACTCTCATCATCCCATAACAAATAAAGCATCAATTTACTTTTAAAAAACAGAAATTAAGAAAAACTGCTATAAAAATTGGTGTTATAAATGAATATGAAAGAAAAATGGGACAAAAAATAATAAGTAAATAATTAATATAAATATGACAAGTGAATCTAATTAATAAATAAGTGGACTTAATGTAACATCCAAATGGCAAGGAATACTTTGTAATGGAGGGAAGGAATATGAAAAAAAAAAAAAAAATTTAGAAAATGACAAAAGTCGATAAAAGTCAAATCCATACAAATTATTCCCCCCTACACAACAGTTTTTTAAAAACATTTATACATGTTCGCATGCACATTAGCGTAAGATCAAAATACGTTTATCCCCCAAATTATTAAAGCAATTCCATTTTTCACCTTAAATCGAATTTTATTCCAAAGTAATACTATAATTTGACTTTAGTTCCACTTTGACTCATAATTTCTAACGACGTTAGAAATTTAATGAAATATGGTTATGTTCATGTCATATGAGGGTTAGTTTATTCATTCTCATTTGAACTTTTATTTAAATTTAATTTATCATTTTCTTTAATATAAGAACTTTTTTGTATATACTCCCTCTGTCCCACGTGAATCTGGCTTATTTTCATTTTCGTTTGGTCCGTCCCACGTGAATGCAAACTACCCAAAATGGAAACAAATTTATTATTTTATATTCACCCTACCCCACCCACTCATTCTCTCTCTTCATTTTCCACCATACTATTTATTCAACCAACCTACTATTAACTCCACTCATTCTCTCTCTTCATTTCCTACCACACATTTTCATTATCTTAATAATATTTCTTAATTATTGTGCCCGAAAAAATGGTTCACAATGACGTGGGACGGAGGGGATATAAATTATATAAGTATCTATAGTATAAATGAGGGAAGGTTGGAACTTGATGCCATCCGCCAACTTTACCGTTTACCCCACTATTTTGTCACTTTCCCATTTTGACCTCCCTTTAAATTTTTTTTTTTAAAAAAACACACACATACCCTTCTCTCTCTCTCTTTTCATTCAATTTGAATTTCAAAATGGAGGAACTATTTGGTCCCTCACATTTTGCCCAAAAAAAAAATTATTTTTTTTAATTTAAAATTTTTTTTTATTTAAAAAAAAATTTTTTTTTAAAAAAAACCAAAATAAAAAAACGTGGCCTTGGACACGGGCTTAGGCTAGTGATTAATATGAGAAGTACAATAGTAGATATCATCTAAAATAATAAATTTATTAATATGAAAAAAATTAGCAATTATTATGTAAAATAATAAATTTATTTATAAAAAATATACTCCCTCGGTCCCAGGAAATTCGTCACTTTTTATCCAAAATGACGTTCCGTTTGAAGCGTCACCTTTCCTAAAATGAAAATGTTTTATTAATATTCTATTATACTCACTCACTATTCCCTCTACTCATTCTCTTTCCTAAAACACTATTACACTCACAACACTTTTTAAATTTACTATTTTCTCCATTAATTCTCTCTTCTCTTTTAGTCACAACATGGCGTTTTTATTACATTTTTTTTCTTAATTTAGGTGTTAAAATGGCAAAAACTTTCTTGGGACGGAGGAGTAAACCAACTCTAAAAAGAAACTGAAAGAAACTGAAAGAAAAAGAAAAAGAAAAAGAAAAATAAAAAGAAAAGGAAAAAGAGAAAGAGAAAGAGAAACAAAACGTCTCCCCCATTTGACTCCAACACTCATCCCTCCTCTTCTTCTTTCATAACAACTGGTCCACCCATTTCCTTCTTGCTTCCCTACCCAGATTTCCAGCGCATCATCCCATCACTACCTATCGATGCCTTTCGACCTCTACCCACCACGTATTTGTCCCTTCCTTTCCCTTCCATGTCCGTCTGTCCTTCCATGTCCGCCTCCCCTTCTCATGTCCGCCATCATTGCCTGGTTACCTTCAAGCTCATCATCTTCATCTCCATTCTGTTTTATCATTCGCGAAGATCAGATTCATCTGACCTTTTGAAACCCTAACCAGATCTGTGTTGTTTTTTAGAGTTAAAACGTTGGTGATTTGGGGAAAACTATTTTGATTTTGTTTTGCTAATTTGTTCTTTGATTTTGTGAAATTAGTATTTTTAGGATAAATATTGGTGGTGGTGGCCGGATTTGGGTGGTGGTGGTGGCTGGATTTGGGTGGTTGTGGTAGCCGGGTTTTGGGAGGTGAGGTGGCGGTGGTGCGTATTGATTTGTGTGTGATGGTGAATTGAGTAGAGTTATCCCTAAAATGTGAGTATACTCCCTCCGTCCCCCAGTAGAAGCTTGCCATTTTGGGTATCCCGTTAAAAATTTTCATTTTTCTTTTTTGGCAAAGAATTTT
Source organism: Adenophora triphylla var. japonica (assembly GCA_022495995.1). Classification (NCBI taxonomy): domain Eukaryota; kingdom Viridiplantae; phylum Streptophyta; class Magnoliopsida; order Asterales; family Campanulaceae; genus Adenophora; species Adenophora triphylla. Next base: position 185,654 of record JAFEMH010004827.1, on the reverse strand, counting down.
TATTATTTTCTCCATTCATTCTTTCTCTTACATTATTTTAATACTCACAACATCATTATAATTTACTATTCCTTCCACTCATTCTCTCTCCTATTTTCAAACTACAATCACAATATTTTTTTTTCCATCCATTTTCTTAATTTGCGTGCAAAGCCAAAAGTGAGAAGCTTATGTTGGGACGGAGGAAGTATTATTTATCCCTCAAATGTGAGATTTAATGGTGATTTTAGAAGAATGTTGGTGGTGCAGAAATTATGGGAAATGGTGGTGGGGTGGCCGGATTATGGGGAAAAGGTGGTGGTGGTTCTTTGAGAGAGAAGAGACCGCGAGAGAGAGAAGAGAGAGAGTGAGAGAGAGAGAGAGAGAGAGAGAGAGAGAGAGAGAGAGAGAGAGAGAGAGAGAGAGAAGAAGCAAAAATCAAAGAAGAAGAACAACAACAACAACCATCAATTTCAATTTCAAGATGTCAAACCTAGGAAAATCTGGTAATTTTTCTTTACTTTGTGCTAAAATTAGTTTAATTTTTCCTTCAATTTGAGATTTGACAGATTTTGATTTTGAAAAATTTGAATTTACGGGTTTTGATTGGTTCGGCCACTACTGGCCGATTTATTGCATATATTCGGCCACCCCGACCGAAAACTCTCAAAATTTCGGCCACCCCAGTAGAACATGCTCAATTTTCGGCCATGACCAACCGAACCATTCCCAAACTTTCGGCGACACCTGGCCGAACCATGGCATGCTTATTTGTTCGTTGGTTTTGTTGTTTGGTTGATGTAGAATGGAATTTAGGATGTAATGTTTTGTTGGTTGTGTGTATTTTGTCGATTTTAATGATTGGGTTTCTTTGGGTTGTGTTGATTTGATTAGTTTAGTTGCTCTCATTGTGAAAATTATTCGATTTTGGAAGGCTGGATGTGTTTGTTTTGTTCTTTGCTACAATTCCCCCTGTTCCTTACAAGTTAGTTGAATCTTATGCTTTAATACCCAAGTTATTTCCTTCCTTATCAGTTTGATCCATATCTTCTATATGTGTGTTTTGTTTGTCTGTCTGTGTAGTTTGTGTTTACAATTTCTTAGTTTATGTTAGTGCTTGATTTTGATATGATATGTTATAAAAATTTTATGAGTTTGATTTTTTGATGTTTTCATTGCAGTTAAGCAAATGTTTACAAGGAGAAGACGTCCAACTGCTTCCCTCAGGAGTGAAAAAGTAGCCGCACGTACTCGAGGGCAAACTTCACAGAACCAAGAGCCGGTTGAGGATTTAAACGTTGATCCTCGCTTGTCGGTCTCTGATGAGCCTATGGAAACCTCATCCCAGAGCCTCGGATAGACCTTATTAGGCTCAAAATGATAATGACACAGGAAGATGAATGGGAATACGAGCGGAAGATGAGCGGAAGATGAGGAAGATGAGGATGATGAGGATGATGAGGAGGGAGGTCGGGATGTAACGTCTTATCCCGGTGGCCCGAGGTACAAAACATTACTCCTTTCCTATGAAACCCATATTGCTAAATCAATTTGGGAGGGTAAAGATGATAGAATTTTAAAATGTATTAATCATATAGGAAAATTGAAAAAATGGGAATTGGAGTAGAATAAAGTTTCAGAACCTAGGTTCAAATGCTTATCATTAATTAGGTCTCTTGTGCTTAGTTAATGGAAGTGGAGCGTATGACAACGTAGATAAAACGTTGGTCAACGCTTTTGTTGAGTGATGGCATTCGGAAACTAATAATTTTCCATATGCCATTTGGGAGATGACCGTCACTTTGGAGGATGTGTCTTGTCTTACACTGCTTAGGTAGTAGGTGCACCCTTATTTGAGAGTCCAAAACTTATGCTTCAGTCATCCCGCCTCTTAATAAGGTTTGTGAGGTTTTGGGAGTGACCAAAAAAGTTGCTAAAGATGGAATTCTGCCCGAGGGGCATTGGTCAATTTAGAATGGCTTAGATCGAAGTTCTCCCCTCAGTTGTACTCCTCAGACCCCCGAAAAGTTGTCTGTGCTGCTAAGGCATATCTTTTATATTTATTGGGATGCACAATCTTTTCTGATAAGACCGGGACATGTGTCAACGCTAGCTATCTAGATTTTTTGAGAATAGGGAATTATGCTTGGGGAGCGGAGCGTTATCTTTTCTGTTGGCAACTAGGAAAAGGATCTAGGTTTAACTGTCATCAGATTTCCGGGCACTTAACCTTGTTGGAGGCTTGGGTTTATGAGAGGTTTCCTGCGTTTAGGAACGATTTCAACAACTACTATCTAACCAATTTGCCGCTCACATTGAAGTGGCTACCACCTCGGGCTCAACCAGCGACAGTTGCCTCCGTGCAAGTGAAGAGGCAACATATTGACATTATTCAGGACACGGAAGTAAGTATTATTTTTTTAGTAATAATTTTCACATGTATTTTTGTTTTCTTAAATGAAACTATATTAATATTTTTATGTTTTTATTGTAGGTGATTTGGATACCGTATGAAGGTATCCGCTCAATTTCCTTTTCCTAGAGTCGCGCTATATCAAGGTGCTATAGTTTAGGTAATGTGGTGGAACCGCATCTTCTGGCCGGGTCTTGCGGCGGTTTGGGTACATGCGGACAATACCTCACCCTCCCGCTTGGTTTTGGGATGGCGAGAGGAGATAAGAAGTCTCTAATGGGGTGGATCATGATTGCCCCGGTCATTACATGTTGGAAGTCGGGTGCGTCGATAAACGCAAGTTATCGGGATGTAGAGTGCCTCGACATGCTTTGCGAGATGATTATCTGCAATGGTACTCTGAATATTCACGCCCCATTGTGCACCCCATTGCGAGCGGTCTCACGCTGTCGGGAGGACAGCGAAGTTGTTGCCCTGTCCAGTGGGATATGCTTATGAATGTCAGGAACGTCATTATGCCTATTCTTTGAGAGATGGACAGATGGAGACCGCTCATTTAGTTTAGAGGAGGCTATGGACGTCATGTTTAGAGCATTGGCAGAAACTCAAACTCAAACTCAAACCCCAGCGCGGACATCAACTTCTCAGGGTGGTAGAAGACGACAATAGATTTGTAGTTTTAATTTTTTTTGAACAATTATTTTTGGTTTTGTATTTGATGTTTGAAAATGTGGTAATTACATGTATGAACAATTATTTTTGGTTTTATATTTCATGTTTGAAATAATTGATTTATGGATTTATGATTTGTGTATATATGGAGTAATTGGTTGGTGTAAGTATGAGGTGGGTGTGTATATGGGTTAATGGTTTTATATGTATGGGGGGTGATTGGTTGGTGTATGGATTTATGGTTTGTATATATATGGTTTATGGTTTGTATATATATGTGTGTATGGTTGATGGTTGCAGCATAGACGAGTCGGGGACGTGCCCTGGTTAGTGCAGAATACAGCAAGTACATGTCGAAAAACTGGAAAAAATCCGGCGATCTTGGCCGAACCGATCAATAAGTTGGTCGATCTTGGTGAAAACCTTACTCTTGTTGATTCGGTCACTCTTGGCCAGAGACCTAGAATAAGTGTGTTTTTTTTTTGAACCGTTCACGAAAAAACATTGTTACGTGTTCTAAGCATTGGCTGAAATTTTTAATTTTTTTTTTGCCATAGTTACAAAGGTTCGGCCACTACTGACCGAATTTTCTTTAGTTTTTCGGCCAGTACTGGCCGAAATATTTGACAAAATTCAGCCACTACCGGCCGAATCATTCCAAAAAAATAAAAAATTCCATTTTTTTTTCAACAAGTTAATTTAATTTAATTTAAAGTTAGTTAAATTTAGTTAAATTTAGTTAATTTAATTTAGTTAATTTGATTTAAAGTTAGTTAAATTTAGTTAATAAAAAATGAAATGTAATAATAAATGAAAATTATTTAAAGATATGTAACACCACAATTCATAATATTTAACATAAATAAAACTATTTAATATCAATTACATAAGTTGATGTTTCGGGTACTTGTATTTATCGATCTTGATAAAAATCTAGCCATCCGGTTGCACATTCAGCTCGACAATCATACCATTTGTATGGTACTGGTGGCAATGGACATCCTTCCTTCAACTTGGCATGAATGTAATGATTGTCGTTGACATAGCATATACAAATCAATTTTGGGTTATGTGGCATTGATTTTCGTAGAGGAAGGAAGGTCAAAGACGAGGTGTTACTCAAAGTCACCCAGCCTTGACGTTGAATGCATTTGCAACAGCGTAACCCATTTCTGCAGAGTCAAACTAATTTTCTTCTCCGCATGGTCCATCAAACCAGTGGATAGCAGAAAGGACTTTATCCACCCTATCCTCGGCCATGAATAACTCGGCATACAACTCTTGATTTCCAAAAATCTCCTAATATAACACTTCCCGAACCCATCGCCAATCATTTGAATCACGGCCAATTAACTCCGCAATACACCGGAAGCCACAATTCCCATCACCCCGCACATCAACTGTTTTCTCAATATAACCATGCATGAAAACCGGTAGTTGATTAAGATATTTGATTGCATGTTGACTTTTTTGACGAACGGGCTATAAGATAAATTCAAAAAAAGAAAAAATTAAACATAAATAAAATTATTTAATGATATAAAAGTTTAACTGAATAATATAAATAGTTTTGAGGTTACCTGTAACTTGGCTTTTGCAGATAACATCGGAGACCCTTGATTTGCGTCGGTGTTGAATAACACTTGATCGGGTATGGCCTCCACGTACTCAAATGCGCTAGGATCCCGCTTCGTGAATTTGAGAAACTTAGCACTCTTTGCTTTAGGACGACCCTTATTATTTGTTTTAATTGCAGGTTCATTAGCCATTGTTGTTGCAGGATGACAAATCTCGGTCAATCTCCGAACAATCAAATTCTTTCCGGTTCGTGGAGCTGCCTCAAATCTTAAATCAAGAGTATTGCGAATCTCATTGTACCGATTTCGAATCTCTTCTTCAATATCATCATCGTAACTCATGATCGATAGGGTATCTAGCTTACGCCAAAATGCATGAACTTTATCAAGTGGGATGGGCGAGTTGAATTGCATGAACTGTGCAAGCTCATGTGGACAAGGGAGCCCGCATGCCGATCTCACCGCACACCCACACAACAATGGATCTCAACTACCATCATATAGAGAATCAAATGAGTTGAAAATCAAATCCAATGCATTTATAGACACCATGCCTCTAACCTCACTCCATAGCGATGACTTGAATTTGTGTTGAACCACAGTCTTGCTTTTCTCAAATGAGGCAATGATTGCAATATGGGAGCATTCGATGAGTTTATGAATTTATTTCCAACATGTCTCAAATGCTTCCTGGCTCGATCCAAGTTGTTTCTTCAATAAGGCATGTTGACTCTCCACCCTAACATAGGTTACACTATTTATTAGCATATAATTAACAAAACATCAAAACATATGACAGAAACATAAAGTTCCCCCGATATACCTATTTGTAATCAAGTTGTCAAAGTGCATAACATGGTTTGTCCAACACGAGACAAATCTTTCTTTGTAAGGCACAATCCACTGGTTCAGGACATAATTGACCGCATCGGGATATTGACTGTAATCTTCTGATAATCGCCGTAAATAGTCATCAAACGATGCCTCTGTATCAGCTTTGACCATTACATTCCAATGAAGAATGAACGCCTCCCAAATCTCTTGCATATCAAACATGTTCTTGCATTTTGCTAGAATATTCCTGTTGATATGCCATCGATAGAGCAAATGAGTTGTCGTTGGGAACGTCTCACGAATTGCATTCATCAAGGCAAGCTCCCTATCGGTCACGATAACATTAGGAAGACATGATTGATCCATCAAAGATTTCAACACTTCGCATGCCCACGTGTAGTTTCCTTCTTTCTCAGCCTCTAGGTATACAGCAACAATTAAGAAGGTCATTTTGGTTGAAGTCACGCCCACAATCTCAAGTAAAGGTAAGTTGTACCTATTTGTCTTGTAAGTGCAATCCATGAACAAGACGTATGGAAATGCCTTCATCAATTCAATGCTTTTCGGATGAGAAAAGAATATCTCCTTAATGACATTTGTATTCTCGCATTGCCGATATTCGAAGTGATAAGCATGATCGGTCAATTTAAACATGAGTTGTTGGATTTGAGAACGACCGCACGCTCAGTTGCCCTGTTCTTCACTCGCGCATTATAAATAGTCCGTATTATGGACTTGTTTTCCGAAAATTTCTCTTTTAATCCATGTAAAATATCCTTCGGCCGGCTATTTGCATGTGACAATTCTATCACGTACTCCTCCTCCGATTTCGGTAATCTGGCGCATAAGAGTGACCCAACATGGATTCGCAAATCGGATGATTGTGAAAGCCACAAACCACTTTTAATTGCCATTCACCATCAACCGTGACTTGTCTGGCGTTCAACTGAAACTTACAACCGCATTTCTTAGTTCCGCTCTCTCTATTTTTCTTTTTTTTTTTCCCAATTCCAATATTTCAAGGTTGGCAGTTCCTTGAGAGGACAGAGAGATTGGTTTTTCCTTGTATTTCCCCCAGCGATCACAAACAAGCGTCATTCGAGGAGCGGAATTATGGCTCCCGTTATCCGACCGACCGACTACGATGACAAACCCATGCTCTTCCCCCTTTTTACGCACCCATTCAAACATTATTTTTCGGTCTTGAAAAAACAAGGGCATTGTGAATTCTGGGGTGTAGTCTCGCAAAACGCTTTCAAAATCAACCGAGACATAGTTGTTGTCACCCAGAGAATACTGCAACAATTAAATAAAACAATAAGGGAGGTGTAAGCAGAAAAACAAAGGTTCGGCTAGTGGTGGCCGAAATTTCTTCGACGGTTCGGCTGGGTGTGGCCGAAATATTTCAAATATTCGGTTAGATTCGACCGAAAACGCCCTGCATTCGGCAAATCGAAGCCGAAAAAAATTTTGAAATTTCGGCTGGGTGTGGCCGAACCATAGCTGAATTTCGGTCGGGGGTGGCCGAACCTGAACAGATTTTCGATCACTACTGGCCGAATTGGAGCTACGATCCAGAAATGACATTTTTAACAAATAAATGGTTAGAAAACTTACATTAACATTCGATGGTAGAGCATCCATGATGAGCCTGCTGAATCTCTTGTCTTGGAACAAATGTGTATAAATTTTTTTTTTGGGAGAGGAAGAGGAAGGTAAGGGAGGAGGTAATTTTTTTTGGAGTAAAAAAATAAAGAAGAAGTGTTTAAGTAAAAAGGTGATGAAAATTGATGAGGGAGGGAGGGGGAAGGTGGTGAAAATTGATGAGGGAGGGAGGGAAAGGTGGTGAAAATTGATGAGGGAGGGAGGAAAAGGTGGTGAAAATGGTATACGGGTTTACTCAACAATTTTACGGGTTTATTTAACATTAGTAAATGAGGGGATAGATTTAGGGATATTTTTGTCATTTCACTCGATGGCATTTTTGAAAATTCCAACTTACGGGTTTACTCAACAATTTTACGGGTTTATATAACAATTCTCTTAAAAAATTGACAAATAAAATGTAACATTACATTTACTCCCTTCAACCCGAAACAATCGTTAACACGATGATAATTAGAGCAATAATTTTAATCAGCTTTAATTACTTGAATGAGTATCTAAATATTGTTATTGAATGTATTTATAATGGTGTATTGATAATAATTTTTAAAGTTTCGTTAAAATAATTAAATAATCTAAAATTATTGTTCAAAATACTTAATAATCAATAATACAATACACGTCGAATTTAACCATTTATAACCGCTTGGGTAAAAAGCGGTTGAGATTAAATCTAGAAAATTGATCCGACGACATGAATTAACCCAAATATTGCACATTCCCACTCCAAGTTTTATAACTTCTCACCTTCTCCTTAACCTTTCTTTTAACTCCCCCCCTACACACACACCCTTTTATTTACTACATAATTCTTTTATTAATTTGTTTTTATCATTATTATTTACTTATTAATCATATTACAATCAATAGCAATAGAGTTTGAATTTTATTTTTTAATATTTATTGTTCATGATTTTATTTTTTTTACTTTTTGTTATAATAATAGATAAAAACTTAGTTTAAATTACTTTTTTGGGACATGATATTTTTATACTAACACGACGATTTCAATTAGAAAAGGGGAAAATGAATTTAGTAGAACCGCGAGTGGGTAGGCGTCACTCCGTGCCTGGCACAGGGGTTAGTACTAGTGTATATTATAATACAGCTAAAAAATAACCGCCTATTGACTTTAGATAAAGAGGGGTCAATATTAATCCATAACCGCCCTCATCCTATAACTATTATTAAATGATTTTATATCTTTTTAATTCCAATCGTTGAATTTGAAAGAATTGTAGATAGGACTGTAACCACTTGTGCGCTGACTTGTGTGTACAGTTGTGCACACAAGTATCAGCACAACAGTTTAAACAACTTTGATACGAAAAATAACTTAAATAAAGAGAATTTAATTAAATGCAGCGGAATAATAAGCACTTCAACAAGAAACGCTTGCTGGAAACCTTTTCATAAATCTGCAACCTTGTTTTAAGAACAAGTTGCATAGTAAACGCTTACAATGAAAAGAAACAATCTTACGAAAAGATCAAAAGAGTTCTAATCTAAGAACAATCAAACACTAAAACAATCTTGAAGGACCAAGCTCTAATCTTCAAGAAACAAGAAAACACTCAAGGAATTCTCTCTCTATGCTCCGTATACTCTCTGAAAATCCGTGTATTCAAATGAAGACGGACGTCTTCTTTATATAGGCGAACAAGCAATCCTTCTTCAACAAGGATTCATACTCTTTCAATCTCCCTCTATCTTTGTGGTTCTGATCAAAAACCTGCAAAACAATTTGTTAAGTCCAAAACAAAAAACATAACTAAACATTTTAACAAAAGAGACTATAGTTTAAAGTTATTACATAACCCAAAAATAGATCAATGTTTTTATAGGCCAGAGTAAATGTCATCCCCTAGGAATTATTTCTCCATTTCCGTAACAGCTTCATCAGCGTCCTTCTCAATATCAAACTCCAAGTCATCTTCTTCTGTTTCTCCCCTTGCATTTGCTCCCCCTGCACTTGACTCTTCTCCCCCTTTTTAAGAGGAACCAGAAAGTGCAGATTGTAGATCAGCTATCGACTTCTCCAGTCCAGCTATCAGAATTTGTCTGCCTTCAATCTCAGCTTTGTGGGAAATGATCTGAGCCTGGAATATTGCAATCTGAGCCTGTATGGCATTCTTGTTTGGAGAGGCAGTTCCTGTGTGCACAGTTGTGTGAACAGTTATTTACACAACTGGTTGAGCAGATTTTTGCACAGAAGTTGATGGAATGGTAGACCCAGCAATTTTTGCAAGGTCATCAAACCTGGAGCTGTCATCTATGGTTTTTGGAACCTTAAACTGTTATGCTATGATGGACAAGGTCTCACCAGGAATGTCCTCATTCCGTTGATCCTTAAGCATGGCATAAATCAAGATGGGGAAAGGGTAGGCATATGTGGTGTTGGTGCTCTCAGCAAAACTCAGAATAGACTCAAAAATTACTTGTCCCAGGTTGAACTTGTTCTCACCTATCCTAAAAAGGAGTAAAATCTGGTCCTTGGTGACAGAGGAGGAATTTGAGGTGGGCAACCAATTACTTCTCAAAATATGGTGAAGAAAGACAAACACTTTTGACAAAAGGTTTGTTCTAAACCCAGCTATCCATTTGGAGACTCTTCCCCCAGTCACTGTTCTTATAGCCTCATCATAATCAGTTGATAGATAATCAATAGGGACATCAGGGGTGCCAAGGAAGGAATTAATCATTGCAGGACTAAAATTAACCACCTGATCCCTCACAAAAACTTTCCCAAAGTTGGGTGACCTATCAACCCCTATCTCTCGATTTAGATTTGCAAAGAATTCAAGAACGAGAGATCTGGAATAAGGGATGGGAAAATCTAATGAATGATCCAGACCCCTCTCAGAGAAAAAATTTACCAAACCCTGCTTTTCAAACACAACAAAATTTCTTTTCGACTACAAACACCTGGTGAAAATTTGTGGAAAAACGGCTTTCAACCTCAGGAGAATAAAAGAGGGAATTGTTCTTCAAATTGAGATTGTAAGGGGATGAGGGAACACAAAGAGATGACTTATGTGTCCGAGAGGTAGATTTTGAAGAAGCACTGCCACTTGCTTGCACATTTGTGTGGACAGTTGTGCGAACAACTGCGAGTGCAGTTGGAATTTTGGGATGAAAGGGTGTGGTTTGCCTGGGTTTATTCCTGCTCTGGATTTCAGAATCACTCACTGTGTCTTTCGTGCCTAGGGAGGCAGTAGCATCACTAGAATCGTCGAATTGGGACGATGATCCTTCCTTCGTCATTACCGGAGCGACTTCTTTCCTTGTCGAGCTTTTGGTTTGTCGTTTATTGCTACTCTCCCCCTGAACCATAGTCGGAGTTTCTACCTGAACCCTAGCCAGAGTTGTTGCCTTTTTCACTGGCGATTTGGATTTAATCAGTGTGATAATTGGCTGATCGTCCTCGTTAAACCCTACCGTTGGAGACGGCTCATGTAGAGGGGTTTCTTCTTCATCAGATGAATCATGCAAAATCAGCTTCCGTCTTGAATCGGTGGGTTTTGCTTTGGGGGTAGAGGTCGTGGCTTTCTTCTTAGGTACAACAGCGACTCTAGAACCTTGGAAGATAACAGATTTACCAGAGTCGATTAGCCGGTGGGATCGTCATGTTCCAGGCACATGAGATTGACTGGCGACATGCACAGCGTCGAGAATATTTTGATTCTCCACATCGATGGCTGCATTCTGTTTGCCGAGAGAGCTTATGTTCATTGTAGGTACGTATTGAGGTTCATTGATTAATCAGCTACAATGGCATTAAAGCCGGAGTTTGTCAGAGCAGAGGATGATGACGGAGAAGCCATGGTGATTTTTCTGCAATTTCTTAGAAGAGAGAGAAAATAGCAGATAAGAAATAATGAGAGAGATATGTGGAGAGTTGTGAGAAGATATGTGACATGACTTGTTTGAGCAACTTTATTAACACAACATTTATGAGAGATAATGATCATTTTGCCTTAGAACTCGGAATAGGAGAAGGAGAAGGATCCATGTGATGGTTTGTAGATTGCCCTTTGAGGTTCCTTCATCATAAAGGATTGGGAAATAAAATTTTGAAGAACCTTACCATATTTTGTGATAAAATTTGCTTTCCTTATCCAAAAAGGAGTTTGTCCTTGGTTGATCAACATCCCACCGTAGTCTCCTTTGACTACTAGAGTTCTCAAACACCTCATCTTAAAATTATCATTGAACACAGTAGAAGTATTAGGTCAAAAATCATTAGTAACAACAAAAAATTGATCATACTTTTACCAAGATTTTCGAATGACCTAATTTTTTTTACATTATGCCTATTATGAGAAACAATGCACACACAGTGAAGATTTTAATATCAATAAATTGCAACATGGTATGACTAGATCACATATTGACAAAATTTGACCTACAAGAAGTCAATGAGATAACCCTCAATCATTTAGCCTCTAGAATATTTCCATATTTGGCATTGAATCAGTCACTGAGAAGTAGTTATTCACTCTCACACTATAGTGCTTACCCAAATTTTTATCCCAAGTGATGCAACAATAAGATATTTGCATTGAGCACATGAGTGAAAGCGTCAAAATAAATGGAGGCAACTTGTTTTTCTTAGTGACCTTAGATTAGACACCCACTCCATGATAATTATCACAAGGAAGTTTTAACAAGGGAATTTTATCACCAAGTTAGGAGGGATCTCACATTCAAGAGTCACAATAGTGCCAATAATGAGCATAGACAAGTGATTACAAGAGATAATCGTGCAATGTATGAATGCAGGAACTAAATTTATTTATATATATTTTGTATTATTATTTTTCAGTGTTTTCTGTAACATACAATTATAAGGAGATGTAGGCAGTTGTTTGCACAGTTGTGCAGTCATCTGTGATCACACAAACCGATAGAATTCTTAAGGGAGAAAATCTCTCATAATCCAAAGCCTTGGTAAATATATCAGCAAATTGATCTGTTGTTCCAATATGTTCAAGAGTGATAATTCATTGTTCAACAAGATCTCTTATAAAGTGGTGCCTAATATCTATGTGCTTTGTACGGGAGTGTTGAACATGATTTTTAGCAATGTCCTTGGCACTCATGTTATCACAGAATACGGTTAGGGTTTTACTTTTCAATTCATAATCCTTTATCATTTGGTTCATCCTGAACAATTGGGTACAACAACTACTTACTGCCACATATTCTGATTCAGCAGTAGATAAAGAAACACAATTTTGTTTCTTACTAAACCAAGACACTAGATTATTCCCTAAATAGAAACACCCTCCCATGGTGCTCTTTCTATCATACATATTCCCAGCCCAGTCAGAATCACTAAATCCCATCAAGTTTGTGTTGGTATCTCTAGTATAGCTTAACCCCAAATGAGTGATACCCCCAACATATCTTATAATACGTTTCACAGCTTTTAAGTGGGATACTTTGGGGTCAGCTTGATACCTAGTACAAAGGCACATACTAAACATTATGTCAGGTCTGCTAGCCGTAAGATACAACAAGCTCCCTATCATGCTCCTGTAGAGGGTGTAATCAATACTTTCACCTCCCTCATCTTTAGAAATCTTTTGGGATGATTCCATAGGAGTTTTCAGGTGTGAGGCATTATCAAGCCCAAATTTCTTTACCAAATTCTTTGCATACTTGGATTGTGAAACTGACATTCCTTCTTTTGTTTGAACAATTTGAAGACCGAGAGAGAATTTCAGTTCCCCAACCATACTCATTTCGAATGTGGATGTCATACTTTTTGATGGATATGATTACATATCCAAATTATATGTTCTAAACTCTATTTATTGAAAAATTTCTGAGTAAAATGGTAGTTTAATTGCCTTGTTAGTGTTGTTTTATTTTCAGGTTGAAAAGGTGGAAAATTAGTGGTTTAAAGTGAAGAAAAGATGAAATTTTGGAGCAGAGCAGAATTTGAGGGCTTTAGAGGCATTTTGGAGCTGCAAGACCTTGTTGGAAAGTTTCGTGGCAAGGACCTGTTGGAAATTAGAGAAGAAAAGCAGAAAACCAAAATTGCAGTGACCAGAGTGCAATGACGAAAATTGCAGTGACCAAATTGTAGTGACCAAATTGCAGTGACCAAAATGAAAATGAAGAAGAAATCATTTTTTTGGCAGAAGAGTTAGGGCAGCCGCTCCAAGGTGTTTGGGTGACCGCACCAAGTCTTCCCCCACGCCATGTTGACCGTTGATCTTCCCTTGGCGCCAAGGCAATTGTTCTAGCATATTTGTTGCAATTTTTGGGCCTCCTTGGTTTTGTTATTGGACCAAAATCCTATTAAGGCTCAATTTTCATGGTTTAATCAGTCCTTTTGTTCCACTTTAGTATAAATAGTAGGATGATAATAATTTTAGGGTTATGCTTGGAAGCTTATTTTTCATTAGACAAGAGGGAGGCTACTCCCCCTTTTGGGGATTTCTTGATTTTCTTCATCTTTGTAATTTTCTATTTTTTTATTTTAATATTTTCTTCTCTATCTTTATGTTTAGGAGTAGCTAATTTAAATATTTTCATGGGTTAGATTTAACATTATCTATTTAGTCTATGTCATAATTGTTTTGTATTTCCAAATTTGATCTCTCTAGTTCTTTTTAGCAAATTTCATGAAAGTGTTAAGGATTGCAACTTTTGACTTTGATTTAGTCTTTAATTGCCTTTTAACCAATTGGGTTTGATTTTCCACCATTGAATTGAGGATTTTTCTTACCAAAGACTCATGCTTTAAAGATTAAATTGATTTGCCGCCGTGATAGAAAGCAAATTGATTTAGGTTCTTTATCCTTTTGATCTTAAATCTTTTTCCTAGTTAAATTGCTTGGACTTGATTTGCGAAAAGTAATTGATTTGAAAATAATAGATTGAAATCCGGCCGCCTTACCGTCCCAATCTTTGCAATAGTGGTGAACCCTAGATTGAGATTAATTACCTATATTATCTACTAAAATGGCATATATTGATGATTTTGTAAAGTTCAACCTATGAAATTAGTTCTCTTTATTGTTTAATCTCCTATATGCTTACTTGTTTTCTTGCTTTATTTAGTCTAAATTTTTAATCTTTTTAGTAGTTGTTTTGCTTTCAAAACCAACCCCCCATTTGTTCTTTTATTTTCTTTTGTGCATCATTTGAATTGTTCCAAACAACCCGAGTTTCTGTGGTTCGACCCCTACAAAAGTATATTGCTACAAGTTGGCACTCGTACTTGCGAGGGTAATTATTACAAGAAGTGGGTATTGAAAAATATCTCATCAAGTTTTGGGCGCCGTTGTCGGGGACTTGGGTGTTTGTTTGGTTTAGTTTATTTGGTGCATGTTTGGGTGTTTCTTTGGTTTAGTTTCTTTTGTAATTGTAAGTACCCAAATCCGGATCGTCAAAATCTGTCAGAAAGTTAACCAAAATCCGTTAACTGGCCCGCTCCAGGTTAACCGGAGCTCGTTAAACTCTCCGTTGCCAAGCCAACGAGACGTCCCGGAACTGCCTCGTTCATATATGACAATTGGTCTCGATAGCCTTGCAGGTTATGGGCAGTCACAGAAGTATACGACAATGGACCCTTCCACCTACATATGAAAACAATTGACATAAAAATAATGAGTAAAAAAGTGATAAAATACAAAACAGATCATTTACAAAATGAAGTGATTGAAATATACCTGCAGCCCACTGGTAATGTCCCATTAAGTGTTATTTATGTATGTCTCCTAAGTTGTGTACACAACAACCTCTCCCATGCCCAAAGCTATAAAAAATTGTCATTACGTACAAAACAGATTAAGTCCACTAGCATAATGTAATCAAATATAATTGACATACCTGTACAATGATCAAGAAGCCACCACACCCTTTCGAATCGTGCTGAGATGCTACACACATCTCCCTATACAAGAAGGCCAACGCTACACTACCCCAACTGTACTCACCAATATTATTTATTTCCCTAAGAAGTGAGAGGTACATCAACTTCACTAGGTTATCAGACGAGTCGGGCATAATGTATGACCCCAATAACAGAAAAATGTAGGCTCGAGTATATGTCTCAATCATATACTCGGATGCATTATTGGGAAGCTGATCAAAAAGAGGGAAGTGATCTAGAACCCATCTCATAGACACCATTCCACCTTTTTTGATGTCTGTGGGAGATATTGTAACCCCAAATAACTCCTCAACAATCTCAACCCATTCCCCCTTACTCCTACTAGTTTCTGAACTAGTCACAGCCAATCCGTCTACAGGAAGACCACACAACATACCAATATCCTCTAAGGTGATGGTCATCTCCCCTATAGGTAAGTGAAAAGTGTGGGTCTCTGGACGCCATCTCTCAATCAAAGCCTCAATCAAGTGTCAATCATACTGTAAATGACCTAATAAATACACTCCATAAAATCCAGCATTTATAAGCTTAGTTTCTATCCTCCAATCAACTCTAGCTGAAAGTTCTGTACCACGCCTAGGCCTTAAATTGGTTAACTGTTGTCCATCCCAAATATAATTAGATCTATGTGTCTCCTGAGAAGTCAATACATGTGGATCGATTGGCCCAGGAACAATAAATGGTTGTTGTTCATGTTGATTCATCTGAAATACAAAAATTTAATAGTAATTAAATTTAAATGGGACTTAAGGTTTTGCTACATTTAAGCTCAAATTTTAAATTTAACACCTAAAAATTAATAATTAAGTAGAAAAATTGCAACAAGTTTGTTAAAGTAATTTTAACAAGCACTTTATTTTAAACCTAACTTAAGAAAATCCTAACTAGGCAAAAATTGAATTACAATTGTTTAATTCATTGACAATCAACAATTAAGTACATAAATCATAATAGTTTTAACAACAAATTATATAAAAATGCACAAATAAACTCTTAGGAAAATTTATATAGCTAAAATTAACAACTCAAAACAAATAAAAAGAAGAAATAAAACTAACCTTTCAAACTCTTTATCTCAAAAACTTTCCTCTTCTTTTTCAACAAATTTTTCCTTCAAACTCTTTCTCCTTCTCCTTCTCCTTCTTCTTCTCGAAGTTCTTCTCATTCCTTCCTTCTTTCTTTCTTTAGAACTCAGGCTCTCAAACTCCCTCTCCTTGAATCTGAAAAAGAAGGAACAACTTTCTGTCTCTCTCTCTTCAATATTTGAATCCGAAAATGGTAATACCGAATTTCAATTTAAATAAATCCGGAATTTGCATTTTCGGATTTGAAATACGCCTTTGGGCGCGATCGCCCCTACTTATGGCGCGATCGCTCTCTATTTTTTTTTTCTTCAGAAAGTATTAATTTGATAAAATCAATTTTGTAAAAAAAAAAAAAAGGGAATCCGAAATTGGTAGCGCCGGAATACATTAGGAGCGATCGCTCCCTACTATAGGCGCAATCGCTCTCTATTAACCGAAATATTATTTTGTTAAATTCAGTTTTAAAAAAAAAAAAAAAACCAATTTTGGAATTGGTTGTCAAAATGCTATTTTGGTACTTAAGTTTTTTACAATGTTATTTTGGTAAATAAGTTTTTAAAAAGCAATATTTTGGAAAAAAAATCCTTCTAAAACATCCAAATCCTTTTCATAATTGGAATAATGCATGCACGTAGGGCTGTAAACGAGCCGAGCCGAGCTTTTGATGTTTCGAGCTCGAGCTCGTGAACTTTTAAACGAGCTCGAGCTTTTCTCGAGCTCGAGCTCGATCCCAGAATTCATGTTCGAGCTCGGCTCGAATCAAGTTTCGAGCTTTTCGCGAGCCGGCTCGCGAGCTTTTCGCGAGCTGCTCGAACTCGAGTATTAACGAGCCGAGCTCGAGCTTCGACTTATTTTTTGAAAAAAAAACTGAAATCGAACGAGCTTTATCGAGCCCTAATTCGAGTTGCAATCGATCTCGAGCCTAAACGAGCCAAGCTCGAGCTTGGTCTTTTAATTTGTCACTAAATATATATATTTTTAACAAAAAATTCATAATTCATCCGAGCTTTTAACGAGCCGAGCCCGAGTCGAGCTTAAACGAGTCGATCTCGAACAGAGCTCGTCGAACATACGAGCCGAACACGAGCCGGGCTCGAAAAAATGACGAACTTGAAATTCGGTTCGAGCTCGAGCTCGAGTTCGCCTCGAGCCCACTCGAACTCGAGCTTTTTTCGAGCCGAGCCCGAGTCGAGCTCGAACAGGCTCGGTTCGTGTAACAGCCCTACATGCACGCTTCTTCATAAGCTTTTTCAAATCTCATTCATATTTGGAATTAATAGTGTTTCTTTTTTATTAATAGACCAATGTTTTTTGTTTGAACTCATTCGAAAATATTGTTTAGAAAATTAAAAAATAAATTTGTTTTTCTCAATTCTTATTTTTTTTAAAGGAGAATTTTTTACAAATTAATACTTAAAACCCGTTTAATTGGATTTTTTTTTTTTGGGGAGGGGGGGGGGTTTCTCTAGTTCAATAACCTCAAAGCTCTCAAGGATAGACTCCTAAGATGACATGCTACTCTTTCTGTTCAAAAAGGGGGAGAAGGAAGTGGAGTGTGGAATGCTGTTGTTGCTGCTGCTGGCCGGAGACAGTGAGAACTTTGAATTAAGGGGGAGAAGACTTTTTGCTTTTATGGTGGTTCTTAAAAACAATTTCTGTTTCTGTTTTTAATTTTTAAACAATGGTCTGTAATACTTAAAACAGGTGCTAAATGGTTTGCTTTTATTATAT
The DNA here is from genome assembly GCA_022495995.1 of Adenophora triphylla var. japonica. NCBI lineage: Eukaryota > Viridiplantae > Streptophyta > Magnoliopsida > Asterales > Campanulaceae > Adenophora > Adenophora triphylla. The sequence goes on along the minus strand of JAFEMH010004827.1, from coordinate 167,789 downwards.
TTGATGAACTGCAGTTTTTAATACTAATCTTGGTTTATGCAGTTTGTGTGGATGTGTAAACACATCTGCACACACATTCATTCAGGGAGAGTTTTGCTTATGTCTAAATATTTTAGTCACAAAATATGATTATTATAAATCTTTGATTTTGATCACAAAGTCCAAAATAGGGGGAGATTGAAAGCGTGAGTTTTTGGAAACAAAATGTGTTTTCTTATTTTCGAAATACTTCAAACATGGTAAGTAGATTTTGGGACTTTCATGAAAGAATTATTGATTTATTATTGTCCTACTTTGACAAGGACTTTGTAAATATAGTAAATATCTTTGTATTTATGTACATAGTTTTATATTAGGACTAACCTACTAATATCCTATTTCTTTGTGAGTGTGCTTTATGTTTCCTTGTAGGATTTAAGATCTCACAAAGAAAGATGTTGATTGCGTGAAGACCTTCTCCATGGTGCATATAAATACAAGGTCATCAGTACAAGAGAAGAAAAAAAAGAATTCTGAGAGAGAAAAATACTTGTTATTCACAGTTTTTCAATATTGTTGTTTTAGGTTGTGAGTGAAGGTTGTGACATACATTCGTAACTCACATCTAGGTTTTCATTGAGTTCCTTGTTTTACTTCTGACTAGAATAGGTCCTACTTGAAAAAGGGGAAGTGTTCTTGTCGTAGAAGGTGATTAGAACTCATTTAGTATTTTAGTATTTTAGTTTTTCAATTATTCGTTTTTGTAAGCATCAAAAGTTTTATAGTGAAAGGTTTTTGGGCGTAAGCCTAGTTTGCTGATCCTAAGATCAGTAAGCGTATATAACTCTCGAGTTATTGTTTTATTCCGCTGCATTATCTATGGATGTGTGGACAGTTGTGAGACACATCTGTACTCACATTTATATTCTATTGAGTGTTTGAAGCTTCCTAGCTACACGAAACTTTCAGAGATGATTTACTACTGCCCTCTTTTTATAGACTTCTAAAACATCCAAATCCTTTTCATAATTGGAATAATGCATGCACGCTTCTTCATATGGTTTTTCAAATCCCATTCATATTTGGAATTAATAGTGTTTCTTTTTTATTAATAGACCAATGTTTTTTGTTTGAACTCATTAGAAAATATTGTTTAGAAAATTAAAAAATAAATTTGTTTTTCTCAATTCTTATTTTTTTTAAAGGAGAATTTTTTACAAATTAATACTTAAAACCCGTTTAATTGGAATTTTTTTTTTGGGGGGGGGGGGGTTTCTCTAGTTCAATAACGTGGACAAGCCCGTTAAAGTTTTAACACCAGTTAAAAAATTTGGTCAAATTGATATTAAACTAAAGTATGCCGGTGACAATGGGAGTTTTATAGGTACAAGGTAGAATTTTCAATAAATTGATAGTACGAACGATCGTTTGTTAAAAACTCTTTGTGAAATATGAGTATTAATTGTTAAGTGATCCTAAAATAGAGAAGAGAGAAGATAAGCTCAAATGGGTAATCTAGACAATGCCTTCTATTGTTTTATGGTAGTGGGCAAGTTTTAAGGGCAATTTTATCAAATTAATAATTAATTTTATTAATAATTAATTTTATTAATAATTGATGATTTAATGAATAAGTAAAAAATTTTAGTGACATTAGTCTCTCCTTCTTTTTGTGAGCAAATTTGATATGGTGTTTCTAAGTAAGCAGACTTTACTCATTATTTTGGAAACTATTTGTCTTGATAAAACGATCTTGGGAGCAAATTGCAATTTGATTTTCAAGATTAAAAAAATGTTGCAACCCGATTCCCAATAATAACTAACTTGATTTTAAATTTTCTGACGGAACCGAAGTTATGTACGTGACACTTGACTTTTTAAGGGACATTTTGATTATTTAATATTCTCTTTCGTTTGGTTGTTAATTTTAACCCTCTCGTATTTAACTTCAAATTAAAAACTCATTTTCCCGATACAATATTTTCATATCAACCCCAACACACACCACCATCGTACACCAGATTTTATTTTAGTTTTTCATATTTAAAACTCAAATCAAATTTTGAATACAAATTCAAATTTCAAAACCAAAATAGAACGCAAATTAAATTAGATTCTTTAAACACTAATTCCAACTCCAGATCTCTTTCTTCAACATTCCAAATCTGTTTCTATAGACCTAAACCATCATAGATTCATATGCATTGATATTTGTGTTTTTGATATTTGTGTTTTTGTTCCTAATGGAGTGTCCGGTCGTAAAAGTCAAGTCTCACCCTTGGTGAGGTGTAGAGTTCGATCTCTTTTTTTTGACTTTAGACATTTTTTTAAAAAAAAAATTGTCTCTTATTTTTTACATCAAAATGAATTATTTTTTTATTTTTAAACACCCTTATGTGAAGTTGAGCATACATGAATACCTTCTGCTATTTGCTCCTTGAGCATTCTGCAGTAAAAACTGTCCTGAAGCAAATTCCATAAACGGTAGCATCTTCCTTGATTTTGACTTGTGTAAACAAACTCCAAAATGGGTATTATAAATAGTTATTTTGACAGTTCACCAACCAATTGTAACATTAAAATAGTACTCCCTCAGTTCCGGACTAAAAGTCATATAGAATGTTTGCACGCTTATTAAGAAAACACTAAGAAATGAGTAAAATGGGTTGGGGATATAATTGTCAAAAAACACTATTTATGATCCAAGTGGCTAAAAAGTAGTGTAGTAAGTATTGATTTATTTGTAGTTTTATGAAAAGAAGAGGATATAAATGTCCAAAACATTATTCATTATTTGCCATTTTAAAAATAAAGCAAAGTAGGACACTTAGTTTGGGACGTGCCAATAATGAAAGTAGGACTATTAGTCGGAGACGGAGAGAGTACAACAATTTATACTTTTGTATGTTTCAAAACCATGGTAAAAGCTAAAATCTAAGGAAAAACACAATTTTTTTGGCACTTAGGAATTTTGTTTTTTTCGTTTGTGTCAGAGCCAGTTTAACAAAGTGCCAGTGTGACAAAGTGTCAATGCATGTGTAACAAAGTGTCAGTGTAAAAAAGTGTCAGTACCAGTTTAACAAAGTGCCAGTGTAAACAAAGTGTCAGTGCATGTGTAACAAAGTGCCAGTATAAAAAGTGTCAGTGCCAGTTTAACAAAGTGCCAGTGTTAGTGTAACAAAATGCTAGTGTAAAAAAAGTGTCAGTGCGTGTATATTAAATGCCAGTGTAAAAAGTGTCAGTGTTAGTGTAACAAAGTGTTAAGTGTTAATGTAACAAAGTACTAGTGTAAAAAAGTGTCAGTGCATGCATATTAAGTGGCATTGTGTAAAAGTGTCGGTGCGTGTAACAAAGTGCCAGTGTAAAAAAATGCCAGTGTTAGTGTTATTAAGTGCCAGTGTAAAACACGTTTTTCCTAAGCTTAAAAAAAACGCGTTTTTTGTAAGACCAACTCAGGGTAAAAACACTATATGTCCGGAAAAGTTACTACCTCCTTTTATTATTGTTAGTTTTAACGATCTTTCAGCAATAATTTAAGTTACTTTTAATTATCCTAATAAATAATTAAAACTTTTTATTGATAATGTTTACAACCGTGTATCAATAACAAGTTTAGATTTCAATAGGATAGATAAAGTGACCTCAAATTTCATTCAAACTAACCACGAAAAAGTGGTACTAACTTTCCGGGAGGTGTTTTACATCACAATCACAATGACATCGAATGAATTTACTCCGGTGTGTTTTGTGTTTTATTAGAAACAACCTTCACCATGTATCCAATTAGGTTCATAACCTAAAGTATGTATTACAAGACATCCTAAAGATCTCCAGGACAATGTCACAAACACCTTCACTATCACATTGTGCTTCAACTTGCATATCAGGGCACCAATAACCAGTGGGAATAGACAGTAACCAAGAAGACTCAAAACTACGAAATATTACTATTTAACCACCCTACAACCACAAACATGTAAAATTCCATCAATAAAACCTGAGCTTTTCATACTATTTATTTACGATGTTCGGATTTTTTGGTTTATCCTGTAGGGTAAACAAAAATAGGAGTGTCTGACACGGGTACAGCAAGATAAATAAAAAAGTCCGAGCATCAGAGCTATTTATCAAATGGGTAACATTGGCGGCTTCTTTTTACCCCTTGCGTACATTTATCAGTAGTAAACATTTTTACAAGGTAAAACTGATCACCAAACCTTGATCCGATTTAGTTCATACATACACCACTAAGAGAGAGAGAGAGAGAGTACCAAAAGACTTGATTCTGGGGGACATTCATTTAGGGATAAAAAAAAAAAATCTTACAAGCTCATGAAGAAGTGATGTGCCCATAACAAAATGTTATGCCCCATAAATGTTTACCCTGCCCAAGTCCGAATATGATCGATATGGGCCCCTATTTCATGAGAATCTCGTCAAGAGCTTGGTTCTCGCTTGCTAATTCTCACTAATGTTATGGTTCTCGAATGTCGCTAATGGCTTAGTTGTTGCATGTCGCATGTAGCATGTCGTTATTGTATGTCACACGCCGCATATCGTTGTCGCATGTCGCATATCGTTATTGTATGTCGCATGTCGTTGTCGCATATCGTTATTGTATGTCGCATGTCGTATGTTGTATGTCGCATGTCGTATGTCTCAGCTTGCTTATGTCTCCGGGAGAGATCCAAGCCACATGTCTAGTGTCTTATCTTGATCTTATCCAAACGAAATCTCTTGATAAATATCCCTCAAATGATGGCGTGACACGTGTAAAGTTAAGATGATAATGTTCCCCACTTTCTTGGCTATATATATACTCCCTCCTTCCATTTGCAAGGTAAGTCAAAAATTATGCGCTCTCTCTCTCTCTCTCTCTCTCTTCTCTCTCTCTCTAGAAAGAAAAGCATTATGTTTATATATAAAATGTTATGAATCGGATTGATGATTCTCACCCCGGAGGGTTTTGGGGGGAAAGGCCCCCCACCCCTAACGGTGATTTGTCTTGTAGGTCCCACATTACATCGGACCTGAGGGACGTTCATTCGGATCATACACCGTTGCCACCCCCGATCAGTTCTATGCAACCATTTTGGCGTGGTAGCATAAGTTGGTTCTGTTGCCGGGACTGACATTTTTCGGCGAATCGTGTCGGATTAGAGGAGCCGAATATATCAAACCTAGAGTAAAGCGGAGGGATGGCAGCGGATCTGGACGGAACAGCGAAACGAAAGTCAACAATTTCCAGTTCACCTTCTTCGTCAACGGCTGGGGTAAGAGCAGATCTATTGAATTAAAACCAGAGCAACATTTTAGAAAAGTGAGACGGGCAAATTTTCGGTCGGAGAAACTCGTCAGAGTAGTAATCTGAAGAGGAAAGCTCGCCGGTTTAAGCCTGGGAGGAGGAAGCGACATTAAGGTTCAGAAGAGGGAAGGTTCAGCGAGAAAAGAGGAGAAAGGGGGAAAACAACGACAGTAGTCGAGTTATAGGGTTCAGGGGTGGTTCCAGGATTGATAGGGGCAAGAGGAAATGGTGAAATTGATGGGGCGAGAAAAAGGAAAGCAAGAAGTCGCAAAAAGGAAATCGAAAATTGCAAAATCCAAGGCGCAAAAGAGGGAAATCGAAAGCGACTTACTAGTCAGCTCGTTTTTGCTGGCCAGAATTAATGAAGCTAGAAGATGTCGAAAACTGCCAGTCAGATGTCGCCGCAGTAGCTTTGGATGTCGCCAGACAGAGGGCGAAGTCGCCTGAGCAAAGGTGGAAAGAAATGGCGGGATTGGGAACTCAGTGAAATAGGAAATCGCAAGGGAGTGAAATCGTAAAATGAAATCGGAAATTTTCAAATAGTGAAAATGATGGGGCGAGAAAAATGGAATCGAGAGGTTTATGTCGTCGGGCCTTGGATGTTGCCGGATTGAGGCAGTAGTCATTTGGATGTCGCTTCAGAAATCGAAATCGCCAAAGTGTAGAGAGCAAAGCGAAAACAGTTAACATACTTCAAAATCGCTGAAATGATTAAAAGAAGATCGTAGAAATTGCCCAAACAAATTAAAGCGAAATTGAGGGAGAAGAAGAGTTTACAGCGAAACCGCCAAAGTGAAGGAGCGACAATGTCGCCAGGAGTGAGGATGCCCCCGGGATGCAAGGAAGTCGCCGAGAGGGGAAGGAGCCGCGAGATGTCGTTGAGTAGTTGGGAAGCCGCTGGGAATTGGATGAAGTCGCCGGCGATTGTGAATGAAGATATGAGAAATTGAAAAGAAATCAGAATGGGAAAGACAGGAAAGAGGGGAAGAAAAGTAGTGGGCAATTCTCAGCCACAACTCAGATTGAGAAAGAAATATCTCTCTTCGTTAGATGTACCAGTTTTGTTAATTTGTTGGCCTTTTCAACTAACGGCCGTTAAAATATCCGTTAAATTTTCAACAGATTTCGTCAAAAATCCGTTGATATCCATCAGGTCGTCTCTTTCGTACTTTTAATTCTTGTTAAACACTATTACATGAGTCTTGTTATTTAACAACATGAATTCATGATTAGAAACTCCGTTACATAGCAAAGTAAAATGTTCCCTCTATTACTATGCTTACTTGACAAAAATAAATGGTTTAACCCACTTGCTACATGCCTTATCTAGTCAATAGAAAATGTGGGTGATCAAGTTAAAACATTAAATAGTTATACTTCCAATAAATACTATTTGGAAGATTGGATTGCAATAGTACATGTGTCTATGTTAATAAAAATGAAACGAAGGAAAGTTCGTGATTACCCGCAAAATTTATATGATGCACCAATATGTTCTTTAAATCATAAAACATGAAATATGAGGTTGCTAAAGATGAATGTATATGTATTAGTATTATCTTGTTGCGGCATGCTTCATACCAATTTTTAGACATTAACCTGACTTAGTTGTTTGATTGTGAAAGTCGTCAAATTAGCAAAATGTGGATCTTGATAGAATTAAATATAAAAGAAGTATGACGCAAGAAAAATAATATTCCATAAAGTAAAATATGTGAGTTTTATGCTTTGTATTTATGTGCAAAATTATGTCAGAATTATGAAAAGTTATGCTAATATCGCAAGTGGAAATGAAGTACCATGGTGTAGGGGTACGTTGACCCGCTACATATTTGAGATTTTGAAATGATGAATATTGAAGAATGACAGTCATGTTGATATGCTTGAAATGAATAAACTCAGTAAAATGCGAAAGATACTTTGGTTCATTGTTTCTCTCATTGAAATAATAGTCGCGTAACTTATGCTCGTTGTGTCAAATAAAAAGAAAGTGTTTACTAGATTTGCAAATGACTATCTCATGTCTTTTGAAGGAAATCTGTCAAGCGTAATAAAGTCGGCTAAGTTATTTTGTCGGACGATAAAGCTCGAGTATGCTCTCTCCGTTTTGTTGAGGCTTGAATCCTGAACCGCTAAGGAGTTGCTGACTTGATGGGCTCGCATCCCGAACTGCAAGGGGCTCGCATCCCGAACTGCTTATATGATGAAGACCAAGAAAGCCGCACCAAAAGATGATAAAGTGAAGGTTGCGGCCAAGAAAGCCGCCCCAAAAGATGATAAAGTGAAGGTTGCTGTCAAGAAAGCCGCATCAAAAGATGATAAAGTAAAGGTTGCGACCAAGAAAGTCGCCCCAAAAGATGATAAAGTGAAGGTCGCTGCCAAGAAAGCCGCCCCAAAAGATGATAAAGTAAAGGTTGAGGCGAAGAAAGCCGCCCCAAAAGATGATAAAGTGAAGGTTGCAGCCCAGGAAGGCCGCCCCAAAGGATGATGGCAAATAAGAAGAAAAGTCATGGCATAAGGTCAGGCACAGAAAAGTCCTGGTATAAGGTCAGGCACAAAAAAGTCCTTGCATAAGGTCAGACACAGAAAAGTCATGGCATAAGGTCAGGCACAGAAAGTCTTGGCTTTTTAACAGGTAAAAAAAGTCCTGACATAAGGTCAGGCACAGAAAAGTGCTGACATAAGATCAGGCACAGTAAAGTCGTGGCATAAGTTCAGGCACAGAAAGACTTGGCTTAAAGGTGCCAGGCACAGAAAGACCTGGCTTTTTAACAGGCACAGAAAAAATCTGGCTTAAAGGTGTTAGGCACAGAAAGACCTGGATTTTTAACAGGCACAGAAAGACCTGGCTTAAAGGTGCCGGGCAAAATGTTGAACAAGATAGTTTGGTCGAATGGTCTAAGGCGCCAGATTTAGTCTTGGTGCGGTTTGGGTCAAAAAGTTTTGGGCCAAAAAGTGAGGTTTGGCCTTAGTGCGGTTTTGGCCAAGTGAGGTTTGGCCTTGGTACGGTTTTGGGCCAAAAAAGTGAGGTTTTGGCCTTGGTGTGATTTTGGGCCAAAAAGTGAGGTTTTCGCCTTGGTGTGGTTTTGGGCCAAAAAGTGAGGTTTTGGCATTGATGCGGTTTTTAGCCAAAAAGTGAGGTTTGGCCTTGGTGCGGTTTTGAGCCAAAAGTGAGGTTTGGCCTTAGTGCGGTTTTGGCCAAGTGAGGTTTGGCCTTGGTGCGATTTTGGGCAAAAAAAGGTGAGATTTTGGCCTTGGTGCGGTTTTGGCCCAAAAAGTGAGGTTTTGGCCTTGGTGCGGTTTTGGGCCAAAAAGTGAGTTTTTTGCCTTGGTGCGGTTTTGAGCCAAAAGGTGAGGTTTTGGCCTTAGTGCGATTTTGGGCAAAAAAAAGTGAGGTTTTGGCCTTGGTGCGGTTTTGGGCCAAAAAAGTGAGGTTTTGGCCTTGGTGCGGTTTTGGGCCAAAAAGTGAGGTTTTGGCCTTGGTGTGGTTTTGGGCCAAAAAGTGAGGTTTGGCCGTGAGGTTTAGGCCAAGTGAGGTTTAGGCCAAGTGAGATTTTGGCCAAGTGAGGTTTGGCCTTAGTGAGGTTTTGATCAGTGAGGTTTGATCAATGCGGTTTTGATCAGTGAGGTTTGATCCGTGCGGTTTGTATCTGTGAGGTTTTGATCAGTGAGGTTTGATCAGTGCGGTTTTGATCAGTGAGGTTTGATCTGTGAGATTTTGGCCTTGATGAGGTTTAGGTCAAAGGGAGGTTTTGACCTTGGTGAGGTTTGGGTCAAAGTAAGGTTTTAACCCTGGTGAGGTCTGGGTCAGGTGAGGTTTTGACCCTTGTGAGGTTTGGGGTCAAGTGAGGTTTTGGGCTTGGTGAGGTTTGGGTTAAGCGAGAGTCTGGCCTTAGTTGGATATGGCTTGAAGGTGTCAGGCATCAAGATGGACAAGGAAAAGAAGTCGCAGTAAAGTAAAGCTGAGATGCGAGAAACTAACTAAGGAGTAAGGCTGCCTAAAGGCAGGCCTCACTCTTTTGAAGGGAGTAGTATGTATATAAAGATAAAGGTTGTAAAGTGAATCTTTGATAATCTATCAAAGCAAAATAAGTATGTGACATGTAAAGAAGGGTTTTTGATAGAATTATCAAAACAAAAAACAAGGCAAAGTTAATTATTCGAAGCCACTGCCAAACTGAAACAACCTAGAAAGAGAAATCATCAAGAAAAGTTATGAAGTCGCACGAAACCATGGTTTTTGCCATAAAATCCAATAGTCCAAAACCTAGTCTGAAATCGCGAGTTACACAGGGAATGTCGCTGACATTTGTAAGTGATGAGCTAGATTGTTAAAGGGAATTTGCATCAACAAAGTGAAAATGCATAGATAAACTTTGAAATCAATCAGAAAATCGCAAAAATATCGAGAGCATGGAAATTGGTAAATCTAAGAATGATGATGTCGCAAGGATACACTCAGTTGTTGAAAAGAAATTGAATCAATTGGAACAAGTCGCCGGCTAAACTCGCCGCTTGGAAGGAAGTCGCAGTCACCGGGCCCGAAAGCCTTCGAGGTCAGCCGGAAATTGTTGAAATAAGAATTGCCTAACTCAACCATCTCGCTTGGTAAGAGCTCGCATCGAACCGAAAGATCGCTGGAGAAGCAAGATGGGAAGTTACAGATTGTCACATTTACCTGCCGAAATTTACAAAAATGGGAGGAATTGGAAGGTCTTGAAATAAAATGGAAAAGAGAAAATGCAAAAAGCTGAAAATGAAATGAGAAGTCAGTAATAAAAAGTGTTGTAAAGATCAAGATAGCGGACCTATGTTCAGTACCAGGGAAATTGACTCGATATGATAATCTCCATTTTGTTATGTGTATTATTTTTACTCCTCAACTCGATCATGAATAATCGAGCTAAGGAGTCGGGGGCTTCTGATGTGCCCATAACAAAATGTTATGCCCCATAAATGTTTACCCGGCCCAAGTCCGAATATGATCGATATGGGCCCCTATTTCATGAGGATCTCGTCAAGAGCTTGGTTCTCGCCTGCTAGTTCTCGCCAATGTTATGGTTCTTGAATGTTGCTAATGGCTTAGTTGTTGCATGTCATTGTCGCATGTCGCATGTCGTTATTGTATGTCGTATGTCGCATGTCGTTGTCGCATGTCATTATTGTATGTCGCATGTCGTTGTCGCATGTCGCATGTCGTTATTGTATGTCGCATGTCGTATGTTGTATGTCGCATGTCGCATGTCGGTTCTCTCAACATGCTTATGTCTCCAGAGAGATCCAAGCCACATGACTAGTGTCTTATCTTGATCTTATCCAAGCGAAATCTCTTGGTAAATATCCCTCCAATGATGGCGTGACACGTGTAAAGTTAAGATGATAATGTTCCCCACTTGCTTGGCTATATATATACTCCCTCCTTCCATTTGCAAGGTAAGTCAAAAATTATGAGCTCTCTCTCTCTTTCTTCTCTCTCTCTAGAAAGAAAAGCATTATGTTTATATATAAAATGTTATGAATCGGATTGATGATTCTCATGTCGAAGGGTGTGTAGGGGTGAAATCCGGAGATCTAACGGCTACCTTTACTGACGTGTGCCTAAGCAGAGCAGCCGCTTTTTCAGGGTAAGGGTAAGAAGGGGTAGAGAAAATGCCCATTCCTAAAAAATAGACGTGGATGGATTCCTTCTTGTGACTGAACTCGCCGCAGAGTTCAGGAGCGAGCAAGACTTTCTTGGTTGTTTTGGGGGGAAAGGCCCCCCACCCCTAACGGTAATTTGTCTTGTAGGTCCCACATTACATCGGACGCGAGGAACGTTCATCCAGATCATACACCGTTGCCAGCCCCGATCAGTCCTGTGCAACCATTTTGGCGTGGTAGCATCAAGAAGAGATTTCTTGATGACGGCAATCCCTTGAAAAGAATGGCATATTTTCTATCACTTCATCCAGAGCAACATAAATGATATTCCATCACAACCAAAAAGATTACTAAGTCATGTTAAATATAGGCATCTTTTATACTCCCTCGTCCACTTCCTAAAATGGACAACTTTTATTATTATCATGTTTACCTTACGTCACTTGTCACACTCACACACTTACACTTAAATTGTGGGTCCCACTTGTAAATCCTATCTCTTATCATAATCACAACCCCTTATCTACTCACGGTATTTTTGAATATAAATGCTCACTCCTTACTTCCCGTACTCAATAGTAAGTATGCATATTAAGCTAGGATAGAGAGGGTATCTAATATAGGATTTTAGAGAGAGAGAGAGAGAGACGAAGCCAATCATACAAGGAAGAAAAAAATTGGTATGAAAGACTCAATTGATTATGATGTTAGAGGTACATATTTATAAGGTTTACAATGAGATGAGGTAATTTCCTAGAAGGTTTCTAGATCTATACAAATATTTTCTTTCCTAATCTAATACAAAGATTGAGTTTCCTAAGCTATATAAAATATATCACAATATATAATATATAATATAGAATTCTAATATTAATTATATTCCTAATATGCCCCCGCAAGATGGAAGAACTTTGGTTAAGTCCAATCTTGAAGAATGATGAGATAAATCGGGTTTGATGTAGCGGGTGGAGACGGATGTGTTCCCGAGCATGTACGTTTTCTGATTTGATGTGGTTGTTCGTTGCCAATGTGGTTATTTGTCGGTGGTGGCGTGCATTCGAGGGTGGGGCGGTTGTAGGGTTGTGCCGCAAGTAAGGTGGCATTTGAGGGTAGGGCGGCAGTGAGGTGGTAGTTATGAAGGATAGGGTTTTGGCTATGAGTTTTGCAAGGGGGTTGAAAATAGAGAAAAGAAAAAAATTAGAGTTTTGGCCTAAGGGGGGGTTTAGCTGAGGGGTTTCGTTGGAGAAAAAAAGAAGATTAGGGTTTCGGCTAATAGGGTTTAAGCCGAGGGTGTTTGAAGGAGAAGGGTGGGGTTTTGATGGTGGGTAGCGCAAGCAAGGGTGTGGCGGCTTTAGATTTTGCCGCTAGGGTTTGGCGGCTTTAGATTTTGCCGCTAGGGTTTGGCGGAGAAGTCCTATTATGGATCTTAATGCTCTGATACTATATAGGATTTTAGAGAAAGAGAGAGAAAGAGAGAGACGAAGCCAATCATACAAGGAAGAAAATAATTGGTATGAAAGACTCAATTGATTATGATGTTAGAGGTACATATTTATAGGGTTTATAATGAGATGAGATAATCTCCTAGAAATGTTTATAGATCTATACAAATAATTTATTTCATAATCTAATACAAAGATTGAATTTTTTAAGCTATATAAAATATATCACAATATATAATATAGAATATAGAATTCTAATATTATATTCCTAATATCTAATACTCCCTCCGTTCCACCTCACTTGACACTTATTTTTATTTTGGGCCGTCCCAGCTCACTTGACACTTTCCAAAATAGCCTACTTTTTATAATTTTATATTCACTCTACCCCACCACTCATTCTCTCTCTTCATTTTCCACCACTCAATTTATTCAACCAACACTACTATTTACCCCACTCATTCTCTCTCTTCATTTTCTACCATACATTTTTTTTATTTTATTCTTTTTTCTTAGTTCCCGTGCCCACCTCAAGGGTGTCAAGTGAGGTGGGACGGAGGGAGTATATATCTATACAAGGAAATTATTAGTTTCAATAAACTATCATTCACCTTAAACATATTTCAGATTATTGACCCCATGTTTTTGCTTTACGTTCTCCATATAACAAATCTTTAAATAAAAGGCTTATAGTCGAATGAGCATTCTCCAAGAATTCCCAAAACGCACTCGAGCAACAAATATTGCACATACAACTTGTATAAATTTGCGTAATAGTATAGATGTGCAATTCATAAAACTAGTTATCGATTTCATGAAATCAAAACAAAATGTCTTGGTTTCTTGTTGTGAATGGATCCAAACCAAGGAACAAGGGTTCGAGTCTATGCGGAAGGAAATGAGGAAATTGTAGAACCTATGCGGCCGCACAAGGAGGTCACAGTTCGTGGTTGATCTGGGAGGAGAGATGCTAGATAACTCAAGATAAAACTTAAAAACAGAAAATAAAATCTGCTAGTATCTCTCTTAATTAGTAAGAATCTCACATAAGAAAAAGATAAATAGGAGAATCTCCAAAATGATAAATCACTCAATTAATTTCAGATGCCTTTTACAAGCTATGAGTGACTCTTTTATGGACTGGAATAGTACCTGCAGACTTCCTACATTTCTTTCTAGTCCACTAAGCACTAACCCAGTAAGTGATAAATAAAACAGTCTTAAAACTTCTAATAGATAAAAGATAGACTGACTCAACAACCCACATAAAGTGGAACACATGGACCGACTTTACACACAACTTAAGCCAAACTACCACTTAACAACAATACTCAATTAACTACCAGCCACTTCTTTTTACATAAGTAATGAGAGCCTTATCAAGTGACTATTGGATGATAGATATTTTAAGACAATGACAGGAGATGAAAAATGGATTTTGGTATAATATTTCTAAAGATAGAAGAGAGGCTTTGAAACTTTTCTTTTGATGTTTTTATTAATTTCTTGCATCCAAGATTTGGATACACTAAGGCTTATATAGCCTTTTCAGTACATGAAAATGAAAAGACAATACATTATTAAAAGCATGAGTTATAAATGGGAAATGAATCAGTCACATACATAACTGATGAATGAATGAATGTATCAGCAATTTGGTTTAAATCTCCAACAAACTCTCCCGTAAACCAAATTTGCTTCTGATGCCCAATCTTGCTGCATCCTTTTTTAAACACTGTCCATTTAGCGGTTTCGTAAATATGTCTGCCATTTGATCTTGTGTCTTGCAATACTCAACCTGAATAACTTTGGAACTCACAAGATCCCTTAGAAAATGAAAGTGAATGCGAATGTGCTTTGTTCTTCCATGGAGGACAGGATCTTTTGCGACCGAAATAGCTGAACTATTGTCACAAAATAATGTCGTTGGACCACTTTGTTTCTATTTGAGACTTTCCAACACTCCTCTTAACCAAATAATTTTGACATCCAGCAGAAGAGGCTGTGATGTACTCTGCTTCGGTAGTAGATAAAGTAACAACAGGTTGCTTCTTGAACTCCATGATACGGCTCCTGTGCCAAGGTTGAAAACATATATAACCAGCGGTGCTTTTGCTATCATCCACACTTTGATGTAGATCAACAGGCAATCCAGGCAACAGAGGATCTAGGCGGGCGCCTCATGTGTAGCCAGGCGAGCGCCTCAGATGGAAGAAACAATGGCCAAGTTTCTGGACGCGAGGCTGGCGCCTCACGCTAGGCCATGCGGCCGCCTCACGGGCAGATCAACCTACTGGGACTGGGGCTGGCGCCTCACAAGAGCCGAGGCGGGCGCCTCAATGTTCGAGGTTGTTTCCTTAATTCCGTCTTGCTGTTTCCTTATTCGATTTTTGCTGGTGTTTTTGAACTTTTAAGTGGGGTTATTTTGGTCTTTCTTTGCTACTTCGTTTTAGGGTTTGAAGGGAGTATTTAAACATCTTTTTAGCTTGGAATAATTTAGTTTTGATGATTGAATTTTATTAAGAAAAGGCTGAAGCTTTTCTTCAAGAATCTTAGTTGTTTTTCTGTTCGGCATATTCTCTTGGCTTTTGGCTATCATTTGGTATCAAAGCCTGAGCCTGGTTATCAATGGCCGAACGCGGACGTGGTGCTCGTGATGGTCGTCGTGGTCGTGGTAGAGGCCGTCGTGCAGACCCCCATACGGATGAAATCCATCGCGATAGAGACCTACGTGATATTGAGAATGACGAATTCCGTAACCAGATTCAGCAGCTCTAACAGCAGCTTGCTCGTTTGAGGGCTCCCACTGATGTGGGCTCTGATTCAGACGAATCGTCTGATGAAGGAGGATTTGCAGAGGGGCGCAATCCCTTCGCTCATGGTCATAAACGTGGACACATATATGGGGCTGATCCTTCGAAGGATATCGGCATGAAGATCGACATCCCGGAGTTTGAAGGTAAGGCACACCCTGATGAGTTCATTGATTGGCTAAATACTGTTGAACGTGTTTTTGATTTAAAACATATGGAGGATACTCATAAGGTTAAGGTTGTTGCAATCAAATTGAAAAAGCATGCTTCAATTTGGTAGGAACATGTTAAGAAACAACGGACGAGAGATGGGAAATCAAAGATTCAGTCGTGGGATAAGATGAAAAAGTTGCTACGATAGAAATTCCTTCCTGAACACTATAGGCAGGAGGCCTTTCTTGATTATCATAATCTGAAGCAGGGTGATATGACTGTCAAAGAGTTCATCAATGAGTTTGATCGTTTGCAGATGCGGTGTGATGTTTCCGAAGAGGATGAACAAACGGTTGCTCGCTTCCTTGGGGGACTACGTGTTGATGTGTCAGAGGTGGTTCAATTGCAGCAGTATTGGACTTATGCGGATGTGTGTCGACTTGCTCTGAAGGTTGAGAAACAGTTGAAGAGAAAGAAGGTGGTGAATCGTTGGCCGAGCAGAGATTTTGCTAACACTAGGGGTGTTGGTAGTTCTAGCCCACCAAAACGGGTTCCACCAACTACTCCTAAGACGCATGCTGCAGCTAATCCGGGTACCACATCAACCAATACTAGAGGGAGGTAGCCTGCGAGGTGCTTCAAGTGACAGGGTATTGGTCACCTTCAAGCCGAGTGTCCTAACAGGAATGTTATTGCCTTATGAGTTACCGGTCTATGATGAAGAAGATGAGGTGTCTGACGTTGAGTTCGAGGTGGTTTATGCAGACAAGGGTCCAGCCTTGGTGGTTAGACGTGTGTTGAGCGCGACAGCTGTGGATGATGAACAGTGGCTTTGCCATAATATCTTTAATACAAAGTGCACTGCCAAGGGTAAGGTTTGCAAGGTTATTATTGACGGTGGTAGTTGTGAGAATGTTGTTTCTACTACTATGGTGGAAAAATTGAGTTTGCCTACTTTAGCGCACCCTCAACCATATAAGTTGTCTTGGTTGATCAAGGGCAATGAGCTCAAGGTGGATAAGAGGTGCCTCGTGTAGTTTTCTATTGGTAAGCTTTATAGAGATGAAGTGTGGTGTGATGTTGTGCCAATGGATGCATGTCATATTTTATTAGGGAGGCCATGGTTATTTGACATGCGGGTTAAGCATGATGGGTTCAAGAATACGTACACCTTCCACATGAATGATGTCTCTATTACTTATGTCCGATGGACCCGAGACAGGAGCAGACATCTAGTGATAAACCTACAAATTCTGTTGTTCACCAACTCCTTAGCCGTTCAGAGTTCGATTCAGCTACAGTCGTGGAGCAGGGGTTCTATGTTCTTGTCATGCTTGAGGAGAACGGTTCGGGTATGTTCACGCCTACAGGGGTACAGTCGTTGCTAAATGCTTACGGTGATGTTACTCCTGAAGAGATTCCTTCGGGACTTCCTCCCATGCGGGATATTCAGCATTGTATTGATCTTGTTCCGGGTGCTTCTATACCGAACAAGGCTGCTTATCGGTTGAGACCCAAAGAACATGAAGAGTTGGAAAGACAAGTGAGGGAATTACTTGACAAGGGTATCATTCAGGAAAGTATGAGCCCATGTGCGGTTTTGGCTTTGATGGTGCCTAAAGCTGAAGGAACATTGCGTATGTGTATGGATAGTCGGGCGACAAATAAAATCACCATCAAGTACAGGTTTCCCATTCCTCGGATCGATGATTTGCTTGACCAGTTACATGGTGCAGTGGTGTTTTCTAAGATTGATTTGCGAAGCGGGTATCACCAGATTCGTGTCTGACTGGGGGATGAGTGGAAGACGTCTTTCAAGACTCAGGATGGATAGCACGTTCATGCGACTCATGAACTAGATTTTCAGACCTTTCATCGGTACGTTTGTTGTTGTTTAGTTTGATGATATTCTGATTTATAGTAAGTCTGTGGAACAACACTTGGTACACTTGAGACAGGTTTTTTATGTTCTGCGAGAGCAGAAATTATATGTTAACCATAAGAAGTGTCACTTTTTGACTGAGCAGGTGACTTTCTTGGGGTATGTTGTTACCAAGGAGGGTATTCGAATGGATGATTCGAAGGTGGATGTTATTACTAGCAGGCCTACACCGACGAACGTTCATGATGTTAGGCGTTTTCATGGTTTGGCCTCCTTTTATCGCCGTTTCATTTGAGATTTCAGCAGTATTATTGCCCCTCTTATTGACTGCATTAAGGGGAGTGTGTTTGTGTGGACTAAGGCGGCAGAGGATGCTTTTCAGCTTTTGAAAAAGGCGGTGAGATAAGCTCCTGTTCTCATTTTTCCTAATTTTGATGAGGTTTTTGAGGTTCATTGTGATGCATCCAATGTTCGTGTTGGCGGAGTGTTGAGTCAGAATAAGAAGCCTGTTACCTTCTTTAGTGAAAAACTGAATGATGCTAAGAAGAAGTACTCGACATATGATAAGGAATTCTATGCTATTGTTCGCACCTTGGAACATTGGCAACATTATCTCTTGTCACGGGAATTTGTGTTGTATTCTGATCATGAGGCACTGTAAGTACCCCAATCTGGATCACTCCCTTTCAAACACACGGGAAACACCGCAGACTCATCCACGCAGTCTCAGCGACCTCTCTCACTCAAAACCCTCTCAAAACCCTCTTAAACCCCCAACCAAACCAAGGGAGGAGCCTTTCTGGGATAAAAAGGGACAAAAGGGCCTTTCGGGAATTTTTCAGAAAGCTGGAAAAGCAATATAGGTCCGTACGGACCTCTTTGTTTCCATAATTCTTGAATCCCCTTAAAGTCCACAATATTCCCTCAAATCCGGGAGAAATGATGGTTTCCATGCGAGACTTGGTCCGTACGGACCTCTTTGCATGCAAGATGGTCCGTACGGACCTGCTTTGCAAGGGACATCATCATTTCAGAATATTCACCATCATTGCATATTCCCTCAAATCGAGGAAAACCAAAATCCTGGATAACCAAGGAGGTCCGTACGGACCTCTTTGCACCAAATCTGAGACTATAAATAGAGGGCTCCCCCTCCTCATTTTTTACACACCTCCCTCTTCTCTCTTCCTCCCTAAGCCTTCGGCTCCCCTTCTAAGCCCTTTCGAGGCATTCCCGGCCCCTTCGGATCCTTAGAGGCCTTCGAGCCCCCTCGAGGTGCTCAGAAGCCTCTCCGAGCGCTCCCGAGACGCTCCCGCGCTGCAGAGGCACTCTCGAGGTACTGCGAGGCCCCTCGTGGTACTCAGAGGCCTTGCACAGTCTTTCCCCGGTGTCCGGCTCTTTCCGAGTCAAGCCCAGGCGATCCCAAACCACGCCGAAACTGCGCCCGAGTGACTCTGCCACGCCACAACGCACGCCGAACCTGCGCCGAGTGATCCCGACGATCCCCACGCACGCCGAACCTGCGCCCGAACGCAGCCTACAACCTCAACTCACGCCGAAACTGCTGTCAGCGAGACAACCGGCATCCCAGAAGCAATCCAGGAACGCTACTCCGACCTCAAACACTATTCCCTGCGGAAGGCGACACGAACCAACATTGGTAAGGCTTCCTTCCTATTCTATTTCAATACATTTCAATACAATGTAGACATCCGATCTGACATGCATTTTTAAAAGCACACACACACACACACAACTTTTTAAAGGATATTAGGGGTATCAGAAAGACTCGTTTTACGAGGCTACTCGGGTGAGCTCTAATATTCTAATATTCTCTTCCCGAGGAGTCATCGACCTCCGAACTCAAAATCTCATCACACAAAAACAGGTTTAAAATTTATCTTTAAGCGATGCCCTTTTTCAATGTTTTGGGCTTAATAAAAACGGCGTGGCGACTCTACAAAGCAAAACACGGCGAGACACCTCCAACCTCGCAAAACGCTAAGACGGAATAAGCCGGATCTTGGGCGCGATTGTGCTGCCCCTCGGATCCGGGCGAACATTCCCGAGCGGCGAACGAACGCGAGATGCACGGGGGCACCATCCGCGCGCGAGCCGGATCCCGGGTAATTTCAGTTGGCGACTCTGCTGGGGACATTTTGTTTTAAAAACTTTTAAACAAAACAAAAGATTTTTAAAACGATGATGAGGGTCAAACTTTCATTTTACCCCTTCCTTTAAGCTGTTGTGTGTGTGTGCACGTGCTTCGTTTTTATTTTACAAAAAAAATAAAAATACAAAAAAAATGCATCAATATACATACTGTGCATACATTTAAAATTCTTCAAAAATTTCTATTTTACTCGGAAAAAGAATTTTAGAGACCGCACACTACGCGCCTTCTTTGCCTCGGTTACACCGCACTCTACTCCTGCTTCTTTGCCTCGGTTACACCGCACACTATGTGGCTTCTTTGCCTCGGATCTGCTGCACCTCTGACCCTTAACCGGAGTGGTCTCGGTTGCGGTCCGTTTGGTCTTCCTAGGCCTCTTGGGCGCGCGCGGGATCATTCCAAACATCCCATCCTAGCCAAGCGTCAACCTGCACGTTTGAGTCTTGAGTCACACTCTGTCCGGACTCGGTTGGTTTTACCCGGTCCGGTGTCATACGGCTGGATACATATACCATGCGGCCATTTTCGAGTCAAGGCTCGGAACTCAAGATCCCTTGCGCAAGCAAAGCGATGAAAGGTCATGCTAAAATCTTGACTGATCTTGATTTCAGAAGCTACACCAGACGATGTTCCGTCCCGGATATACATCCATGCTCACATGACACCATGTCATCACGCCTTTGATACGTCGGCCATGACAATATGACCCGGCCAACGCCTAACGTCACGAGATCCCTTGCGCAAGCAAGCAAGAGAAGGTCATGCCGAACTCTTGACTTGATCTTGACTCGGTGGCGGCTCGGTTCACTATTCACATGGCTAACGCATCAAAAGCGAACATGACAGGCTCGGTCCTTAGGTTCGATTTTTCTTTTAGGCGGTGGAAACCGCTTGCACTATAGGACCCTCGCACAGGTGTCCACCGGGATGTCGAAATACGGGTGCAAAACGAGGGGCTTATAGCCGCACGAGATGGTCTCCGTGACCCGGGATCTAGCATAGTTGCGAAAAAGAAGAGCAATCTTTTCCAACCTACCTAGGATTACGAGAAAATCTTGTTTTAAGTAAATTAAAACAACAAAAAAAAAAATCAAAAAATAAAAGAAACGGAAACCGCATGCCACGTGAGCTTTCCCCTTTTATCCCGTTAGGCCATTCCGTGTCTAAACCTTGCCCATCACCCCCTCCGGCTAACGAGAGAGTGGTCGAGAGTACAGGAACCCGTCTCCCGGTGTCAAAACTGACAAGGTCCTACCTTCTTCCCGGCTCCGTCACCGGGACGGTCAGTCGAATCCCGTGGCCAAGTCGGTGGATAACAAGGATGAGCACGGGACCTTACCCCCAAGAAATTTCCCAACACTTTGGAAGAAATTTGGCGAGGTCCTCATGGCTATTGAGAAACGTCAAGGTGAGCAACAAGCCTGGATCGAAGGTGCCATGCACCACTTCGGAACCTTAGCCGCTGACTACACAGGGCTTCCCAAGCTATGGCTGCTCCTACGGCCTCTAACGTCTCTCATTGTCTCCCGAGAAGTCAACTTTGTTACCCTCGTACGAGCCATGCGGTTATGACGTAAGGCCACAAGACCTTCCGAGAGGAAAGCACGCCCATCCGGCCTCCACGAGGTCCCGGTACCACCGCCGAACAACGAACACGTACGGTGGGACGTCTGCGATTGCGGTGCTTGTGCGGAAATGGAATTCCGAGGATGCAATGAACGAGGGCCGTCCTCGACGAAAGAAGAAGCTATCTTCTCAACAAAAGGCTGAAAAAGAGGTATGAATGCGGTGATCCCACAGTCGGAACCCTTGGAGAACCCTCAGGAAGGTTTGACTACTACGTCATCTACTCCGCCAAATCTCCCGGCCTAGTTACGCACGGGGCCACGGCAATGTTTGCTCCATGATCGAGTGGGACGAGCTTCGCACCGCCAACGAAGGCCGAAGGTCAGATAATCCAACCCCTGTCTTGGGAAGATCTCAAAGCCACTATTGATGCTTGATAAAAGCCATGACGGTGAGCAATTGAAATGCGCGATGCGGCCTTACGCCAATCGGGCTCCTCCCGCTCCGAGAAACGGGAGAGACAAGCAAAACCACAAGTCAGGTGAATGTTACGACACGTTCGGTCAAATCCAGTGAATCCTCCACGGACGGACAAAAGGCCGATCATACACGAGCCACGGGCGAAAAGGGACCACTACGCCAAGAAAGTGAAACCACGGACCCCGAAAGTGAAGATCTGTCTTAACACGGCTTCAGCGCACTCGGGCTAACATCTCGCTCTGGTCCTTACTCACTTCATCTTACCCGCACAAGCTCAAGTTGGAAGAAAGCTGGCCCGAGACCATGGTTCCCATCACGGTGACACTGATGAAGCGGTTCGGATGATTGGCAACGTCAATTACGGCAATATCATCACCTTGCGAGAACTCGATCTTCCAAAATTTGGGGCGACCACAACGAGCCTCTCTACATGAGTTCAGCGGACGAGCGCCGTCTCCCTCGGGTGTTGGTAGATGGGGGATCATCCATGAACGTCCTTCCGGCCAAAATGATGGATTTGCTAGGGATCAAAGCAGCGATCTAAAACCCTCGACTCGGGCAATCAAGGCATACGACTCGACATCCCGCCCGAGTCTTGGGAATAGCCACCTTGAACCTTTGGTTTGGAAAACAAATGGTCCCGACAGGACTTCCAAGTCATCGACATCCCGATCACATTCAGCTTTGCCGTGCAGGACGCCCTTGGCTACATCGAGATCAATGGGGTGGCATCCACTCTCCATCGGTGCGTAAAGTTCGTCGAGCAGATATGACCATCATCTACGGCGACGGCATAGTCGCTGAAAGGACCGATACCAACGGCGTCCCGGTCTTAGAAATCAAACCCGACGATGATGGCATGATGTTAACGGGGTTCACCATCGAAAGCCCAAAGGCCCAAGTGTGCCACATAGACTGCCTTTGATTTGGGACAAGATCCCTCCCCAGATGAAAATGATGAAGCACATGAACTACATCCGGGGCTCGGTTTGGGAAAACGCCATCGGGGCACTCAACGGATCATCAATATTAAAGAACGAGAATACCTGCACGGCACAGGATACTCTCCTACTCCCGAACACATTGCGGAGGACAAGCGAGCTGCACGTAAACGCTCCACGAGATAACAAAGAGGCTTGCACGCAATCTCAGATCTTCGTCCTTACGGCTTCGACATGACCAAGTACTTCACAAGGAAGGCCGGCAACTTGGAAGAAGATCCGAGGAAAAAGGAGCAGGCGATCGGCGCCAAACAAAGGCTGGCCGACAACCGTGGACAAGCTCCGGCGAGAACTGGCAAGATTCGGAGGCCTCAAGCCAAATCTGTCCGAAGAGCATTCCTCGACACACCGCCCTGCCGGGATCCACAACCACCGCTATTCCACGGCGAATTTTGGTTCGGGAAAACCCCTCTTTGGCGGAAGAATTCGAAAAACTCTCTGTCAACACCCCTGCCTTCAACAAGCGGGACGAGTGCATTCGAGCTAGCAATGCCCAAGACAAAAGCAAGAGACTCATGAGACGATGCTTGGGACGAACCTTTGCTACACACTGCTCTTGAAGAAATCGAGATGCCGGATCTAATCGATTTTGTTTCGATAACTCTGTGATAGCAATGATCGGGAACGGTGACATAAAGCCTTTCAAGCCCCTTCTCCTATCAAGCTCATTGCCCCTCAATAAGCTGGGCCACATTCTCAGGGACCTACGCCCGGCCAAAAAGGACATGATCGAACAACTTGGTCGACCCCTCGAGTCCTAGAGTCTAGTGTCAAAACTCATCACGAGTCCATTAGCTTTGAATTTGAGTCTCTCGAGTCATCGATGGCCTCACGCCGGAAGATTACGAACTCATTGCCAATAATGTATTCCGTATGCTCTTAATGAATGCTTCGATCTTTAGAGTATCCTCTCATTGCATCTTTAACAAGCGATAAATTAACTAACACACAAGCAGGTTAATAACGATTCACTTGATAAAGAAGCGAGACACATTAAACGAACAATACATTAAGCACATCTTTAAGCATGTTGTCAAACGAGAGAAAAACCGGGCCCAAGCTGCCGAGGAGGTTTTAACCAAAGTGAATTTGGGAGCTGGCGAAGAGCGAAAAGAGGCATGAATCGGAAGTTTCTTCACGGCACGAGCAAGACGCATTGGCGCATTGCTCAAAGAGTTCGTGGACGTGTTCGCTTGGTCTTACCAAGACATGCCGGATTAGATCCTAACATTGTGGAGCACGGATTCCCTTAAATCCCGAGGCTAAGCCCATCAAGCAAAAGCTACGCCGAATCAAGCGAGTGGTCTTTACAAGTCAAAGAGGAGATCGAAAAAATGCTCGCGTCGGCTTCATCGGGGTGATCGAGTACCCCGTGGCTCTCCAATATTGTCACGGTCACGAAGGCCAATGGAAAAGTACGGCATTGCGTGGACTTAGAGACCTCAACAAAGCAAGTCCCAAGGACGATTTTCCACTACCCAAATATCGACATGTTGGTAGACACTCTGACCAATTTCGAAGTCAAGTCCTTCGTGGACGGTTTTGCCGGCTACAATCAAATCAAGATGGCCGAAGAAGACCAAGAAAAGACGGCTTTCACAACCCCTGGGGAACCTGCGCTACACGGTAATGCCGTTCGGACTAAAGAACGGCGGGGCTACTTACGACGGGCGGCAACCGCCCTCTTCCACGATATGATCCACAAAGAGATCGAAGTGTACGTCGATGACATGATCGTTCACTCGAAAGGGATCGGACGGACAACACCTCGCGGACTGAGAAAATTCTTGAATCGCCTCAGAAAACACTCAATGAGGCTTAACCACGCCAAATGCACATTTGGAGTTAGCCGAGGCAAGGTTTTTGGGATACGTAGTCACTTAGAGAGAGGCATCGAGGTGGATCCTCAAAGATCAGCTATCATCGAAATGAGACCACCGCAAACTCGGACGAGAGGTGAAAAGCTTCATGGGCCGCTGCAATATATCGGCCGCTTCGTCGACCAATTGACCTCTATGTGCGAGCCAATATTCAAGGCGATGAAGAAGAACGCCGACATCGAATGGAACTCGAGAATGCCAAGATGCCTTTGAAAAAATAAAAGCATACCTTGTGAGTCCTCCGATTCTCTGCCCTCCCCACGAGGAAAAGCCCTTTGTTGCTATACCTAGCTGTGGCCAGGCACCGCATGATTGGAGCCATGCTCTGTCAAGAAAAGAAAGAGTCACGGGTCGACGCCATCTACTTCGTCGGTCGAAAGTTTCAAGGCGGCGAACTCAATTACTCGGCCCTCGAGAAAACCTGCGCGGCTCTGGTATGGGTTGTTGGGAAACTACGGCACTACATGCGGTCGCACACGGTACACTTGGTTTCCAAAATGGACCCGGTCAAGTACCTCTTCGACAAACCATCTCTGTCAATGAGGCTCGCCAAATGGTCTTTCTTCCTAGCGGAATTTGACATCAAGTACGTAAACGAAAAGTCAATCAAGAGGACGGGCCATGGGTGAACAAGCGGGTGATTTCCCAGCGAAGCGAGGCTCGAGGCCCGAACCACAATTTCCGGACGAGGGAATCTTCGCGATCGAAGCGAAAACCGATGGCAATTATTCTTTGACGGAGCGGCCAACCAAAGGAAACGGCGTCGGTATGCTCTTGGTGGATCCCAGACGAGCACGCCCCAATTGCTATAAAGCTCAATTTCGAGGTAACCAACAATGCCGCCGAATATGAAGCTGCTTATTCTTGGACTACAAGCCGCACTCGAGAGGAATGTCCGAAACTCGAAGTTTATGGGGACTCGGCCTTGATCATCAACCAAGTCTCCAACAAGTGGAAAACCGTAGACCCGGGCTTGCAAAAATACCATGCACATAGAGGACCTCATCACACAATTCGAAGAGGTCACCTTCCATTACTTGCCAAGAGACCGAAACGGGTTTGCGAGATGCCTTAGCCACCTTGGCCTCCCTTGTGGAAATCCACGAAGGAAAAGCAATCAAACCCTTCAGAAGTCGGACGAAAGGAAATTCACGCCTCTTGTTGTGAGATCGAACGGAACCTAAGCCGTCGATGAGCCATGGTACAACCGGATCTTCCAATACCTCAAGAACGGGAAGCTGCCTTCATGAACAAGGAAGGTCGACACGCGGGAGGGTCAAAACCAAGAGCATCATGGCCCTAAACGCCTTGCCTCTCACTTCGTCATCCTCGGGGACATGTTATACAAGAAACGCTACCATGGGCCACTCCTACGGCTGCGTCGGCCCGGGAAGAAGCGAGACAAGTTCATGAGCAGAAGTCCACAATGGGGCTTGCGGTCCCCACATGAACGCCCGAGCCACGATGCAAATCATTCTCGGGATGGGCTACTCTTGGATCTCCATGGAGCGGTGCATCCACTTTGTCAGAAAAGGCTGCGACAAGTGCCAGCGGTTCTCCAACCTCAATCATCTGCCGCCCCACGATCTCTCTTGCATGACTACACCTTGGCCCTTTGCCACTTGGGAATTGACGTCATCGGGAAAATCGCTCCGCCGGGCGACAACGGTCGCGAGTTCATCTTAGTAGCCATCGACTACTTCACGAATGGGTCGAAGCCAAGTCCTGAGGTACTCGCCTCCAAGAAGGTCGCACATTTCCTCAAGGAAAACATCATATGCCGATACGGCATCCCAAATGAGGTCATATCGGACAACGGCTCACACTTCGAAGGAGAATTTGACGGAGCTGCGGCTGAATTCAAGATCACACGCCACAAATCTTCTCCCTACAGGCCACAAACAAACGGCGCCGTGGAAGCGGCAAACAAAACCCTCGAACGGATCATCAGAAAAATGACCACCAGGGACGAGATTGGCCCGAGAAGGCTGCACCTTGCACTTTGGGGCTACCGCACATCGGTCGGAAACGACCACGGGAGAAACCCCATTTGCCACGACATACGGGATGGAAGGCAGTCCTTCCCGTCGAGCTAGAAATTCCCTCGCTCCAGAGTCTTTGTGGAAAATGACATCAACGAAGTCGAATGGCTCCGAAGCCGACATGACGAATTGGCTCACGCTAGACGAGCGACGACTAAAGGCCATGGAACACGTCAGAGCCTATCAAAGCGGGATGGCTAGAGCTTTCGACAAGAAAGTCAAATCCCGAGACATCGGGGAAGGTGACCTTGTACTCGAAGAAAAGCCTCCCGCTCGAACCAACCCAGCTGGGAAAATGGGAACCCACATGGATCGGCCCTTTCGTGGTTCAAAAGATCTTCTCGGAGGTGCCATGAAGCTAACGGACCTAGGCGGCAATCCCTTCATGAATCCGGTCAACGGAAGCAAACTTCGCGAGATACTTCGCACGAAGAAGAACAAGCGTGCATCTCTTGGCACTCCATGTAGTGTCGAACTACGCGGACACTGAGCCCTCTAGTCAGGAGAACGTAGGCAACCTTAATTGGTCCGGTCTAAAAATACACAAAAAAGTCAAAAGTTTGAATGTCAATCAAGACCTCCATCAAGCTACGCACTTTTCAAGAACACGCCCAGTCACCTTGACCAAGTCAAACGACGGCGGCAACATCAAAGGACATCCGAGGGTCACTCGGCATCAAGCAGTGACTCATGTCCACTTCCAAGCCGGGGGCTTGTCTTCGCCCTCACGCGCTTCAAAAAAAAAAAAAAAAAAAAAAAAAGAGAGCTCGAGCGAGGGCTCACAAAAAAAAAAAAAAAAAAAGAAGCTCAAGCGAAGGCTGCGAAATTGAGGTCAAGAGCCCGACGCCTTGACAAGCGGCAAGGAAGCTACGAAAAAGACCGTCGAACGACTTGTCGAGGAGCATTCAACCTCTCGGCCAAATGAAAGCCTCGGCAAAGGGGATGGCCGTCATGGCTCAGGTGCTTCGGTCCGCGGATGCAACGAGAAAAGTCAAAGATGGACGCCGACAAAGTGCACAAAAGAAACAAAAGCAAACAAGAGATCTTGCGTCTCGACAAAGCTTTAAAAGTAAATCACAAATCACTAACGGTTACAACATTTCTTGATGAGTTCAAGCACGGTCTACTCTCAAGTTCACAACATGCTAAAAGACTGACTTAATACATTTAACTAATAATGTGTTTGCAATGCAATGAATGGATACCTAGGAGGTCATTCCGCGCCATCTGCGCTTGTCCCCTCGCCATTCTTTCCTTTCTTCCCTCGTCCCCGGCGAGTCTTCTTTCGCTCCACGTGAACCAACTCTGCGTCTCTCGGTCAGAGATGCGGGGTCCTCCCAGTAGAGTCAAATAATCCGGTAGCTCTCGGGGCTTCATTCGCCCGTGCTTCGGCTCGGATCTCCTCCCTGCGAGGCTGTAAAGAGGACCTCTCCTGTCGGTCGGTCAACTCTAGTCTCGTAGTCAAACAAAGCGTCTCCGTTACATCGAAGGGTCGAGACCAGGGCTTCGGCAACTCCTAAGGCAATAGCTGCTACGGCAGCGGGTCCCAGAATCATTGCCCTTTGCTCTCCAAGACCACTTGGGGCGCTTGAACACGCTCATACCGGGCCGGATGCGAGTCGTCAACACGACGCTCTCCCGACGTCTAAGGAGTACCACGGGAGGGAAAGCGGAATACTTCCATACCCTCGGACAATACAAGAAGGCACTGGGCTGCCATACAAAGAGGAACTACCTCCGCAGTAGCAAGGTCATCCCGGCCAAACAAAGGCTCTGCTTCATCCCAAGCTGCCGGGAAACAAGCGACGGAATATAGAAGGAGGACCAAGACAAACACTGGAACTCGACAACGTAGGACCCTTCTGCAAGATCCTCCTGGTCTCAATCCTCCAGTGCGGAACCCACCAGCGGATCTGATGCGTACCAAGCTGTGCCATCCATCTCTCCCCGGCGGGTGATCCATATCCAACACAAGAGGTCGCTGAGCAAATGACCACGGGCTAAACGACGTCGGAGCCTCGGGCATGGCCTGGAGTCTCTCTCGCAGCCACAAGGTGAGCAAAGCGGGGCTTCCCCCTCTCATAAAACGATCCCCAGTCGCCAGACGGTCGATACCATGAAGAGTCTCCCCCAGCACCAACGGGACAATATCCTCTCCAGCTCTGCAGTGCCCTACCACATCTAGCAAAGCGCCATCACAAATGCCAAGGGAGCTGACCAGAAAGAGCGTCGCCATCACGCACAAGGCAAATACATCCCAAGAGACGTCACTCTCATCATCAACCATGAACCGCTCCGGCAGCGCAGAAATGTCGATATGACCCGAATCAAGGATCATGCCCTGCACTTCTTCCAACGAAGTACGAAGAAAGTCTGCAAGCTTCACGCTCACAGCAGCACCACCAACCAAAGGAAGCGAGATGGCCTCCACCTCCGGTCCTCCAATCAAAGCCCGAAAATCTTCAAAAGTGGGCACCATTTCATTGTAGGAGAAACAGTACACGTGCCTCCTAACATCCCAGAACTTCGCGGCAGCCCGCAACAAATCCCAATCAGGAACCAACTCCTTAAAAGACCAAACCGAGCAAAGACGAAACCTTACCTCGAAAGCCCGTCTCTGATGCCTCATACGGCGCCGCATCCACGTTTTCAACTGCTCAAGGAAGTGTGCTTGCCTCTCCTGCGAAAGCCTCGGCAAAATTCTAGGGACATACGAAGAATCCATGGCAAAAATGGAGGTTCCTAGAGAAAATGGGGAAGAAAGCTCGAAAATGGCTGAAAATGGGGAAATGAGGAAGAACCAGGCACTGGAAAGCATTTATGTCCTTCCCAAAAGCAAGGTTGGTCCGTACGGACCTCTTTGCAATGTAGGTCTGTCCGTACGGACCTCTTTGCAATCAGAACCCTTTTCCCCAGCAAACAGTACAACAAACACTGTCCCAGCAGGACCTTGCCCCAAATTGCCCAAACACTGGCCAAAGCCATTCCCGGTAAACATACACTACCCACAAACGCACTCTCAGCTCACGTGGCATGCACAAAATAAAAAAAATACTAGCAACAATTTCTAGGACAATTCCCGGGAATCACAAAATGACATTACATCTTAAAATAAAATACTGTTTGCCATGCAAATACATGTGTTTTATTACAGGTACAAAATGTCTGTTGCTAAACAAAAAAAAAAGAGGAGAGAGGGATATGAAAAGAGGGAAAGCAAATGAATACTAATCAGAGCCCTCGTCATCATCATCCTCGCCAAGATCCTCCAAAGAAAAATCGGGCATCCCAGTGAACTCGCCCGTCACGCCCTCATCATCAGAGTACTGAGCCCCCTCCGGAGCCTGCCACTCAAAATAATCTGAAGGATCAAATCCGGCGAAAGGGTCGAAGAAAGAAGGCTCTGAGAATCCCTCACCCTGAGCGCCATGCGGAGGCATGAACTGATAAAAGGGCTGCTCCCTCGAAGGCCCTGCAGCTCCAGAAGACGTTCCGGCATCCATGCTATGCCGCCCTCTCGAAGGTCCCTCCTGCTGCGGCTCCGGCTCGGCCCTCGGTGGAGGAACATCAACGGAATGCCTCGAAGGCATCGGCTCATACGCCGGCACGCGACGCGAAGACCGGCAGGACATCTTCGACGCCATCTTCTTCGCGAAAGATCTCATCGCCACATAACGGCGAGTCAGCGCATCATAGGCTCTCCCCGGGACCTGCACAAGCAAACAGCCAAAGAAACGCTCATCAATGTAGTATACTCAACAACAAAAAGAGAAAAATGCAGAAAAGATGCCAAAACGGAAAAGAGTCAGTACACTCACCGATCTATCAGGATCCACCGATTACGCGGCGAGAGCACAGCTCAGGAACGGGTACAGACACCCTCCTCCGCGATCCGTCCCCGCGGACATAAGTGAAATCCGGCCCCGGCATCGGAACCTCTGGGGGAGCCTGTGGACCAGCCTCTCTCTCCCTCGCCACTACCTGCGGCGTCCTCAACTTCCTCCTAACAAAGGTCTCGTACTCCTCACCAAACAAAATAAACTCCTCGGCACCCACACCGCCAAGGTACCTCTCAAAATCCAGCACATCCATATCCCTGGAGTCAAACATCCCAAACGGAGGATCCCTCGGAGCCACGGGAAGCACACCCGGGCCACGCTGCGTAAGACTCGCTCCCCTGCATACATGGCGTCGCAAGTCAAGCCCCGCGGCATCTTCCGTCGCGCCGTCGCCTCCCGGGAGCTCCCTCAAACTCATCACCCTCATACCGAGCCCATGGGAACAAGACGAAACCCTCACGGCTATCTCGCTCCAAACGCTCCCGCACCTCCCGTAGGCAATGGTGAGCTTACCCCCGCCGGGTCCTCCTCCTCCCGGCCGTACGAGCCCAGCCGAGCATAGCAGGATACGCAAAGAATGCCCAGGGATCTCTATCCCACGGGAAGCACCGAAAGACCTCATAAAACCACACTGCGACAAAAGCGAGAGAAGAGCTCGGAAAAAAAAAAAAAAAAAAAATGGAGAAACGACAAGTTGCTAAATCAAAAACAGCAATAAACTCATACCTCCAGAGCAAAATCAAAGCAGCCAACGAATTGGCCACCCCTAGCTAAACCGGTCCAGAGAAAAGTAGAGCTCGGCCAATCCCGCTCGCCCCAAGCAATGTCGCACCTATCCAGATCGGGCCAAGCTCTCCAACAGAGCAAAGGGAGCTGCGGTCGCGTGGTTCGAGAACAAAGTCTCTGACATGCATACCACAAGAAGGAGCGCGCCAATCGCTCCGTTGCCACCTCGGCCTGTACCGGATGTAGGCCCCACATCGGCCGTGATCCTCATCTCTACGTCGCCGTACAAAGCATCCCTGTGCCCCCGCGAGGACGAGGCTCAAAGCCCAGCAGCTCTGGCCAAGACATCATCCGAGATCATGTCTCTCCACCTCACAGGCTCCCCTTTGAAGGAGAGCCCTAATAGCAAAGAAAATCGGTGGCGTCCACCGTCACCTCGCCCCACCAGGTGGAAGGTGTGGGTGGTATCCCACCAATACTCGAAAGGCCCAGAAGACACTCTTGTTCTTCCTCGTGTCGAACACTCAGCCGGAGTTCTCAACAAACACACCTAGGCGAAGCATAAACCAACCTCCGGACTCGGCCTACCGCCCACGGAAATATCGTGCATCCGCCGCCATAGCTCCACAAATGTACCTCGAGCGACCCCGAGTCTTCATCCTCTTGGCCTTCCCGGCCGTAAGCCCAAAGCATCCCGCAGGTAAACACAGCAAAGGTACGTCAATCACAAAGTACTTAATATAAAGGCACATATAACCCGTCACAAAACACGGCACATATTGCACCTAATTTTCACATACATTATACATTTAATTTTTCATGTAACCCGTCACAAAACACGGCACACAATGCACATAATTTTCACATACAATTTTTCATGTAACCCGTCACAAAACACGCACACAATGCACATAATTTTCACATATATCATGCATATAATTTTCCCCATGCAAACCGTCACAAAACACGGCAAACATCGTACACATTTTCTCAAAAGAAAAAAGGGGAGGGATTAAACCCTACACGACACATTTCCAAAAGAAAATCCGTCCCAACACGGCACATATCGCACATATTTTCCCCACAAAGTCCGTCACCCAAAAACACGGCACACACTATATAGCACATTCTCAAAAGAAAATCCGTCCCAACACGGCACGCACTTTCACATATAACCCGTCACAAAACACGGCACATGTCACATTTTTTCACAAAAATTATCACTACACGATAATTTTTCTCATAATGTACATACATAAATAGCATACGGTACAAAACACCAAAGCATGCAATTCACTAGATAGGCACTTTATTTTCACAAATAAGAGCTAATCTACACATTTCTGCACAAAATACACATACCCACAATTTTCACATGTCCATTTTCAACAATTCATCAAGAATTTCACAAAAAAGGCATAAAATAAAAAAAAAAATTCAAAAATGCGAAAAACTAAAACCTAGTTCTAGCATTCAAAAATTCGAAAGCAGGAATCAAAACGAATGCATTTCTTACCTCCCCAACGTTCATGGAGCGACGATTATGCACCTCCGGATTCGGATACAAAACATCCGGGTTCTTCGAAGACGGAACGAACGAGGTCCAATTCCTTTGAAGCTCCATTCGCTGCTCAACCACTTCCCCGATCGCGTTGACGACGACTCCTTCGAGATCCTTCAGCCATGGCAAGAAATTCAAGCAAAAATTTTTTGATTTTGGTTAACAATGGAGGAATTTTTCTCTCTCTCTCTCGCCTGGTTCACGAACTGGAAAATGGGGAAGAAGAAGAAGTGAAGGAGCCTCGGTTTTAACGCCTGGTCAAAATCTGGGAACTGTAAAAATCAACATGGTCCGTACGGACCTCTTTGCAACCCAGGTTGGTCCGTACGGACCTCTTTGCAAGGGGTGCCCAAATGACCTTTCTGCCCTTACAAACTTTGCCCCTGGCTGTCCTAAGGCCTTTTTCAGCAAATCCAAGTGCAGAATGGTCCCTAACCCTTCAATTCAATCCCCGGCCGTCAAGCGTAAGACCGGTCCTCGCCCACTTCAACGGCAATTCAACCACCGGCCGTCAAACGTAAGACCGGACCTCGCCCACTTCAAACGGCAATTCAATCCCCGGCAGTCAGATGTAAGCCCGAACTTCGCCCACTCCAACGGCAATTCAACCAATGCCCGCTCAACGGCAATTCAAGAAGGAGCCAACACCTCCCAGCACGAATATCAAGGCACAAGACGCCCCCAAACGCTCAACGACAACTCAACCACTGGCCCTCAAAAGAGGTCCGAAGTCATCTTCCCAACAGAAAAGGGCCCCTACAAGGTCATGCATCCCCAGCAATTCAAGCACCTAGCCGATGTAAGCCCGAACTTCGCCCGCCTCAACGGCAACGCAAGCACTGCCATCAAAGTAAGCCCGAGCTCCTCCCCAAAGAAGACAAAGGAAAGTCATGCAAGACTGCATATCCCCAGCCCCGACCATCAGTCTCGCCCACTCAACGGCAAAACAAGCACGCGAAGGAGCCAACACCTCCGAGTACAAGTCCCAAGGCACGAAGCGCCTCCCAAAACGCCAAATGGTGAAGCAATCATCGGCCATCATCCTTGCCACTTCAACGGCAAGACAAGCACCTCATCGTAAGTCCGACCTTCTACATCAACATGCAAAAACACAAATGGCACCGCGCCGCATGACGATTCAAGTCCTCACAACTATCTCCTCGCTCAAGGCCTTAAACCACCCGATTAGGAAAATCGTAAAATTTCCATCCCGGGACGCCACCACGTCCCTTATCACCGACCTATACGGTCCACCCCGGACGCCACCACGTCCTTATCACCGACCTATACGGTCACCGGACGCCACCACGTCCTTATCACCGACCTATACGGCCACCCTGACGCCACCACGTCCTTATCACCGACCTTTATACGGCCACCCCGGACGCCACCACGTCCTTATCACCGACCTATACGGTCCACCGGACGCCACCACGTCCCTTATCACCGACCTAGTCGGCCACCCCGGACGCCACCACGCCCTTATCACCGACCTATACGGCCACCCCTGACGCCACCACGTCCTTATCACCGACCTATACGGCCACCCCTGACGCCACCACGTCCTTATCACCGACCTATACGGCCACCCTGACGCCACCACGCCCTTATCACCGACCTATACGGCCACCTGACGCCACCACGTCCTTATCACCGACCTATACGGTCACCCCGGACGCCACCACGTCCTTATCACCGACCTATACGGTCACCCCGGACGCCACCACGTCCTTATCACCGACCTATACGGTCACCCCGGACGCCACCACGCCCTTATCACCGACCTATACGGTCACCCCGGACGCCACCACGTCCTTATCACCGACCTATACGGTCACCCCGGACGCCACCACGTCCTTATCACCGACCTATACGGTCACCCCGGACGCCACCACGTCCTTATCACCGACCTATACGGTCACCCAGGACGCCACCACGTCCTTATCACTGACCTATGCGGTCACCCAGGACACCACCACGTCCTCACCACTGACCTCGGCGGTCACACAACACTCCAGGGCACCACCACGCCCGCATTCACAAAACACTCACCCCACACCCGAACTACGACCAGGCTTGATTCCCGCCAGGGATACGTAGGAATCCTATCACAGGGTCCAGCCTATTGACCTAAACGGTCACCCAAAAGGACACCACCACGTCCTCACTTTGACCCTCACGGTCACTTCCTCTCCCAGCACGCGATCCAGATTAGGACCCTTATCTTATCGGCGACCCCACTTCTTTCATAAGTGACGTCGTCGAGGGGCTTCTGTAAGTACCCCAATCTGGATCACTCCCTTTCAAACACACGGGAAACACCGCAGACTCATCCACGCAGTCTCAGAGACCTCTCTCACTCAAAACCCTCTCAAAACCCTCTCAAACCCCCAACCAAACCAGGGGAGGAGCCTTTCTGGGATAAAAAGGGACAAAAGGGCCTTTCGGGAATTTTCAGGAAACTGGAAAAGCAATATAGGTCCGTACGGACCTCTTTGTTTCCATAATTACTGAATCCCCTTAAAGTCCACAATATTCCCTCAAATCCCGGGAGAAATGATGGTTTCCATGCAGACTTGGTCCGTACGGACCTCTTTGCATGCAAGATGGTCCGTACGGACCTCTTTGCAAGGGGACATCATCATTTCCAGAATATTCACCATCATTGCATATTCCCTCAAATCGAGGAAAACCAAAATCCTGGATAACCAAGGAGGTCCGTACGGACCTCTTTGCACCAAATCTGAGACTATAAATAGAGGGCTCCCCCTCCTCATTTTTTACACACCTCCCTCTTCTCTCTTCCTCCCTAAGCCTTCTGGCTCCCCTTCTAAGCCCTTTCGAGGCATTCCCGGCCCCTTCGGA
The DNA here is from genome assembly GCA_022495995.1 of Adenophora triphylla var. japonica. NCBI lineage: Eukaryota > Viridiplantae > Streptophyta > Magnoliopsida > Asterales > Campanulaceae > Adenophora > Adenophora triphylla. The sequence continues at coordinate 132,442 of JAFEMH010004827.1, read as the reverse complement.
TCCTTCCGAGGCCTTCCGAGCCCCCTCGAGGTGCTCCGAAGCCTCTCCGAGCGCTCCCGAGACGCTCCCGCGCTGCCCCGAGGCACTCTCGAGGTACTCTGAGGCCCCTCGTGGTACTCCGAGGCCTCGTCGGTCTTTCCCCGTGTCCCGCTCTTTCCGAGTCAAACCGACGATCCCAAACCACGCCGAAACTCGCCCGAGTGACTCGCCACCACAACGCACGCCGAACCTCTGCCCGAGTGATCCCGACGATCCCCACGCACGCCGAACCTCTGCCCGAACGCAGCCTACAACCTCAACTCACGCCGAAACTCTGTCCGCAGACAACCGGCATCCCCGAAGCAATCCGGAACGCTACTCCGACCTCAAACACTATTCCCCTGCGGAAGACAGACACGAACCAACATTGGTAAGGCTTCCTTCCTATTCTATTTCAATACATTTCAATACAATGTAGACATCCGATACAGCATGCATTTTTAAAAGCACACACACACACACACAACTTTTTTAAAGGATATTAGGGGTATCCGAAAGACTCGTTTTACGAGGCTACTCGGGTGAGCTCTAATATTCTAATATTCTCTTCCCGAGGAGTCATCTGACCTCCGAACTCAAAATCTCATCACACAAAAACAGTTTAAAAATTATCTTTAAACTGATGCCCTTTTTCAATGTTTTGGGCTTAATAAAAACGGCGTGGCGACTCTACAAAGCAAAACACAGCGAGACACCTCCAACCTCGCAAAACGCTAAGACGGAATAAGCCAGATGCCGGGGCGCGATTGTGCTGCCTCTCGGATCCGGGCGAACATTCCCGAACAGCGAACGAACGCGAGATGCACGGGGGCACCATCCGCGCGCGAGCCGGATCCCGGGTAATTTCAGGCACTCAAATACATTCAAGGGAAACATAAGCTTAATCTGCGACATGCCAAGTGGGTGGAGTTCATTCAGATTTTTACGTTTGTCATTACGCATAAGGCAGGAGTTCAGAACCGTGTTGCAGATGCTTTGAGCCGTCGACATTCCTTATTAGCTACATTGCAGGTTGAGGTATGCGGGTTTGACACTTTTCGTGATTTGTATCGTGATGATCCGTATTTTGGGGATGTGTGGGAAAAGTGTACCCGAGGTAATTTTCTGCAGTTTTTGATTCATGATGGCTATTTGTTTAAGGGTAACAAGCTTTGTGTTCCTTATTGTTCATTGAGGGACCTAATCATTTCTGAGAGTCATGAAGGGGGACTTACCGAACACTTTGGCAAGAAAAAATACTGGCACTTGTAGGCGAGCAGTTTTTTAGCCTAAGTTGGGGTATGATGTTGCTCGGTTTGTGGAGAGATGTCGTGTGTGTCATGTGGCTAAGACTCGCAAGACCAATGCAGGCCTTTATACTCCGTTACCGGTTCCTACTGCTCGGTGGGAGGATATTAGCTTGGATTTTGTGTTGGGATTGTCTCGTACGCAGTGACAGAAAGATTCTATTATGGTGGTGGTGGATCGTTTCTCTAAAATGTCCCATTTTGTCCCTTGCAGTAAAACGTTTGATGCGACACAGGTGTCAGACTTGTACTTTAAGGAGATTGTGAAGTTGCATGGTATTCCTAAATCCCTTACTTCTGATAGGGATGCCAAGTTCGTTAGTCACTTTTGGCGCACTTTGTGGAGAAAGATGGGTTCACGTTAACAATTCAGTAGCTCTTATCATCCGCAGACAGATGTGCAGACAGAGGTTACTAATCGTAGTTTGGGTAACTTATTGCGCAGCTTGATTGGTGACCATCCACGTCAATGGGATTTGACACTTGCACAGGCTGAATTTGCATACAACAACTCTCAGAACCGCACTACGGGTAAAAGCCCTTTTCAGGTTGTGTATGGGCGTAACCCTGTCAGCCCCTTGGATCTTATTCCTCTTCTGGTTACTAGTCAATATAGTCCAGATGTAGAGGCGCGTGCGACTCAGATTAAAGAGCTTCATGAGCAGGTTCGCAAGCGCATTATTCGGCAAAACAGTATGTATAAGCAGCGGGTGGACAAGCATCGCAAGCGGGTTATGTTTCAGGCAGGTGACTTGGTGTGGGTTCACTTGCGTAAAGAATGGTTCCCGGCTGGATGTTTTTGGCAAACTACAACCAAGGGCAAATGGATCATTTCGAGTAGTGGAGCGGATTAATGACAATGCATACAAGATTGACTTGCCAGATGAGTACAACATCTCAACAACGTTCAATGTTTCGGATTTATCCACCTACCATGGAAACAGTGATGATGATGCCAACTCGAGGACGAGTTTCTTTCAAGAGGGGGAGGATGATGTAGATCAATAGGCAATCCAGGCAACAGAGGATCCAGGTGGGTGCCTCATGTGTAGCCAGACTAGCACCTCAAATGGAAGAAACAATGGCCAAGTTTCTGGACGCGAGGCTGGAGCCTCACGCTAGGCCATGCGGCCGCCTCACAGGCAGATCAACCTACTGGGACTAAGGCTGGCGCCTCACAAGAGCCGAGGCGGGCGCCTCAATGTTCGAGGTTGTTTCCTTAATTCCGTTTTGCTGTTACCCTATTCGATTTTTGCTGGTGTTTTTTGAACTTTTAAGTGGGGTTATTTTAGTCTTTCTTTGCTACTTTGTTTTAGGGTTTGAAAGGAGTATTTAAACATCTTTTTAGCTTGGAATAATTTAGTTTTGATGATTGAATTTTATTAAGAAAAGGCTGAAGCTTTTCATCAAGAATCTTGGTTATTTTTCCGTTCGGCTTATTCTCTTGGCTTTTGGCTATCACACTTCCTCCAAAATCACTATCTGTATAACCAATAAGATTTACAGGAACATTTGCTTTATAAAAAATTCCATAATCCAAAGTTCCTTTGATGTATCGCAGAATCCTTTTGGCAGTCTCCCAATGATTTGAATGAGGTGATTCCATAAATCTACTAACTAAGCTCACAGAATAAGCAATGTCAGGCCTAGTAGCAGTCAAATACATCAGATTTCCAACTAAGCTTCGAAACATTGTGGAGTTTACGAGCTTGCCTTCGCCTTCCTTGCTCAGTTTTAATCCTGTGATGCACGAAGTTGACACCGGATTAGCCGCTTCCATTCTGAACTTCTTCAAAATTTCCTTGGCATACGACTCTTGAGAGATGAATATTCCATTCTTGGATTGAAAAACTTTAACACCGAGAAAATGATGTAACATTCCCATGTCCGTCATTTCAAATTCTTGCATCATAGAAAGCTTGAAATCATCCAGCATCTCCAAACTATTTCCTGTGAAAATTAGATCATCAATATAGAGACTTACGAGTATAAAGCTTCCGCATGGCTTGACCTTGGTGTACAAAGTGTGCTCGTATGGACATCTTTGAAAACCATTCTTCTCAAAATAAGAATTTATGCGGCTATACCATGCACGCGGAGATTGCTTTAATCCATACAATGCCTTTTGTAACTTGTAAACCTTCTTCTCATCTCCTTTCTTCACAAAACTAGGAGGTTGTTCAAGGTAAACTTCTTCATTCAGCGTGCCATTTAGGAAAGCCAATTTTACATGCATTTGGTGAATCTTCCAACCATTTAGAGCAGCGAGTGAAATAATTAAACGGATGGTGTCAAGTCTTGAAACAGGAGCAAACACCTCTGTATAGTCTTTTCCTTGCTTCTGTTTGTACCCCTTCGCAACAAGTCTAGCTTTGTACTTGTTGATTGAGCCATCATGATTCTTCTTTGTCTTGTAGACCCATTTCACACCAATCGCTTCCTTATGTGAAGGCAAATCTGTAAGCTCCCACGTGTTGTTCCTTTCAATAGCTCCAACCTCTTCTTTCATTGCTTGTATCCACTTCTCCTATTTATGTGCTTCTTCAAAAGAAATTGGATCTTCTCCTGCAAAGAAAGCAAAGAAAATTACATCCTCCTGATTAACTCGCTCCATGACATCATATAATTCCTGCAAACTTCTCATTTTCTCGAAGGTGAATTTTGTGAGCTATCTTCATCTTCAGGAATATTCTCATGATCATCGTCATTAAAGATTGGCAATCTTCCATCATTTTCTTCAAATTCATACGAAGCTTTTACACCGAATTGGACATCACAGCTGATCACAATCTTCTCCATCCTCGGATTAAATAACTTGTAAGCCTTGCTTCTTTCACTATATCCAATGAAGATACACTTTTTTGATTTATCATCCAACTTGGTGCGTATTGCACTTGGAACATGTGCATATACACAATGCTTCCAAACACCTTCAAGTGACTAACATCAGACATTGTTCCATACCATGCTTCTTGTGGTGTGACATTCATTAAACACTTTGTTGGCGATCTATTTAGAAGATAAACTGCACAAGAAACAGCATCTGCCCAAAATTTTTGGGGCAACCATTTCTCCTTCAGCATGCACCGTGCCATCTCTACAATTGTGCGATTCTTCCTTTCACAAATGCCATTTTGTTGGGGCGTGTATCGAACCGTCAATTCATGCCTTATTCCAAGAGATTTACAATAATCCTCAAATTCATTTGAGAGATATTCGCCTCCCCGATCCGTCCTTAAAGTTTTAATTAAAAAACCAGAATGTCATTCAACTTCAGCTTTGAACTCTTTAAAAATTTGAAATGCTTCAGATTTTTCTTTCAACATGTACACCCAAATTTTTCTAGAGTAGTCATCAATAAACGAAATGAAATACTTATTACCTCCGAGAGATGATACCGATATTGGGCCACACAAATTTGAATGGATTAGTTGCAATGGCCGCTTTGCTTGCCACGAAGATTTGGACGGGAAAGAATTCCGATGTTGCTTTCCAAGTTGACATTCTTCACAAACTTTTTTCAATCGATCAATTCGGGGCAGCCCTTTAACCATTGTCTTTCGTGATAACGAATTAAGACTTTCATAATTCAAATGTTCGTACCTCTTATGCCACAATGTGAAAATATCCGTGTCGGCACTTGCTAAACAAGCCAAGTTTGGAATATGGAAATTGAGAGGAAATAAATTATTTGCAGTCACTCCAATCTTTGCAACAAGTTGATTTTGCTTTGACAGGTAGCAAGACTCCTCTCGAAAGTGAACTTCATGCCCCTTTTTCAAAAGATGGCCAAAACACTGAGCAAACTGTTTTTTAAGCCAGGTACAAAATAAACTTCAGAAATCAATTCACTTGTCCCTTTCTTCGTTTTGAATTCAACTTCTCCAACCCCTTTTATTCCATATGATTTTCCATCTCCGGCTCTAATTTGCCCAAAATCAGATTCAATTAAATTTGTAAGCATCATTTTGTTACCTGTCATATGCTTACTTGCTCCACTGTCCATGTACCAAGCACCACCATTTTTTGCTTCACCTTGACATACGAGCAACAGGGTTTCATCTTCTTTGTTATCATGCACCAGTCCAACCTCCGTAGCCTTGTAAACTTCCTTGTACTTGTAATCATCCTTGTACCAACAGTCATTAATTGTATGACTAGGTTTATGGCAAAGACGACATTCAATATAGCCATGACCTTGTCCTCTTTGATAGCCACATCCTTTCCCTCTTTGATTTCCATGTCCTCCTCGATAGCCATGACCTCCTCTTTCGTGATTGTAGTCGCGCCCTCTTGCATTCTGATTTTGTTCTTCATAATTTTTGGGAAAACCTCTACCTCCTTGAAACTTTGAACCTCTTCCCCTAGAAGCTCTTCATCTTCCTCATCCTCGGGATGAACCATGACCACCATCATTAATAATTTGTGAGGACAGAGCTTTATCAGGTTGGGAAGGAGGGGGATTCCTTTTATTGATTTTGATTTCATAGGCCTCCAACCTTCCTTGCAAGTCATCCACATATAAAGTGGAGAGATCTTTCGATTCTTTAATAGCAACCACAACGTAATCAAACTTTTGTGGTAAACTATGAAGAATTTTTTGAACAACTCTTTCATTTTCCAGATTTTCTCCATTTGAGGCCATATGATTCACAACGGAATTTACCCTTGTGAAATAACTTGAAATGTCTTCACTTTCTTTCATTTCCAATTTTTCAAAATCTGATCTTAAAGACTGAAGACAAACTTTTTTCACTATTGCTTCTCCTTTATAAGCAGCATGAATGATATCCCAGGCCTCCTTTGCTGTCTCAGCTTTAGAGATTCTTTCAAACACTGGCATCTCAATGGCTTGATAAATTTCAAAGACTGCTTTGCTATCTTGCTGCCGATTATCAGACAAAGTTTTCTTTTGTGCGGCTTTCAATTGCTCTTCATCTTCTGGTTCTTCATATCCTTCGAGAACAATCCTCCATAGCTCTTTTGATTTCAACAACACCTTCATATTGAAAATCCAGTAGTCATAGTTTTCACCCTTAAAGCGGGTAATTAGGGAGATATTGCTAGTACTGGTCATTCTTCCTTCCTGCTGGTTGCTTCAAATCTGAATAAACCTGGCTCTGATACCAATTTAATAGATATTTTAAGACAAGGACAAGAGATTAAAAATGGATTTTGGTATATTTCTAAAGATAGAAGAGAGGCTTTGGAACTTTTCTTCTGATGTTTTTATTGATTTCTTGCATCCAAGATTTGGATATACTAAGGCTTATATAGCCTTTTCAGTACATGAGAAAAGACAATACATTATTAAAAGCATGAGTTATAAATGGGAAATGAATTAGTCACATACATAACTAATGAGTGAATGAATGTATCAACAATTTGGTTTAATTCACCAACATTGGACACCTATCCTCAAAGAGAGCACATAGCCGACACCTATGCGAGCGCTCAAAGAGCCCGCATAGCCCCATGAATCTGGTTTCCTATTTTTCATGGTATTCCTCTTGGCATAGGGTTTCAGGAATCTTTTAAGGTTTGCATGCTTGGAAAAATAGGCAGGAGAATTTGTGAGATGCACAAGAGAGCCTAAGGTAGGTAGGCCTTTGGGGTACCCTTCGGGGAATTTGATGAAAGGCTGGATACATGTCTAGGGGTTATATGTAAGAGGGTGTGTTCATAGAGGAACATTTTATGAGTCAAAACGTGTGCAGTATTGTAATATGATAGATTGTGATCTTAGTGAATATCCTGACTTGGTATTGCCCAACGTATTCTGATCTTGTGACGAACTGGGCGAATAAAGCGTGTATGTTTCTTTCTTATTTATTGGTTTCATATGGATGTTGCGTTATGTTGTTTCTCACCATTGGATGTGGGCTAGGATCAAAATTGGGATTGTATATAGATAGTTCAAGGTTGCTTAGATCCTAATAGTATCAAGGTTGCATAGATCTAGATAGATTCAGGTTGCAGGGATTCAGATAAAAATGTAGAGACCTAATCATAGTAGGGCGCTAGATTCAAGATCAAGAATTGCAGAATCCAGACCGGATTAAGATTGCAGAATTCAGTAAAGGTTAGGATTTGTAGGGATCTAAGTGGATCGTTGTTTTTTAGGATTGTGGGAGCAGTGATGATGGGCGGGTATGATTCGAGTTGGAAATTCGATGAGTTTGGATTTGGGCGACGGATCTAGAGTTATGAAAGTTGAAGAGAAAGAACGTTCAAGTTTATGTGCATTCATGAATTTTGGGACTTGGGCTCGTGCAATATGCGTACCGAGGAAGAATAACAACAACAATAAACACTTCAATAAAACACACCGACACTTTTATACACTAACATTAGCATTTACCAACATGTATTAAACATATCAAATGCTTATAATTGTTAGTATGAACGAATGATACGTTGTAGCATTAACATGGATACCGATGAAAGGGTGTATAAAGAATTCGAGATTGATTTAATCATTATTGCCTTTAAATATTTCATATTACATGCTGATGACGCCTGGGTTTTAGGGGTCAGAGCGGTTCGAAGGATATCTGGCAGAATATATTGTTTGGAGTGGTACCTAAGATCACAACACAGAAATGAAGCACCGTTAAGGTAAAAGTTGGATGTTAATCCAACTCAGGCCCTCGGGTGTGAGGATAAGATATCGATATGGATATAAAACCTGAGAATAAGACCCTTGAATGTCTTACAGTGTGTGTATGTGTTTAGGGTTTGAGCAATATGGCTTACAATATAGATTTGACACTTACCTTATCCAAGGGGACAAAGGTCTTCTATTTATAGACAATGGGGAGCTGCTCGCTGACGTAAGCCATGAGGTGAGCCCTAAAGGGCACCTTAGTCTTTGACCAGGTACACGTGTTCTCATAGGATTGGCTTTGTCAGTAAAGTTAGATTCACTTGCAGAGGAAATGTCGTTGAGGTGGACAGGAGCCGTGTATCTGGCACGACGCATTAAATGAAATAGTAGGCGCCTGAGCCATGCATTCAATGCGATGGGAGTGAGCCGGTTACTGTACTGTCAGAGCCAGTAAGTAAACTTGCTCAATAAGCTTTGATATCGACCGGGAGTCTGGTGAGACAACCGGGAGTCTGGTATGAGACCGATGTTAACATCTTAGGTGTGGTCAATGGTATTTGATGCGGGCACGGATGTGGCGGTCATAACTCCTGCGATCACCAGGCTGACGATCAGGATCCCTTCGGTCTTGACTGGGATGGGATGAGAGGAACGCGGTCTTGATCTTGAGGGTCTATCTGTCCGCGGTCTTGACTTTGGCGATCTAAAATACGCCACGTCATACTGGACCTTTGAATCAGACCGAGCTTGGGCCCGATATAGCTGGTCCGGGCTCGCTAATCTTTATACTGATACATGTAAAAAGTGAAAAGTACTCCTATGCTATTGTATGGAATCTGATTATGATAATCCTATTTATTTGGATATTAAACATCTCAATGCTTTAGAATGACAATAATAATAAATAAAATAAAATAAAAAAGAGTATGCTCAAAGAAAAGAAAAGAAAAGAAAAGCTATAACACAAAGTTGTTGTAAATTTGTATGAAAACAAATCTACAGTACAATAATGGTATAAGATGTAATTTTCAAGATCGGTAATACTCCAAACCTTGTAAATGAATTTTTAATTCAATTGAACCTTAAAATAAGACAACTTTTGAGAAAATTTTGAACCTAAAAATGGGATGAATGGAGTATACATATAATCCACATTGAAAACTTCCCGACCACACCACAGAACCCTAGATGCTGAAAAAGTAAAGGATCATCAACATGGGCTTTAGAGATTTCGTATCGCACCAGTTTTTTCTCGCACCAGTTTTTTCTGTTTCTTCAATGCTACAGCGAAATGAAAATCAGACAACAAATATAAATGACGCCTAATATAATGAAAATTGTTTTCAAAGATATGTAAAAACACTAAAAAAATTAGTAGGCAAAAAATAGCGTTTTTAAATAGCGTTGAAAATATATTACATTGTGTGAGCGTCCTTTACATTTGTTATTTGATTTTCATTTCGATGTAGAGTTTTAGCAAAAAAACCCGCTGAAGTCGTTCCATGTCCGTTTTCTAGAGCATTTTTACTTGGTGATCTCGGCTTAGTTAGTCCTTTCTTCCATTCTCAGCCTTGGTAAATTCCCTCTTGTTGTTGTGATAGAATGCACATTAATTAAGTAGTTTGCTTTAGCCCCATGGATAAAGTGCAATTTTTTAACTTTTAATTTAATTTGTGCATAACACTTTGATAATTGTTTGAATAATTATTTAGATTAAATTATGATTATATTTTGACCAATCTATAGTATAAATAAGGGTTGTCCACCTCACCCAATGAATAGTTCTATGAATAGTTTCAATCGTCAAAATTTTCATTTTGCCCTCACTATTTTGTCCCTTTTCCATTTTGCCCTTAAAAATTTTTATTTTTTTTTAAATTAAATTTTGCCCTTAAAAAAAAAACTTTTTTTTTAAATTAAAAAAAAAAGTATCCTCGGACACAAGCTTAATTTAAAAAAAAAAAAAAATTACGTGTCTCGAACACACGGACTTAATCTAATAATAACATAGAAATGAATACCGCAATTATCAAGTTGTACCAGTGTTAAACCAGTGTAGTGGATAGTTGTACCAGTGTTATATCAGTGTAGTGTTACTTCACTTTCTACTCTCCACTTTCTACTTTCTACTTTCCAGTAGAGGGGAAGTGCTGTCCTTTTCTCTACAACTTCAACACACACAAACACACACACACGCACACGCTTTCCACTTTCACTTTCTACAAGTACTCCTTTTCTCTCTCTTTCTCTCTCTCTCTCTCATCACGTGCTCATCATCAGCTTATCATGTGACTACCCCCTCCTCCTCCTTCAACCTCCTTCTTCTTTCTCTCAATCACAGCTTCAATCATAGCTCCTCCCCTTTGTACGGTTCCGTCCTCTTCTCTCTCTCTAAAACACACACTCACTTAGGGTTTTACTCAGTTTATGTAGATTCAAAGCATGGGCTGTTTTCAGTCCAAAACCGCCAACGTTCAGTCCCCAGATCAAGAACCTGACTCCAAACCAGATCCGGGTACTTACCCATTTCTCAGTTCTTCATAATTTTAAACTTGTTATTTCAAATTTAATTTTTGATTATGTTAGCTACTGGTGCTGCTAATGGGGAGCAATTGGATCAAGATCAAGTGCCTGCATTCAAGGAATTCGGGTTAACGGAGCTCCGATCTGCTACTAACGGGTTTAGCAGTGAACTCATTGTTTCTGAGAGTGGGGAGAAAGCTCCTAATGTGGTTTATAGAGGCAAACTTCGTTCTAATCGTCTTGTTGCTGTTAAGCGTTTCTCCAAGCAGTCTTGGCCCGACCCACTTCAGTTCGTGGTAACTATTTCCCTTCCCATTATGTGTGTGTGTTTTTCTTTCCCATGTGGTGTGTGTGTGTGTGTTTTCATGTGTTTGTTTGTGCTTGATAAAAATTTGGTAGGTAAACATGCAAAGATGTAATTTGGGGATTTTTTATTTATCGCGGTTTTTGTTTTTGGAACTCGATTTGTCTATCTTATGACTGGGTTGGTGTCATAAAATCTGTATCTGGAAAGTCTCAACAAATTAAGATTTTTATAAATTTTATTTTATTTATAGGTTGTGGGTAGCAAAATTACCAAAATTAGGAGTGGTTTGTTCTATTATTTGAAGCTAGTTTTTGGAAATGAACCTAAGGCAGATTCTTATTCTTTTTGGCACAATTTATGAGTTTTCTCAAAACGCGATAATAAATGACAAATATGAGAGCGTTGCCAAACAGGCGCTAGAGCTTGCCAGATTAAATTTGTGCTTCTAATTTAAGGGTATGACTGGTCTATATGATGTTATTGCTTGGCTGATATATGTTACGTTTGGTAGATAAAGCTATCTTGATGATTGGGCTATTATGAAATGACGTTAGGATCTTATACTGGATTTGTCAAAATCTTGCATTGTTAGTGTAGTAATGAGTACGACAGTTTATGGTGTATCTTTAGTAAAATTTTCATTTCCCTTTTTCTGCTTTCTATTCCTTAATTGTTTTCTGTTTAATTTTGGTGGGTTCTGTAAAAAGATTATAATTCATGAAATTCTTTGTTTCGTAACTGGTTAATGGTTAATATGGTTTAGCCGAAATATAAGATTTTCTTTCGACTAGTATGATTCGTGAATTTGAATTGCTTTATGGGTTTTTAGATTAACATCCTGTGCATTACGTCTTGTCCGAGATATCTGTTTGAATTATGCATTACAGCTTGTCCAAGATATCTGTTTGTATTATTTGATTTCTAACTTTGTTGTTGTTCATGCATCTTGTGAATTGGTTGTTTGTACTAAAGCTGCATGCTGTTTCTTATATTTTTCTTCATGGTATTATTTTTAGGCGGAAGCTGCTGGAGTTGGCAAGCTTAGGCATAAAAGATTGGTGAATCTGATTGGATGTTGCGCTGAGGGGGATGAGCGTCTATTGGTGGCTGAGTACATGCCCAACGATACACTTTCTAAGCATCTCTTTCATTGTACGACTTATTTTCTTTTGCTTTATTTTCTGCTTGAGCAGACTTTATAAAGCGTGTCGGCTTCATTGTTTGTGCAGCATGTCGTTGTAAATATGATATATGTGTTGTATGTGTGTGTTTGTCGCACTTGTGTCCCTGCATGCATGTGAGTATGTGTGTATGTTTGTCTGTACTTATGCATGTGTGTATGTTGTCTGTATTCGAGTGTGTGTGGGTGGTTATGTAGGGAATGATCAACCGAACCACTCACTGTCTACAGTATGCGTGACAGTCCTGTCCTCCTAGATATATACTACTCCCTTCGTCCCAAAATGAATGTCCAAACAAAATTTGAATTTGTTCTTGATCAAGAGTAAATTTGGACATTTTCTGGACCTTCATTTTGGGACGGAAGGAGTAGAACATATTCCCTTTTGTTTCAAATTCTCTTCTTTTATCTGGATAAAACTCAAATACTCAACTAGATTGCGAGAGTTTTTGTAGGTTCATAGATAGTATTGGTGTTAATCTATACATGGATTGTAAAGGATCTGCCTGTGCGGTATACGATAAAACTTAAATACTCAACTTGATCGCTTGAGATTTTGTTGGTTTATAGATATTATTGGTGTTATTTGTACATGGAATGTATCAATGTAAAAGATCTGCCAATGTGGTATATGATAAACCATAAATACTCAACGAGGTTGCGAGAGTTGTTGTTGGTCATAGATGGTATTGGTGTTGTTTATATATGGAATGTAAAAGATCTGCGGATGTTATTTACTTTATCAGAGTCTATTCTGCATATAGTGGGCCTTGACATGACTACCCTATTCATAAAACGATATCCTAGAAGTTGTTAAGGAAATTTCTTTCACATATTTATTTCAAGAGAAGTGCTATAAATTTACTTCTTTTGGCAACTCGGTCATTTTTGCTATTTTTTCTTAAGAAGGTTGCATTTTGTGAAAAAGAATCAAAGAGGTTGTAACTGTTCATAGAGAATTGTACTTTGTTTAATTGCTCTTTGCATGTTCATATATCTGTAAACGGAAGACTTACTGTTTAATAAATTTATTGGGATACATGACATTATATGTAGGATCTTTTGAGACTATGCTTTTTTACTTATCATTCATAAATGATCAATACTTCTTTGGCATCTTTTTTGTAAGTTGACCTAAATTTTAAGTGTTTGCTGCAGGGGAAAAACAACCTCTACAATGGGAAATGCGTGTGAGAGTTGCATACAATATTGCACAAGCTCTTGGACATTGCTATGCTGAGAATCGGAAAATCTATCATGATTTGAATGCTTACAGAGTTTTGTTTGACGAGGTACTTTCTTATAGAGAGTTTTTGCCGCAAGAGTTAAGCTCGTCTGATTTCAAGTAGCTTTCTCTTGAAAATTTTAATCTTGAACCTGTAAAGCACATGACTGTTGAATAGAAAAATACATGCCCACAATAAATCCTCCTAGTTTGAACACAATGTTTTACTTGTTTGATTAAGTGCGCCACCATATTTTTCTTTTTTTCTGTAGTGGATGAATTGTAGGATGTTATTCTAAATTGATTGATCTTTTTTTTTTTTTTTTAATGCCAGGATGGTGACCCTCGCTTATCTAGTTTTGGTCTTATGAAAAACAGTCGAGATGGGAAGAGTTATAGCACTAATCTGGCTTATACCCCTCCAGAGTTTCTACGTACAGGTATACCCATATGTTCTTAATTTTTGGAATGCGCTTTTATCCTGCTTATATGTTTTGAAAATTTTAACTTCTATGAGATTTGTTGTCATAAGACCCTCAATTAAGTTTGAGGCTCCAGTTAGGGCTTTTTATGTGTGTTTCTTCCATAATACGTCAAACACACACAGAGGGGTATTTGCTTGTGTATGTCAGCTTTGTATAATGGAACAAACTGACATTCAGCTTGTATAGTGGGATCTTATCCCAAGTTTGGAAGCATGTCTGGTATGTAATATAGCATTCATTGCCACCAATCACGGTAAGGCATACCGAAAGGGGCAGATATCTTATCTTTTCAATAAAATAATGGACATTTCTAGGTTGCATATCAAGTATATAAAAGGTCAATCCGTATATTATGTTCATTTTCGAGTTAAACTACGTCTTTCTGAATTTTCTTCAGAAAAGTAAAGTGGATAATTGACCTCCTTCAATTTGCACATGGTCTAGTAGATGGGAATTTATCTGGGTATTGTCGGAGTAGCAATTTTAGTCATGACAAGAGATTAATGTCTTCTGGTTATCTGACATACCTCTATGGAGTAACAGAACTCTAACGTGAAAAAAATATTAAGATGTATGCTGTCGCTCAGTAGCACAATCATATGCAAGTATTTACCTTGGTAGATTGTGTACACTTGTATGTCTATTTCACTTATTGGTAAGACCACTGCAATCTCTTTTCTCTAATTAGGTGTCAATATTTAGTTATTCTTTTTTTCTCCATATATGTTTGCCAGACAGTGGCTGAAGTAATTCAATATGATAATTATTGGGACTAAGGCTGAATTGAGTTGAGCTTGTTTGCAAGACTCGGGGTTGTGTTGTTGGAAGCAACTGTCTATAACTTGGGTTTCTCAGATTCGGAAGCCTAGATAGTATCGTTGAACTAGAAAGCCAGATTCTTAAGTAATTGTACTCTTGACATGAGTACTAATATCACCGTGCTGGCAAGTGTGGCGAATGAGAATAATTTGTCCAGAATCATAGAAGATATGAACCTCCCTAGTAATTAGATAGGTCTAGAATCTAATACAAAGAAAGTGTAAATTTTGTGGCTTAAAAATTCATCTGAACAAAATCTAATCATTGTTTGTGGACTTGCGTAATTTTAATGCTTAAATTGTAAGCGCTATCATAAGAATATTTTTTTTCCTTTTCAACTAATATGGATAATATGAATTGAGAAGGAAGAGTGGGTATCTCACTTTTGCCTCATCGGGAAAGGAATTAAAAGACCCCAGCTCCAGATTGGGCCTATTCCAGATGACAGAAAGCTGGTAATGTAAAACATGTAGGGACCATTCCGGATAATAGAAAGCTGGTACATAAAACTTTTGGAAGAAGCATTTCTATTCTGGGCATGCATAAGGTAACTGCCTTTGATATTGCACCCACGAGTATATACTGCTGTCCATATAACATGCCTGGTTAGATTTGGCCTATAAATTCTCTTTGGGGTGATTTTAACAATTTAGATTGATTGTCTATGTTCATGTAAGCAAGACACAAATTTCAGCGCTGGTTTTTATTAGGTTTATTTTATTACGGGTAATTTGTATTGTTGTTGTTTGCTTTGTAACTTTTGTTTACACATTTCTGTGAAATGTCTATTATGGTGTTCAAAGGTCAATATTGTTTGTCCTGTCCATAAGAATTGGTTTTTAACTTTTGCAGGCAGGGTCATTCCAGAAAGTGTGATTTATAGTTATGGAACTGTTCTGCTGGACCTGTTGAGTGGAAAGCATATTCCCCCGAGCCATGTACTATTTCTCTTCTTAAAAATGGGTCCTCGATAAGTCTCACTATTTTGGTAGTATAGTTCATCTAAAAACTGCAATCTTCTAGTTTGGCAATATATCACGTGCTCCTGCATGTTAACGAAAGGATATACCTATCAGTACTATCTTATCGTAATAGCAAGTTTTATTCTGAACAAATGGGTCCTCAATAAGTCTTTCACCACGTTAAGGCCCTTTCCTTTCTGTCTCATTGAAGCTTCTTCCATCAGAGCGGACCCGAACCAAGATCTGTTGAAATAAATCGAGACTCTTATCGGTCTGCCAAAGGTGCTGAAAAGTGCAGCACTTCCCTGCGGGGCTTCAAAGTGTTGTTAATGAGCACATAAAATGGAAGCCTAATTTTTTTTTTATAGGAGATCAATTAATTGTCTAAGAGACATGAATTTTGAACAAAGAAAGGATAATGGATTGTTCTGAAGACCTATAGAACATTTCATTTTCTCATTGGCATTCCATTCGGTAAGGAGCTCTTTGTTATTCGTTAGTAGGTTGTTTGTTTAATATTCTAGTATTTTCCTTAAGATGTGATTATTTCTATCTTTTTTTTTCTTCGGTTGCGCTGATTACAGACAAACAACCACTCAAAGACTTGGTGGCAGTTCCACCTCTTTTCCAGTATTTATATGCATGTTTTTTCACTCTAAAGTTGTACTTTTACTCACATGTTTACTAAATAAAGACCCACCAATAAGAAGGAAATCACTTGGTACATTTATAGTGCCAATAAAACGTACTGCCTTAAAGTGATGCCAGTGCTTGTGGTTTCCTGGTTGGCCGGCTTGTCTTAATATGCATTAGCCAGAGATACCAAAGTTGGCATTATCAAACCTTTTACGTCTATTAAATGTTGCTAGTAGTTGAAATATAGCTTTTTCTCTTGCTACCAGTTTTCTTTATCTCGTTGCTATGCAGACTGCTTCTTTTATCAAATGATTTAACTTGAATATTTTCTCCTGCACTCCAGGCTTTAGATATGATTAGAGGAAAGAATGCATTGATGCTGATGGATTCATCGTTGGAAGGACAATATACAGATGAGGATGCAACGGCATTGGTTGAACTTGCTTCAAAGTGTCTTCAGTACGAGGGAAGAGATCGACCTGATGTTAACTTTCTTCTTACAGCAGTGGCCCCACTTCAAAAGCAGGAGGTAAGTTTTTTTTTTCCCCCGAATGTAAAATGTAACAAATTTGCTGGACTATTTTGTATTTGTAATTTTGTACCTACTCAATGGAATGTTATTTAAGATATTTCCACCGGTTCTTATCCATAGGTAGCATCCTTGGTCTTAATGGGCCTTACAAAAACTCCTGTGGTGCTACCAACCATGCTTTCTCCTCTTGGAAAGGCTTGTGCAAGGATGGACCTTACTGCAGTTCATGATATCTTTCTGAAAACTGGTTACAGAGATGAAGAGGGCGCTGAAAATGAGGTGAGACAAAATATCACAATGCAATGATTGTGAGCAAAGAGCATAAAAAATATTTGGGTTTTTTTTTTTTTTTTGGCGTCACATGGTGTCTTTATTTTGTTCCTATACCTGAAAGTGGCTGGCTTGGAATTTCATAATTTTGGCTTAATTGTCATTTTTCATTTCATTCTTTTGGAGGCTCATCTTCTACGTTCTTTATATTCTATATTCATGGTTATGCCATCTCTATGTAGCTGTCCTTTCAAGAGTGGACTCAGCAAGTGCAGGATATGCTAAATACAAAGAAGTTTGGGGATATCGCGTTTCGAGACAAGGATTTTAAGGGTGCAATTGATTACTATTCAAAGGTATTTTGCTTCACTTTACTACTTGAGGCAAACATGTTGGAAAGCTGTTTTGTATCTGATTGAGGAATATAATAAGAAACGGACACGAAAACGTATATTGCCTCTTTTCTTACTCCCCCCCCCCCCCCCTCAAACACCCACACACCAACGGATATATAGGTCACCAACAATTGGATTCATTAGTGCTGTGGCCTTCTTATTCTTACGTCTTTCTTTTAGAGAGGTATCCATGATTTTTGTGCAATTGTGCGTTGCTTGTCAGTGGTAAAGGATATAAATACTTGTCTTTTCCAGAAGTGTCACCAACTTTGTTCCAAATTCTTGCCTTTTCATTTTATATTTCTTTCTGTTCTTGTTTTCTGAATAATTATTGTGCAAGTAGGTTTTAGCTTGGGTGGTTAGGCTTACTGTAGAAATCCTCTTGCATGGTATAATTAATTAGGATAGAGTTAAGAGTCGTGAAATCTTAGGTTTTATGTTCATTTTGTTTTTAAGTTTCTAACATGATTGGAACATGCCCAAGTCAGTTCCGTGGGCTTTTGGTGGTAGATTTTCCCAATTTACCTAATGTTAAACTTCAGATTTCTTTCTTGCTCAACCGTTCATGAGAGTCCAGATCTTCTGCGCCACTTTGTATACCACATCCTGTACCACTATTGATCCAATGGTTTACATGTTCGGATGACCTCATCATGTGTCAGCCTAGTAATTGTGAGTCGTTAGATCACTAGTGGTACAAGGTGTGTACACAAAGTGGTACAAGAAGTCTGGTCTCTATTCACGAAGAAATGCTCTAAATGCCGTCTTTATTAAATTTCCTTATTTTGCAGTTGGTAACTATGATGTCCGTACCATCTGGTACAATCTTCGTAAGGCGAGCTTTATCCTATTTAATGAACAACCAACCGGAACTAGCATTAAGGGACGCAATGCAAGCTCAGGTATGCTTACCAGAGTGGCCAACCGCGTTCTACATGCAGGCTCTAGCACTCTCAAAGCTTGGAATGGAAACCGATTCACAAGACATGCTTAATGACGGTGCCTCCTTCGAAGCAAAACGTCAGAATAGCTGGCGCAACTAGATCCGGCTTTGCATTACAGAGAAGTTGTGGTGAGTGAGGGTTATTTATGTCAATACTCGCCCCTCTTGTTGTAGAACTATAGTTTCTGTTTATACATCATTGTATAAAGTGAAACCCGTGATAGGAAATAGTTTGGGCATGTTTTTAGTTGTTTCCTTGCCTATTGCTTAAGCTATTTATTTCTACTCCTTGGTTGTGTTGAGAGTAGGGGCGTAAGTTGTTCGGTTTAGCTCGGGTTTGGGAAATTTAGAAGTCGAACCGCGACTAATTGGTTTGGAAAAATTTCAAATCGAGCTAAACCATGTAAAAGTTCAGACCGAGCTAAACCAAACTGACATAGTTTGGTTTGGTTCGGTCTCGATTTGATTTTGTGATTTAGATCGCTGTTCGAACCGCAATTCAAACTATGGTATAAATCACAACTTGAACCATTTTATTATCATGTTTTTTAAATTTTCTAGCTAATAAATAGAAAATACATATAAAAGAAAAAATACAATCATAAAAGATAATAAAACAAATCATACCAGTTGACAGTTACAAATCAAGATTGTTAAATTCAAATTAGCATTAAACGAAAATTAAATCAGAAAATTATATCAAAATACAATTGTTAATGCACCGTTAGTGTTTGACATCACAATATGAAGTAATTGTTAATTCAGTGATACCCTTTATTAAAATTATAAAAGTCAAACTAAGCATCATAAAAAAAAAAGTGATTTATAAGTAATGAGTGTGCACAAAATTCATAGTGATTGAAACACATAATGAAACATGATAGGTTTAACGGTCTCGAACCGGTTCGATCTACAATGGTTTGGTTCGGTTTGGTTTGGAGGTGGTAGACCTCAAGCTGAACCAAACCGTGTGATTTGTTAATTTTTCAAATCGAGCTAAACTACTTATGCCTAAAGCTGAACCAAACTGTATGGTTTTGTTTGGTTTGGAGGTGGTAGACCTCAAGCTGAACCAAATCGTGTGGTTTGTTAATTTTTATGCGTGTGCATGTGTATGTATGTGTGTGAGAGAAAGGGAGAGAGAGAGAGAAATTGTACAATCAACAAAATAAGTGCAATCAGTAATATTTCGCGGATTGCATATATTCTGTTGCCTAATTTGCAGGTTTACTGAGAAGTAAGAAGACATCAGAATACCTGAAATTCAGACTAAGCATGCAATGTAAGTGGCAGGTTTATTTTTCTTGGAATGTGTTGAAATGTTGGGCAAATTGCAATTTAGTTGGCTGAGCATTGTTTCAAATGGTTATTGAGTTTGTTTTTGTTACATTCTTGATTCCTGAGTTTGTTAAACTTTTGCATTGTTGTGTAAAAATGGATGAATTGTTAACTTTGTAACAAAAATAGATGAAAAAACTAACAAGCTTCTTTTAAAATTGCAATTTTTACCCTCCAACACGACTTATAATTTTATCATAATATGTTTAAAATTTAACTATTTATCTTAAATAGTTATAACATGACGAAAAATATTGCACATTACACTCAAATTTCACCCTTCTCATAGCATCCATCATGCCACCGCCACCGCCACCGCCACCACCACCACCTCACCACCACTTTGATATTAAAATCCAAAATAAAAATAATTTTTAGGGTATGTCTGGGCACACCAATTCCATAATTTGAAATTGGATTGGAGCATGAAATTCCAATTCTGCTGTTTGGATGCTAAAATGAGGGATATAATTGAAATTGAATTATAATTCTAATAGCCTAATTCCATAAAATCAATTCCATAGTTAAAGTAAAAAATTACAAAACCAATTCTACACCAATTCGAAATTATCGAAATTTTTTTTTAGGTCGCTCGTTCCTCGTCTTCATCTTCCCCATACCCACCTCACATCAACCACCCCACCCCCAACACCCCCCAACCCCACCCCTCACTCCCCCGACGAGTAAAAAAAAATTAATCATTTTAAATTTATTTTTAACAACTCCTCCCCAACTCCACTCACCACCCCTGCCACCCTACTCCCACCCCCCCCCCCTCGTCGGGTAAAAAAAAAATTAATCATTTTAATTTTTTTTAACAACTCCTCCCCTAATCCGCTCACCACCCCTTGCAACCCCCCCTCCCCCGTCGGGTAAAAAAAAATCATTTTAAATTTATTTTAACAACTCCCCACCACTACCCCTACCCCCACCCCGTCAAGTCAAAAAAAAATAATCATTTTAAATTTATTTTTAACAACTCCCCACCCCTGCCCCTGCCCCCCACCCCCACCTCCACCCCCCCATCGGTCGAGTCAAAAAAATAATTATTTTAAATTTATTTTTAACAACTTCCCACCCCTGCCCCCACCCCCCGTCGAGTCAAAAAAATTAATCATTTTAAATTTATTTTTAACAACTCCTCCCCAACTCCACTCACCACCCCTGCCACCCTACCCCCCACCCCACCCCCTTCCCCCTCGTTCGGTCAAAAAAATTAATTATTTTATTTTTTTAACAACTCTTCCCCCAATCCACTAACCACCCCCTGCCACCCCCACCCACCCCGGTCGGGTAAAAAAAATAATCATTTTAAATTTATTTTAACAACTCCCCACCCCTGCCCCCTCCCCCACCCCCCCTCGGTCGAGTAAAAAAAATTATTTTTTTTTTAATTTTTTTTTTAAATTTAAAATGATTTTTTTACTCGATGGGGGGAGGGTAGTGGGGGGGGGGGGGAGGGCTGGGGAGTTGTTAAAATAAATTTAAAATGATTATTTTTTTTACCCGACGGGGTGGGGGGTGGGTGGGGAGTTGTTAAAATAAATTTAAAATGATTATATTTTTTTGACCCGACGGGGGGTGGGGGGGCAGGGTCAGGGTGGGGAGTTGTTAAAATAAATTTAAAATAATTATTTTTTTTACCCGACGCAGGGGGGGGTTGTGGTGGGGTTGGGGGGCAGGGACAGGGGTGGGGAGTTGTTAAAATAAATTTAAAATGAGTATTATTTTTTTTACCCAATGGGGGGGGGGTAGGGGGCAGGGGCAGGGGTGGGGAGTTGTTAAAATAAATTTAAAATGACAAATTCATTTTCGTTAGACTGCATGAGTATCAAAACAATAGAATTGAAATTGTAAATCAATTTCATAAAATTGTGATTCCAATTCAATTTTAATTATGTGTATCCAAACGAACCCTTAGAGTTGTTCAAACACCAAAACCAAATCTAAGATTCCGTTTGGAGGAGGTAGAAGGGAAGTGAAGGAAGAGGAGGTGGGGAAATGGTAGGAGGGGAGGTAGATAAGGAGCAATGGGGAAGATATAGTTTGTTTTCTTTTTGGCCAATTTTTTCCCCTTCTTTTCTAGTATTTTTCTTTCTTTCTCTCTTTGTTTTTTGTTTGATTTTTTTTTTTTACTATTTTTAGTCTTTATTTTTTTTGCATTTTTTTGTTTTTATTTATTTTTGTAGAGTGATACTTTATTATTAATTATTTATTTTTTCTTAAACAAATAAATTTTGGGTACATAAGATTTTTATTTTGTTTGTTTTTACTAGTATTTTTTTAAAAAATATTTATTATTTATAATATTAATTAAGGTACTATGTAGGATATTAATGATAAAACAAATAATTTTATCATTTATAACATTAAATAATAAATTATTTAAAGAATAAACTATTTTATCATTTGATTTTTTATAATTTAACTAAGGTACTATATTGGATATATATTAAGGTAATATGTTAAAAGTATTAATATGATAAAAATATTAATATTTTTAATATTGGGGTAAAAATGTGAATTTGTTGTGTTAGAGAGTGAAAATTGCAATATTAAAAGAAGCTTGTTAGTTTTGTTTCATCCATTTTCGTTAAAAAGTTAACGATTCATTCATTTTTATACCTCATTGCATTATTTTAACAAACTCAAGAATCAGACTATAACGAATACAAACTCAATAATCAATTGAAACAATGTGTAAAATTCAGATAAAAAATTGCAATTCACCCCAAAATGTTTGAAAATTGCAATTTACCCCGAAATGTTGGGAGTTATTGATTGGGAAATAGCACTTTATTGCCACTAAGTTCACATGAAGTTGAAATGTAGGACTTGAAGTTCCATTTTTTGCAATTTAGTACACTATGTTCACACTTTGTTGCAATACAGGACAAAAATGGATGACACTTGACGAAAGCTAACGAAATAGACATAAAATGTAATGAGCATCTTTCAAATTCACATTTCAGCCCCTAAAGTTTCATTTAAAAAAAAAAATTGTAATAATAAATTCTAATGAATATTTAAAAAAAAAATAACATATAAATGATTTTTAAAAACAAGTAAATAAAATTAATATAAATATTTGAAAAATATAAAGCAATCTTAAAAGAGAAAACTATCAATTTTTATTTACATTCTTAAAATATTATACTCCCCCAGTCCCAAAAAATACGTATATATACATATATATATATATATATATATATATATATATTCCATCAATATGTTGATCCCTATCATATGTGACCTGAAATCACGAACGAATGACTAGCCAGGTTGGTCTCCGGCTAAGACCCTCGGGCGTGATTATAAGATATAGTGTTATGAGCTTATATGAAACTGTATTGAACAATGTAATCTCAAAATATCCAAGAAGACATTACCTTTTAACGTTGGATGGTTTCTGATATATATAGTATTGATGTACGATCGTATCGAATTCTTTAAATCGTGAAGACAATGTAGGCGTAACGATCTCCGTGATTGTAGGAGATGGTTACAGATTGGGTAGTAGATAGATGCACGTGTCTGTATGTCTAGGTTGCCTGAGTATTCGAGGTCGTCCTTACTTTGTGCATTAGCCATATGGAAATTGTACAAGTAGATGATCGTATGTCGGACGAAGCTAGGTCGGGACCAAGGATGGTCGGACAATGAGCTAGGTCGACTGATCTTTGTCGTTGGGCCGTTGGTGTTGTAGCAATTGGATTGGCCCATTCCATGGTATTGTCTTTGTAACATTTGAAATATTGGGCTTCATTTGTTGGGCCTGGCCCGTCACTTTTATTCCGTTCAGTGGCCCCCAACTTTCTGAGTTGACTTTGTCGACCAGGAAGTTGTAAACAATTTACGTGAAGGCTTACACAACTCCCTGTTGGATGGTCGACTGAGTAGATGTGGGTCGCTCTCGACCATTGACTTTTGGCGGTGTGATACGCTGTTTAATGCGCCGTAATTTTTGCAATAATGGTACGGTTATAGTGATTGGACAATTGTATTGGGAACCGCTGCTGAGCATTAACTGACATAATGTACGATTATGTCCCCTACCCTTTCCAATTCAGGTAAGGTTTTGGAGACATATAAAAGGAAATATCATTTTCCTTTTCAAACTTACAATCCCTAATTACTCAAGCACCCATCAAGAACAAAAGCAAGGAATTTGATTTTTTAGCATAATCGAGCTCTCTGCTTCTTCTTTGAATTCCTTCTTCCCCAAATCAATCAAGGTACCCCTCAATTCCCTTGTACTTAGATTTAATTTCAAGTTTATCCTTTTATTCCTCCATAACTAGGACCTTTGGATTCGAGATAGGTGTTAGGTATGGGTATAACTCCTAAAACCTTAAGATTTATAAACGATTAGAGGGTCCATGGAGGGATTTGACTAGAGAGGAGTGTATTATCATTCTAAGAAGATGGGGTTTGTTCCATGGTGAGGTAGGGTTCCCAGCTGGAGAGAGTATGGGGGATTTGGAGGCGGATGATCCACGGATTGTTCGCTTCCGTCTCTTCAATAAATTGATAGACCATCTTATAATCTTTTACATCAAGTCTAATAAACCCCCTTCCCTAGAGAGAGGTTAGCATTCCCAGGGGAATCTATATAGCCCATAGGTAGTTCGGAACATACTTCAGCTAGGACTGATTCCCCTGTTTCTGTGTCTTCTTTAGATATGGAAACTCAATAATCTTCCGCTTTTACATCGTCAGCTCCTCCTCCGGTAATATTGTGTATACGTTTTGCTCGAATGTCATTCCAGGCCGTAATGAGAGGGGATATGTAGCCCTTAAGCCGGCAATAGGGAGGAAGAATGCGGAGTCACGGATCAACATTCTTCATAGCTTATTTAAGGTCCCCAAAGAGGACTTCCACCTTACCTATTATACTGAAAGGCAAAGGAAGGCCCAATCTTGGATGCATTGGGGTCTGAGTTCGACCAAGGTAGCCTTCTTCTATGGTCAATTTGAGGTCGGCCTTGCCTACCCCTAGATCCATTTATCTGCGATTTTCTCGAGTGTTTGGCCGCTGTCCCCATGCAATTAGGCTCCAACACAGTTAGGGTTTTAGTATACTTTGCCATGGTGTGCAGGTTCGTCGGGTATGAGCCATGTGTGCACGTCTTTAGGAGATTCTTTAAGATTGTGCAGAACGACAAGACCTTTGACATTAGTACCCCGACCAAAGCTAAGGCTCCAAAATTGTTTACTAACCTGCCTGATAAAGTTTCTGGGTGGAATACCCATATGATACTCATGGAGAGTAGGAAGGGATGGGAGTTCCCATTGCCCGAGGCTGACACACCTCCCATGAAGTTGGAAGATTATTGGGTCGTAGAGTGGACTGAGGAGCTCCATCGTAGATTGACATTGGTGGCTCGGAGGAGCACCATTAGCTGGGCCGCCCTTGGGTCAAACAAAGATTTCTTTATTCAAGCAGGAATGATGATAGGAGGAGACGGGGAGGTAGCCCCCGTAGTACTGATCATCCGTAGCCTTAGATACCCGGATTGGGTGATACATGAGAGAGAGAGAGAGAGGTTTGAGTCCCTGTGCCACTTCTGCAAGAAGAAACATGGCCATTGCAGAGGCCTATTCCACTATGGCGGTTAAGTACCTTTATTTTATTCTGCAATTTTTTCTGTCACTTTACTCGCTTGCTCTTTTGTTGATTGTTTTCCTTTTGTTTGTGCAGTTTTAACCGCTGAACAGGAGGCCAACATGAATCGCATTGTCGATCTGGGTGATAGAAGGAGGAATAAGAAGGCACACGAAGCTGCCAATGCCCGGGCCAGCCGTGAGAAGGAGGCCATAGACATGAACACTTTACTCCCCAAGCAAGGAGTGGGGATGGTCCCCATCAATGGATCTGGACCAGTGGAGCCCATTGAGCAAGTTCCCCAAGCATAAGTTATTGGGGCAGAGGGAGAGGTTGACATGTCGACCGAGCTAGAGTCGGGCTCCAATCCCCGGCCTGATTCAGTTGGGGCAGACCCCCTAAATATTGTAGATTTGGAGATAGGTGACGACGAGCAAGAAGAAGCTGAAGATGACCTTCCCCTCAATCGGTTGAGAAAGAGGTCCCGTGTCGACCTGGGACATGAAGGAGCTGGGACTTCTCGAGCAGCGGGCTCTGCCTCTAACCAACCCCTTCCTTATCTAGCTCCCTCTACCCGAAGCACTGAAGAAGTGCAAGCTATGGTGGAGAGGTTGAGGACATCCATCCTCTTGATGGGATCAATAGTTTAAGATGACATTATCCCGAGCTGGGATTGGGGAAAGTTGTTGTGAGAAGGGCGGCTAATAGGGACCTGCTAGCCCAGTTTGCTGAGGAGAAGGTAGAATCTTTTGCCCCTTAAGGCTACTCTGGAGGAGGAGGCAGCTGCGGCCAAGCATGAGAAGGCCAAGTTGGAAGGAGAGTTGGGGCAGTTGACTAAGATGATCCAAGAGCGCAACAACCGTATGATTAAGATGAGTGATGATCATCAAGCCCGACTCAAATGGGAGGAGGAGGCCCAAGCTAGAGAGAAGGCTACTGTGGAGAACTTCAAGAATAGTGATGAGTTCTACGACATCATCGTATCCAGAGTTAGGGATTTCTATGATGTCGGACGCCAACACATGGCCCACCGTGTAATAGTGGATTATTCAGTCGATCTAAGTGTTGACAGGTTAGCCCAATGGGCTTCTGAAGATCGCTATGACGAGAAGGCGCGTAGAGGCTACTCCCTTGTGCCCTTCAATGAGAATGATCTAGCTGTTATTGCCCGGCAGGATGCGTAAGACGGCCTAGAGTCTTGGGTCGCCCCTCCAGTTAACCAAAGGAACTTCAATGTCATACTTCAAGAACTGGAGGAAGCTAACGAAGCTGAGGAGGAGGGTGAAGAAGTCACTCAAGATCATGTCTTTGAAGAGGCCGAGCAAAGAGAGCAGGAGCAGAGCAGCCTAGCAACGACCAAGAAGATTGATTTGCTGTCTTTACTTTGGTTTTGTAATGAACAAGTTTCAAACTCTTTATTTATTTGTTTTTAGTCGTCAATGCCTTGGCCCGGTTTGGGAGGAGGCATTTTAACTCATAACATCCGTATTTTGACAAGTCCTAGCCTGCTTTTGGGGGACTTTTTATTCAATGCTAGTTGATTGTTGAACCATTTTGCTTTGATCCATATTTCTGTCTTTTTGTCGAACTAGATTAAGTAGGAGATCGACCAAAGTCTTAATCAGATCAGTTGGCCACAACGAAGCTGACTAAGGTTTTAGTCGAACTTGTTTCAAGGAACGAGGCTAACGTAAGTATTCAGTCGAACCTGTTTTAAAATGAGGTCGACTTAGGACTTTAGTCGAGCCTGTTTAAGGAACGAGACTGACGTAAGTCTTCAGTCGAACCTGTTTAAGAACGAGGTTGACTTAGGACTTTAGTCGAGCCTGTTTAAGGAACGAGACTGACGTAAGTCTTCAGTCGAACCTGTTTAAGAACGAGGTTGACTTAGGACTTTAGTCGAGTCTGTTTAAGGAACGAGACTGACATAAGTCTTCAGTCGAACCTTTTTAAGAATGAGGTTGATTTAGCACTTTAGTCGAGCCTGTCTAAGGAACGAAACTGACATAAGTCTTCAGTCGAACCTGTTTAAGAATGAGGTTGACTTAGGAATTTAGTCGAGCCTGTTTAAGGAACGAGACTGACATAAGTCTTCAGTCGAACCTGTTTAAGAACGAGGCTGACTTAGGACTTTAGTCGAGCATGTTTAATATTTTGAGATTGACTAAGAGTCGGGTCTGAATTGAATAAGATGTATGTGTAACACAGTTTGTGAATAAAACTTCCATTTTATTGATGAAGTATATTGTTACATAGAGAGCTCAATCAGAAATAATATCTAACTAAGTGGCTAGAATGCTAAGGATGTTTCAATTCGTCACCATCTGGATGGCCAATCATGTAGGTTCCTTCCTTAACAATTCTAGTGACGACGTAGGGTCCTTCCCAGTTTGAAGATAACTTATTATGTTCAGCTTTTCTTCCAATTACCTCGATCTTCCTTAGCACATAGTCCCTGACGTTGAACGACCTCTTCTTGACCTTATTGTCATGATAACCCTTAGTCTTCTGTTTGTAATTTACCATTCTAAGCTGGGCAGTCATCCATTTCTTGTCCAATAGGTCCAAATCGAGCAATTTGTTGGAATTATTCTGGTTCTGATCAAATAAAGCCACCATAGCTATAGGAATTCGTAGCTCGGCGGGTGCCATGGCCTCCGACCCAAAAGTAAGGGAAAATGGGGTCTCCCTTGTAGGCCCCCGGGTGGTTGTGCGGACTGCCCAAATAGCAAGTGGTAGCTTGTCCAACCATCTGCCAGCTCGACCAATTAGGCCCTTACTTAGTGCTGTCAATACCCGTTTGTTCGCTGCTTTTGCTTGCCCGTTACCTTGAGGATAAGCGACCGACAACTTCCAGTGTTTAACGCCCAATCTATTCATTTCTGTTTCAAAGGCAGACGTACAAATTCTCTCCTTGAATCGGGCTACTCACCAATAGTGGAGAGGCGAGATATTTCTTGAGTTGTTGAAACGACGAGAAGCATTCGGTCGTCCACTCAAAGTTTTTCGTCCCACTCAAAGTTTTGAAGAAGGGGAGAGACATCTCAGCTGACTTGGCTATGAAATGACCCAAAGTTGCAACCCTACCATTCAATCATTGTACCTCCTTGATGCATGTAGGCTCTTGCATCTCTACCAAGGCCTTTATTTTTTCTGGATTAGCTTCAATGCCTCTTTGTGATACCATGAACCACATAAACTTGCCTGCAGCTACCCTAAATACACACTTGCTCGGATTTAGTTTCATGTCGTTTGCTCGTAAATTGATGAATGTTTCCCTTAGGTCGACCACTGACGACCAGTCTTGGTTTTGATGACCATGTCGTCGATGTAGGCCTTCATGTTTCGGTCAATCTGACTAGCAAAGACTCTATTCACCATCCTCTTATAGGTAGCTCCAGCATTCTTCAGCCCGAATGACATATTTGTGTAGCAATATATACCTCCAGCAGCTTGGAAGGCTGTCTTTTCAATGTCATCCTCGTGCATTCTGATCCGATGGAATCCCGAATAGGCGTCGAGGAAACTGAGGGTAGCGTGCCCAGTAATTGAGTCGACCGAATTGTCTATCCGTGGAAGTGGGTAACTGTCTTTTGGGCATGCTACATTTAGATCAGTGAAGTCGATAAACATTCTCCACTTCCCATTAGCTTTTTTGATCATCACTACATTTGATAGCCAAGTAGAGTAGGATGCCTCCTTTATTATACCTGCACTAAGTAGTTTATTTACCTCTTGTTTGATGGCTATTTCTTTGTCTGTAGCAAAAACCCTTAGTCTTTAGCTTTTGAATTTAATGGTAGGGTTGACCTCCAAGCGATGCACAACGACCTCTTCTTTGACTCCCCTCATGTCCTATACTCTCCAAGCAAAGACATCAGTACTTTACTTCAATAGGTTGACTATTTCCACCGTTTCTTCTGGTGACAATTGTCTTCCTATTTTGATTTTTTGTTCGAGGTAAGATGAGTTGACTTCTATATCTTCCAGCTCATCCATTTGTTCCAGTTCTGGGCCGTCTCTAAACTGTAGAGTCTCAATAATAATCTCTATGACCCTTTTTCTTTCCTCAGATCCCAAGTGTGAAGCTTCCTCTTCGATCATGTCATCTAGCTAAGTAGCTATTACCCCGTTAGAGGCCCCTATGTTTTGGTTGATTTGGTGGTATAGGTCGCCAATGATGATCTGGTCGACCAAAATTGTATCTTTTGCGACCCAAGTGTTTTCAGAGGGACGTGTCGGCTCAGTCATGACGTGTTCATGTGAGGGATAGTTCGCCTCTTCTATACATTGGATCATGGATAATCTGGAAGTAGTGGTGATAGACTTTGAGAACTTCCAGCTCGCCTCTTGAGTGTCAATTTTCAACTCCCTTTTCTTCTTGGATCGAAACACGTGATCAAGATACTCTCTAGCCGTGCTTAGGACCCAACTCCCAACATGCTGGGAAACTTGACCCATTGATGGGGAATTGAAGGCACCATCCCTACAGCGACCTGCCCAGGTATACCCAGTATAGCATGGTAATCACTTATAACATCAATGACTATAAATGTTACCTTATTTGTTGTCCTTAAGGGATGTTGTCCGATGATGACCTTGTTGGTGTTATGCCCTAGGCCTATGGTTAATAGACTTATGTGTTGACATTATTTATTATTATATGAAATGTTTGTTATTTGATTATTATATGTTTTGCATGTTTGTTTATAATAATCTCCATCCCTAATTATTATGTGAATAATTAGTATAAATGTTAATTGATAATCATATGATGATTATATGCATGGAGATGCACGTTAAATTTATGGGTACTTGTTAGAGAACAAGTGACTGGACTTGACCCGTATGAGATTTATGTCATGGTCAAAATGTCATAATTAAATCTCATATGGTCACTTCATTTAGTTCCTAGACCTGAGATTATCATGACGTTACATATGATGAAAGTCATGTTTGATTTTAGTCAAATGATATCTTAACACGATATTTATAAAGGCTAATTTTGGCATGATCGGAATCATGATGGGAAGGATGATAAGTGAAGATGGAATTTATCCCTCGAAAGAGAGATGTTTTGCTTGGGCCCCTCGATGAGTGATAATGATGAAAGTGTATGGCCATACCCCAATTCGATTAAATTATTATTATACTCAAGATCGAGAAAGCATTGAACAAAGTAAAAGTTGACATGGACCATGACTTGTGTTCAATATAACATCGTGAGACAAAGGGAGAAATGGAAGTGTACCATTGGAAACGTGAACTCTTACGTTATATTATTTGGGTAGACATAATGGCTTGCTAGAGTCCGCTTATGTCTTATGAGGGTCGATATAATCGAGCTCATTGCCAACATAATATAATCCTATTGGGTCACACACAATTGGAATGAATTTGATAAACCAAGGGAAAAATGATTGAGAAACTCTTTATCAGTCTTGCTTGGTCGTGCGACAGAACCAGTCCATGGGACTCGTCTGGTCGTGCGACACAACAAGACCTCAGAGACGGTTTGAAGACCGGTTTCCCAATTTAATTAGGAAACATATTTTATACTAATGTAGTATAAATATGAAGGTCTGTCAACCCAAAAACCCTAGCCGAAATTCACAAAAGAAAATCACAAAATTCTCAATATTCTTCCAAGGTTTAAAGGATATAGCAATCTTCAAGAAGAGTTCTTGGATTCATTCAAAGGTGTGGATACCGAAAGAGGGTCTTCGCTCATTCATTGATCAAGGCCTAGAGTTCAAGCAATCTGAAGAACGAAGTTTGTGATTTGAAATATCATTGTTAAATCGTTCGATAGCTCAAGAACGGAAAGCGTTCAAGGTTGGTTTTATCTATCTCATAGTATTCAAATTAATTGTATTGAACGGATCCTAGGCTCCTTGGGTTTTATGTTATTAGATGCTTAATTCCGCTGCGCATGGACCCGTAAAACCCAACAGTGGTATCAGAGCCCCGTTCGTATCATTAAGATTGAATTAACATGCTAGAAAAGTGATATAAATTGTTTATATGTTCTTTTGCATGTTTCATATGCGATAGATTGATTGTTTTTGAAACAATATGCCTAAGTCGTGTTCTAATGATATTGAATTAAATCTGTTAAAAGTCGTTTACATGATACGCTTATAATCTACTTTAAAGAACCTTCATTCAACTTTTAAGTTCTTTATGCCAATTCATGATTAAAACACTTGAGACCATTCGGATAGTTATGGGTAGGCTTGCCATAGCAAGGTACTTTGATTCTATTCGAATGCGAGCAAGATGAGGAAATGGTAGTTCCTATACGTTTAAAATGAATGAACTTAATTAGATTATCAAAATGGTTTTGGACCCAAGGCATAAGAGGAGATTAAAATATGCTTAGACATATGATGTCTTGAATAAATCTCATAAAAGATCTAAGAGTCATATATGTGATATGATTGATGTTTCTACCTAATTAATTTAATTTTGAGCGGTTTGCCGTAGCAAACTTAAAATTAAATTAAAGTTGGATCTTAGCCCATTAAATGTATATTATGCTTATTTGCATTGGAAGGTGTATAATTTAGTGGGAGCATTTATTTGTTATAAATGCATTATGATTTTCATATAATATGTGTTACTTATATGTGCTCATATTTTATGCATATCTTTTTGTAGAATAAATGGCATCAAAAAATAATCATCTGTCACTGCGATCTGTCCTTGAGAAGGAAAAATTGGAAGAGAACGGTACAAACTATATGGATTGGATCCGTAGCGTGAGAATTGTTCTCAGGCAAGAGGAGAAATTGTACGTTCTCGAGGAACCTATTCCATCTGAACTTGCTGCCAATGCTACTAGGACAGTAAGGGACCAATATCTGAAACACAAGCGTGATTCCACTGATGTTGGTTGCCTCATGCTCTCCGCCATGTGCAAGAGCCTTCAGAAGGATCTTGAGCACTTGGGGACAGTTGATCTCAACAATCGACTGATGGAAATGTTCCAAGTTCAAGCTAGGCAAGAAAGGTACAACACAGTT
Organism: Adenophora triphylla var. japonica; assembly: GCA_022495995.1. NCBI lineage: Eukaryota > Viridiplantae > Streptophyta > Magnoliopsida > Asterales > Campanulaceae > Adenophora > Adenophora triphylla. The sequence continues at coordinate 100,265 of JAFEMH010004827.1, read as the reverse complement.
AAGGCCCTAACCTTATGCAAGATGAGTGAAGGGCAAGTTGTTGGTCCTCATGCTCTAAAGATGAAGGGCCACATCGAGCATCTTGAAAGGCTCGGTTTTCCGATTAGCCAAGAGTTGGCTACTGACTTGATATTGAATTCATTGCCCGAAGGTTTTAGTAATTTTATAATGAACTATAACATGGGGAACATGAATAGGAACCTTTCCAAGTTAGTTCAAATGTTGAACACTGCGAAAACTAATATCGTCAAATGGAAAACTGCCGATCAAGTGTTGATGGTTAACAAGGGGAAGGGTTTCAAGGGTAAAGGAAAGGCAAAAGTTGCTAATCCGAAGGAAAATGTTGCCAAACCCAAATAGGGTGCCAAACCCAAAGAGGCTAAGCCCAAATCCCAAGAGGGCGCAGTCTGCTTCCTTTGCAATGAGATTAGTCATTGGAGGAGAAACTGCACAAAGTACAAGGAAGCGCTGAAGAAGAGCAAAGGAGTTGCTTCGACTTCAGGTATCTTTGTTATAGATGTATTCCTATCTACTTCTAGTTCTTGAGTATTGGATACCGGATGTGGAACTCACATTTGTCTAAATGTGCAGGGTCTAAAGAACATAAGGATGCTTGAGCAAGGTGAAGTGGACCTACGTGTGGGAAATGGAGCAAGAGTTGCTGCATTAGCCGTAGGAACTTATGAAGTTACTTTACCTAGTGGACTAATACTTGTTTTGAACAATTTTTATTACGTTCCAGCTTTAAGTAGGAATATTATTTCGATTTCATGTTTGGATAATGAAGGTATTAATTTTCTTATATGTGATAAGAAATTTTCTATTTACAAGAGTGATATGCATTATTGTATTGCTATTTCATTCAATGGCCTTTATATCCTTGATGTTGAAAATCGTGATAATGATATCTATAAAATTAACAAGAAATCTAAACCCAATGATGTAAACCACACTTACTTATGGCATTGTCGTCTTGGCCATATAAATGAGAAACGCATTTCCAAACTCCACAAAGATGGATTTTTGGACTCACATGATTATGAATCATATGAGACATGTGAATCTTGTTTACTTGGCAAGATGACCAAGGACCCATTTACCAAAACCGGTGAAAGGGCGGGCGACTTATTAGGACTCATACATACAGATGTATGTGGGCCTATGAGTAGTGATGCTAGGGGAGGATTTCAGTACTTCATAACATTCACTGATGATTATAGTAGATTTGGATATGTTTATCTAATGAAACATAAAAGTGAATCGTTTGAGATATTTCGAATATTTCAAAATGAGGTACAAAATCAACTTGGCAAAACTATTAAGGTACTTCGATCTGATCGAGGTGGCGAATATTTGAGCCAAGAATTTGACAGTCATCTTAAGAGTTGTGGAATCGTTTCAGAACTCTCTCCACCCGGAATGCCACAATGGAATGATGTGTCTGAAAGGAGGAATAGAACTTTGTTGGACATGGTTCGTTCTATGATGAGTCAAGTTGAGCTTCCTGTATCCTTTTGGGGACATGCACTAGAAACTGCTGCTTTCACCATAAACAGAGTTCCTACTTAATCGGTTCAGAAGACCCCATATAAGATGTGGCATGGAAGAAAACCTAGTTTGTCTATCATGAAGATTTGGGGTTGCGATGCATATGTCAAGAAGTTAACTTCTGACAAGCTAGCACCCAATTCTGACAAATGTGTTTTCGTGGGTTATCCTAAGGAAACTAAAGGATACTATTTCTACAATCGAAACGAGAACAAAGTGTTTGTTGCTCGAAATGGTACTTTCTTAGAAAAGGAGTTTCTTCGCAAAGGAACCATTGGGAGTAAAATAGATCTCGAAGAAGTTCGAGAACCCGAAAACAACATTGAACCAATGGTAGAAACTGAACCAAGTTCACAAGTAGTTGTGGAACCGGTTCAAGATGCACAAGTTCCTCGCTGAAGTGGTAGGTCACGATCCGAACCCGAGAGAAATGGATTTCTCGTTACGGAAAGTGATGAAGTAAAATTAATCGAAAATGATGAACCTACTTGCTATCAAGAGGCGATGTCCGCTCCTGATTCGGAAAAATGGCAAGAAGCCATGAAGTCCGAATTACAATCCATGGCTGATAATCAAGTTTGGAACTTGATTGATCCACCCGAAGGTGTAAAAACCATAGGGTGCAAATGGGTCTTCAAGAAGAAGACCGACATGGATGGGAAGGTGCACACCTATAAGGCTAGGCTCGTAGCTAAGGGATATAGGCAGATTCATGGCATCGACTATGATGAAACCTTCTCGCCTGTAGCTATGCTTAAGTCTATTAGAATTTTAATTGCCATAGCCGCATATTATGACTATGAGATATGGCAAATGGATGTCAAAACAACTTTCCTAAATGGGAAGTTACTTGAGGATGTATACATGATACAACCTGAAGGTTTTGTCACCCGTAAAATTCTAACAAGGTGTGTAAGTTGCAGAAATCCATTTATGGATTAAAGCAAGCTTCTAGGAGTTGGAATCTACGTTTTGATGAGGCAATCAAGGAGTTTGGCTTTATCAAGAACGAAGATGAACCCTGTGTATACAAGAAAACAAGTGGGAGTATAGCACTATTTTTAGTGTTGTATGTTGACGATATCTTACTCATTGGAAATGACATTCCTGCACTACAGACTATCAAGTCTTGGTTAGGGAAGTGCTTTTCAATGAAAGATATGGGCGAAGCTGCGTATATCCTTGGTATCAAGATCTATATAGATAGATCTAAAAGGATGATTGGTTTGAGTCAAAGTACTTACATTGACAAGGTTCTTAGAAGATTCCAAATGGAAAATTCTAAAAGAGGAAACTTGCCAATGTTGCATGGTATATCTCTTAGAAAGACTCAAAGCCCTAAGACTAATGATGAGCGAAAGAGAATGAATAGTATTCCATATGCTTCGGCTATTGGGTCTATCATGTATGCTATGTTATGTACTAGACCCGATGTCTCGTGTGCTCTAAGCATGATGAGTAGGTACCAATCAGATCCCAGCGAACCACATTGGATAGCAGTCAAGAATATCCTCAAGTATTTGCGAAGAACTAAGGATGTATTCTTGGTCTTTGGAGGAATGGAAGAAGATCTTGTAGTTAAAGGCTACACAGATGCTAGCTTCCAAACCGACAAGGATGATTTCAGATCGCAGTCTGAATTTTTGTTTACGCTGAATGGAGGCACTGTGAGTTGAAAAAGTTCCAAGCAAAGTACCGTCACTGATTCTACAACCGAAGCTGAGTACATAGCCACATCCGATGCAGCTAAGGAAGCAGTTTGGATCAAAAAGTTCATTAGTGATTTGGAAGTCGTTCCAAGCATCAAAGACCCTATTGAAATTTACTGTGACAACAATGGTGCCATTGCTCAAGCAAAGGAACCAAGATCACACCAGAGATCCAAACAAATACTTCGATGTTTCCACATTATCCGAGAGATATGTGAAAGGGAAGATGTAAAGATATGTAGAGAGACACTGATGACAATGTGGCGGACCCATTAACTAAGGCTCTCCCGCAAGCTAAGCATGATGGTCATGTTAGGTCCATGGGTATTCGATACATGGTAGATTGGGCCTAGTGAAAGTGGGAGACTGTTGGTGTTATGCCCTAGGCCTATGGTTGATAGACTTATGTGTTGACATTATTTATTATTATATGAAATGTTTGTCATTTTATTATTATATGTTTTGCATGTTTGTTTATAATAATCTCCGTCCCTAATTATTATGTGAATAATTAGTATAAATGTTAATGGATAATCATATGATGATTATATGCATGGAGATGCACGTTAAATTTATGGGTACTTGTTAGAGAACAAGTGACTGGACTTGACCCGTATGAGATTTATGTCATGGTCAAAATGTCATAATTAAATCTCATATGGTCACTTTATTTAGTCCCTAGACCTGAGATTATCATGACCTTACATATGATGAAAGTCATGTTTGATTTTAGTCAAACGATATCTTAACACGATATTTATAACGGCTAATTTTCGCATGATCGGAATCATGATGTGAAGGATGATAAGTCAAGATGGAATTTGTCCCTCGAAAGAGAGATATTTTGCTTGGGCCCCTCGATGAGTGATAATGATGAAAGTGTATGGTCATACCCCAATTCGATTGGATTATTATTATACTCAAGATCGAGAAAGCATTGAACAAAGTACAAGTTGACATGGACCATGACTTGTGTTCAATATAACATCATGAGACAAAGGGAGAAATGGAAGTGTACCATTGGAAATGTGAACTCTTACGTTATATTATTTGGGTAGACATAATGGCTTGCTAGAGTCCGCTTATGTCTTATGAGGGTCGATATGATCGAGCTCATTGCCAACATAATATAATCCTATTGGGTCACACACAATTGGAATGAATTTGATAAACCAAGGGAAGAATGATTGAGAAACTCTTTATCAGTCTTGCTTGGTCGTGCAACAGAACCAGTCCATGGAACTCGTCTGGTCGTGCGATACAACAAGACCTCATAGACGGTTTGAAGACTGGTTTCCTAATTTAATTAGGAAACATATTTTATACTAATGTAGTATAAATATGAAGGTCTGTCAACCCAAAAACCCTAGCCGAAATTCACAAAAGAAAATCACAAAATTCTCAATATTCTTCCAAGGTTTAAAGGATCTAGTAATCTTCAAGAAGAGTTCTTGGATTCATTCAAAGGTGTGGATACCAAAAGAGGGTCTTCGCTCATTCATTGATCAAGGCCTAGAGTTCAAACAATCTGAAGAACGAAGTTTGTGATTCGAAATCACATTGTTAAATCGTTCGATAGCTCAAGAACGGAAAGCGTTCAAGGTTGATTTTATCTATCTCATAGTATTCAAATTAATTGTATAGAACGGATCCTAGGCTCCTTGGGTTTTATGTTATTAGATGCTTAATTCCGCTGCGCATGGACCCGTAAAACCCAACAGACCTCCAACTCCATTTCTCCTTTTTCATCAACCCTGTGATTGGTGAGGCCCTCTATTTTAACTGAGTATGATGACAACCTGGCATCTGTCAATCCCATGTCTAAGAAGGTTTTGTAATAGAGAATGTCCTTGTAGGCCCCGTGTCGACCAAGATTCTACTTGACGTGCAGTCATCAATGAGCCCTAGAATCACCAAAATCTGCTCCCTTGCACCATGCTGGCAGCTAACTCGTAGGGATAGAAACTGGTTACCTCCTCTTGAACACAGCTCCTGGGAGGCACATAAGGAGCTTTGCTTAACTAGAAGATTTTGTGCTTGAGGGCGGTGTTGCTTGTCTCCTCAGCAATTACCCCCAAAGTTAGTCTAGGTTGTCTTGGCTCTGGCACACCTCTTGTAAGTCGATCTCCTCCTGCAAGACGATCTCCCTTCACAAACCTATCCAACCTTCATTCACCCACTTTTGGATGATCCTCTTCAAACTCATACATTCTTCCGTGTTGTGCCCAGTGTCATTATGATACTCACAATACCTACCATTATCCCTTCTGAATTTATTTTGAGTATTCATTGGGGCAGAAGTACCTAGGTCGACCGTGTTCATGATCTCAGTACGACTAACCGTGAGTGAGGTGAAGTTTTCACGGACTCTTTCAGTCGCCCTAGTTCGGTTTTTCCTCTTGTTGTCGTTATTCTTTGCATGTCTGTAAGTGCCCCAATCTGGGTCGTTAATATTCCGTCAGCCTAAATTAATGATTTATAATCATTTAGGGGCATTTTGAACATTATTTTGACAATTTGAATGAGGAAGGACCTCTTAGGAATAAAAAAATGGGCAAAGACCTCGCTGGAAACCTGTCATTTCCAAGTGTGATGTCACCCGATTTTTCCTTTTGGCGCTCGACAAAAGCTCTTTGGAAGTTTTTGAAAAATCTTTATCGGACTTTGAAAAATCAACGGAGTCGCCACGCAGTTTTTAGTTTAAGGGGCCAAAACTTTGAAAAATGCCCAAAATTAGAGAAGTGAGTTCGGAGGTCACGTTACACTCCGGGAAGAACGTTTGGCGTTCACTCGGAATGCCTCGTATGACGAGTCTTCCTCACTTGAAGCTTTTTGTTGTGTGTGTGTGTGTTTTAAAAAAAAACTTTCTTAAAAAGGAGTTTTCTGAAAATAACAGAAATTCTAGGGACTGAACTGAAAAATAGTTAGGAAAACAGTGATTAAACTGAAAATAACAGAAAACTGGAAACTGTTTGAAGAAGACAAAGTCATCTGCGTGGATGAGACTGTAGTGCAGTCTTATCCACGCGAATAGCCCTGCAGTTTCAATATTTTTTACAGTTTCCAGTTTAGTCACTATAATTTCCAGAAAGTTAACTGGATTTACAGGACTTAACTGAAAATGTAACTGAAAGGACAGAAAGTAAAGGGGATGTTTGGATTTTGGCATCCATGCTTGTCCTCTCTTTCCCTAGACTTTGATTAGTGGTCATAGTTGATAAATCCACTTAATCAAGCCATCCCGGGGGTACATTAGGACTTTGTGAGCATTTCATTTGCTAGAGGGAAGGGGGATTTTGACATGAAAATGTAAGTTGACAAGAGAGTTAGGTCAAGATGTATCAACTTTAGAGGAAGATCTCTATGGTGGTTATAAGATGACCATCCTTGAGACCTATACTCAAGTGTATCTCCTACATCTTGTGTGACCTATTTTGTGAGCCTAGATGATTTTCATCCAAGGAAAGTATTCCAAGGTGAACATCTTAGAATGGGGAGGGGGATTTGCAAGGAAGTAAAAATTATGGACAATTTGAAGTGGTCATCTATTGAGATGGACTCTAAGATGACCATACTTTAGGTCAAGTGAACAAACAAGAACAAATAATGTGAAAGGGGAAATGGGGGATAACATGAAAGTAAAGGAGAATGTGGATCACCTTAGAAGATCATCCATGGAAATGGATTCCATGGAGATCCTCTTGGATCCTTGGGACAAAAGGGAAAGGGGAGTTCAAGCAACAAGTAAGAGCAACCACTCAACATCATTTATGTATGAAAATGTATGTATGAATGAGTTTTGAGTAAGGAAGAACAAGGGTTTTACCAATGTTTCTTGGACTTGTGTTTAGGGCTTGAAGGTTTCAAAGGTTTAGGAGTAGTTTTGGAGTGGATTTGAGGTTGGATTTGGAGTGTATTTTGAGTTGTGAGGGTGTAAATGGCTATTTGAGAATGGATTTTGACAGCATAACAGTGGGTTTTCGTATTTTTTGGTCTCTTTTATGTGTTGTTAAACTGAGAGAGAAGGGCTGTATTTATAGGTTGGCTGGGGTACAATCTTATCTGCGTGGATAAGATTGTAGGTACAATCTCATCCGCGCGGATGACCCCAGCAGCGTGCCTGGTCCTGTGCAGAAAGCAGTTTTGGCTGTTTGCACTTGGTCAATATTCCCTTTTTTACCTAGATGGGTGAGGAGGTGACCGAGGCGGTCGGATGGCTGGACCCTTATCGAAAGGACTCCTACGTATCCCCGGTGAGAATCAAGCCGATCGTAGTTCAGGTCTTGCGGGGGAAAGAAGCGATCAAATGAATGGACCTCCCACCGCATTTTTGTTGTCGAAGGTAGACTCGACTAACGAAGGCGTTGCCGAAGATAGACTCGACTTAGCAGAGGCGTTGCTGAAGACAGGTTCGACTTAGCAGAGGCGTCTATATCTAAATTGAGACTTAGTTCAGGAGTGTGAACCTAAGTTGAGGTTTGGTTCAAGAGTATGAACCTAATTAGAGGTTTAGTTCAGGAGTATGAACCTAAATTGGAACTTAGTTCAGGAGTATGAACCTAAGTTGACGTTTAGTTTAGGAGTATGAACCTAAATTGGGACTTAGTTCAGGAGTATGAACCTAAGTTGAAGTTTGGTTCAGGAGTATGAACCTAAATTGGGACTTAGTTCAGGAGTATGAACCTAAGTTGAGGTTTAGTTCAGGAGTATGAACCTAAATTGGGACTTAGTTCAGGAGTATGAACCTAAGTTGAAGTTTGGTTCAGGAGGGAGACTTTTATGAAGGCGTCTATATCTGAGGGAGCACTTCATCACCGCAGACTTGTTCGGTTGGAAATACTTTGTCGCTTAGCTGGGGAAAAGATTCAGTCTTACGATGACTGCCGGGAAAAAGAGTGACCGTGTGGGTCGAATGGCTGGATCTATGGTAGGCTACCTACGTATCCGGGATGTGAATCAAGCTTGGACGTAGTTCGGAAACTGCTGGGGATATGCGCTCTTGGTACGGGTTTACGATGACGGTCGGGGTTGAAAACGAGGAAGGGAATGGACTTCTGTTAGGTTTTTGTTAAAGGATGGGCTTACGATGACGGCCGGGGTTAAAAACGAGGAAGGAAATGGACTTCCGTTAAGTTTTCGTTAAAGGACGGGCTTACGATGAAGGCCGGGGTTGAAAACGAGGAAGGGAATGGACTTCCGTTAGGTTTTCATTAAAGGACGGGCTTACGATGACGGCCGGGGTTGAAAACGAGGAAGGGAATGGACTTTCGTTAGGTTTTCATTAAAGGACGGGCTTACGATGACGGTCGGGGTTGAAAACGAAGAAGGGAATGGACTTTCGTTAGGTTTTTGTTGAAGGACGGGCTTATGATGACGGCCGGGATTGAAAACGAGAAAGGAAATGGACTTCCATTAGGTTTTCGTTGAAGGACGAGCTTACGATGATAGTCGGGGTTGAAAACGAGGAAGGGAATGGACTTCCGTTAGGTTTTCGTTAAACTGGGGGTCTGGATGCAGAGGGCCAGGTATTTAAAGGGCAAAGCAGAGATTTTGCCCTGCAATCTTATCCGTGCGGACCAGACCAGCAGGGCGCCTGGTTTAAAAAATCAGACAGTCGTGTCTATCTTCTCCAATTTCAAATACAGCTGCAGAGAAAAGGAGAGAGAAAAACGCCATTGTTCTTATTTATTCGCGAAATTCTTCAAAATCAAGGCCATGGAGTAAGGGGGAGGAGCTAATGTCGTCCGCCGAGGTCGGGTGAGTAGAGCGGCGGCGGAGAAGAGGCTTGAGTTGGTGAAGATGCACCGCCACTATACTTTCTCGCAATCGATGAACGGGGAGTTTTACCCGGATATGTGGCAACATTGGCAACCGACGAGGATCTCCTTATGGTATGATACTCAATTTTGTTTATCTTGTTGATTTTTTGTCAAAATTGGTTCATGCTAGACTTAGGGCTTGAATTGTCAAAATTGGGGCTTTTGTTTGTTTTGCCGTTGAAATATGAAATTGATGATGCATTTGTTTAATTGAGGACATGGGTAAAAGGAATATGCAATTTATTTGTAAAAAACATAGGTAGTTTGCATAATATGAAAAATAAAGTGGGTACAAATTTGCCGAATTTGGGACGGACTCTTGCATAAGAGATTTTTGTTATGAAAACATGTTGTAAATGAACAATGAATACAAATTTGCCGAATTTGGAATGGACTCTTGCACAAGAGATTTTTATGAAAATATTGCTTTTGTGAATTGATACAAATTTGCCGAATTTGAAACGGACTCTTGTATAAGAGATTTTTTATGCAAATTTTTTGTGAATGCCTAACATGATGCTTGAATGCGAGAAAAAATGCATGCAGAAAAATATGTTCGAAAATGGGACGGAGTTTATTTTCTTTCTTTTCTGCTTTTCCTATTGTTTGTGTCATATTTTCAATTTTGATGACATACTTGTGGTGTGCTTACTTTCAGGGGAGAGCGGACGTCATCCAGCGCAAGTTGGATAAGCTAAAGACGCGGGGGTCAGTAGAGACAGTTGTCAGGCTTTGGGATGCCCTGCCCACAGCTGGTAGGGTGGGTCAGCGGAGTCCTCTCCAGCTCGTGGTGGCTTCTAAACTTTATGGTTTTGTCGAGTGCCTGAGAGGGGTGGCAGGTTTACATAAGAGCAAGGGGCTCTATTTGGTGCTGATCGAGCACTGGTGGGATGTTACCCACACGTTTCACTTCTTCTGGGGGGAGGCTACCATGACCCCCACTGATTATGCCACTATCACTGGCCTTCCCTTCAAGGGGATTAGCTTGGAGTGGCATGACGGGTATACGGACACGGAGCTGATGGATTTGCTGGGGGATTGTTCTCGTGCCGAGGAAGGGAATGGGCATGGAATATGTCGTGATCGACGCGAAGTTGATCGAGAGCATAGCTCGGTATGAGAGAGGGGACCAGACCATCTCGGCTGAGCAGATCGCTCGATGCTTCTTATGGTTTGCCCTTTCTAGCACTCTGTTTGGGCATGCTGAGGGCACGGATATGTTCGCCTTGCTGGGGTTTTTGGCGGACATTGACAGGATAGACGAGTATGCCTGGGGGAGGCAGGATTGGCGGAGTCGTACTTCGCTTTGGACAGATATAGCAGGAAGGCGTCCCCCTCCCTGACCTGCTTCGAGTTCCCGCTGGAGGTATACTCTCTTCTTCTTATCTTTTGTCCTTTGTACATATTGTGTATGCACTATGGTTTTTGACGGGTCTCCTTTATTGGATGCAGGTCTGGGCTTTGGAGATTTTTGGTTGCGCCTTATGGGACCATGTCCAGGGGGAGGCTTTTGTATACCCGGCTATGCTTTGGTGGACGAAGGATGCCCGGGTGAAGAGGACTAGTAGGACTAGGAGGAAAATGAGGTACAATGACATGGTTCCCTTTTTGAAGATGGATACCAGCGAGAGGGTTAATTTTTACCCTTGGGACCGGTTTGAGGTTGACCAGTTGGGTGGTGCCGAGCGCTGGACGGTGCAGAGGTGTATCCTGCAGGAACTCACCTAGGATGTCTACTATTTGGGGGAGAGGGTGACGAGGCAGCATGGACTAGGGATGGCTACTTTGGCACCGCCTGAGCCTCCTGCTGACATGTTGTTTCCCCGGGAGGGGTCAGCGGACTGGGACTGGTTTAGGGCTGGGCGGCCCGCCCTGGAGTACGTCACTCAGGAGCCTTATCAGGCGTTTATGGCACGCAGGCTGAGGACACCTCAGGTGCTAGCGAGGAAAGGGAGATCAGTTGTGAGGATCCCCCGAGCTGAGTTCTCATACACCCAGGAAGGGGTTAGGATGAGGGCGCATATACCCCTCCCAGCGATGACACCGCGAGCTTTCCGGCCTCGACCGAATGCTCAGGTATGTGCTGATAGCGTTCTGATTATTTAGTCTTTGCACTTCTTTCGTCATTACCTCGACTGTTTTTGATGCTTTTGTTTCTTCTTTGCAGTACTCGTCTCGGGTTGTGGATGGGCTTTTGTGCCAGGTCATCGGGGCTAAGAGGTTCATTCGCAACCTCGTGACACGAGGGAATGCGAATGGTTCTGAAAGGGCGGCACGGCTGGGATCTAGTGCCTCTATGCGAGAGAGGTCCCCTATTCCTGCCAGTGAGACTATGCCAGGCAGGAGGTCTATGGAGACTCCTCGCACTCAGCCTAGGGATTCGGCTCCTTCGCGGCAGTCAGCGGATGTCCCTCTTTTTCCTTACATGGACAGGAGCGTGGAGCTTTCCCGGGATCATATCATCTTCGGAGGCATGGAGGGACCGAGCTTCGTTCAGGGCGGAGCTGGTGAGGGTTCCTCTTCGCATCGCGGTGGTTGCGGCGCTTTTGAGCCGCAGGGAGATTACGGGACTCCCTTACAGACTCAGGGGATGTACGGCCAGAGTTCTGACGCATTCTCCTTCGGATACGATTTCTTTGCCGACATTGGGGTGCCGTACCGAGGCGTGCCGGCTGATCCTGAGGACCGATACTCTGACGCTGAGCAGGACGACATAGTTTCGAGGATGGCTTTCCCGGAGGCGGCGGCGGAAGGGCCGAGCACGGCTCAGCGGAGGGTGCGGAGGCACGACAAGGAGGTTTCCAGGGAGGAGGATCCCGTCCACAATTCAGATAGTGATTCCGACTGATTGTACCTGTTAGGGCAGAGAGAGAAAACATATATACATTTGATGCACATTATTTTTTCTATTTTTAGAATGTAATAACTACAGTTTATTTCGCTATATATATTTTTTTTGTATTTTTGTTTTGTTAATTCTGTTACTGAATGCAAATTGCATGAGCCCGGTTTGGTGTTTTGTATGGACAAATATGGAATCTTTGTTGGGATTTTGGATGAAAAACATGGGGAATGGGCATATTTTCGTGTTTGGCTGTTTGGGGAAAGATTTCCTCATTTGGGAGCAGCAGCTTTTTCTGCTGGCAGAAAATTTTTGGACTGGGAGACAATCTTATCCGCGTGGATGAGATTGAGGCTGCAGTCTCATCCGCGCGGAGAAGGGCAGCATCTGGCAAGGTTATTTAAATTTTTGCCTCAGATCTGATTTTTATCACTCAACTTCATCTTCCTTTCTGTTCTTTCTGAAGTCACGACCAAAACCATAGAAAGCCATGGAAAACATGAAAATTTCTCCTAAATTGCCAAAGGAATTACAAATGATCTTCTTTGACAAGTTCAAGGAATGGTCTCGGGAGATCATGCATGGGAACATGGTGTTCTTTGAAGAGAGATACAAGATCAAATCCTTGTGGTCTCTTAAGGAGCTTGTTCCGGATTATGGCTTGATGAGGGCTTCCGCCGCCTTTTGGGATACTCGGAGGCACGTCTTTTTCTTCTCCTATAACGAGATGGTTCCCACCCTCAAAGATTTCAGGGCGTTACTCGGAGGGTCCGAGGTGGAAGATGTTGCACTTCCCTTGCCCGAAGGGATGTCCTTTGTCAACAAATTATCTAGTCTTCTTCAAATCTCCCCGGAGGAAGCCGGAGGTATGATTCGAGGACCCGACTATTTTGACATTTCTGGTCTCCCAAATAGGTTTAGGAGCTTGGGTATGGTTGGTGATTGCTATTGGGATGCTTTTTCTCTTTGTGCAATCGGGTCCCTATTCATGGTTTGTTCCTTTGGGATGTGCCACCGGTCTCTGTTAGACGTTGTTGTGCACTGCCGATCGGGTTGGGATATAGTCCCCTTGATCTTGGGAGAGACCCTTCATGCTATTGACCGGTTAGCTACCGGGAAGCTATATATGCACGGGGGAAGCCCGTTTCTGTTGTCAATGTGGCTCGGGAGGCTCCACATACACTCAGACCGTGGACCTTTACCAGGAGAGGGGTTACAGTTGAGATCGAGGATCAGGCCTCGCGGGAGCACTGGATGGCTCAGCAGCACACCCAGGACATCCGATGGTGGATTCCGTACTGGCAGATAGAGACTAGGAGGACGCTTCAGGAGGGATCTCAGGTAGTCATGCTTCCGGGGCTCAGTTGGTCTACCTTTTACATTCCAGCTTTAGTTCTTAGACAGTTCGGGATGGAGCAGGTTCCTTTGGAGGGCTGCGATGATATTGCCACCAGGGTGGTGATGTCTGTTCTTATGGGCGATTCATCTGTATTTTCCTTCTTCTCCCGAGTATGGAGGTACCATGCTTTTCCTCCTATGGTCCTTCTCAGGCATCCGGAGCGTATTTATCTGTCCACTTGGTACTTAGATTGGTACGAGGGACACATAGGGGAGACTCAGGTGGCTCTTATGAGGAGGCGTGAGGCCATGGTGGGACCAAAAGATGTCCCTGTTTCGGTATTGAGGAGAGCTGACGCGAGGGGTAGCCCATATGACAGGAGTGGAGATGATATGTTTGACTATGAGATGAGAGTGGAACGTCAGAGAGACAGGATTCCTATGGCATCGCCCAGCAGGCAGGAGATCAGGGACGAAGCCCATGCGACCAGATATCTGATAGAGGCAAGCTTGATGGACCCGGGCCCTATGCCGGAGCTTGGGAGGAGGAGGACGGACATCATTCCTGTGCCTAGGAAGAACACAAGACACGGTGGGAGGAGACAGAGGAGGAAAGAGGGAGACGCTAGCACTAGTGGCTAGACCCTTGAGTACCCACTGATCAACCTTGCAGACACATTAGTTTTTTTTAGTTATGTATTTTTTATCTTTTAGCTTAGTTGTGAGTTTAAGAGTAGACCGGGCTTGAACTCATCAAAAAGTTTTTTAACTATAATGAATATGTGAATTGCATTAGAGTTTTTCAAGACGCAGGCGCGATGCGATCAATGTGTTGATGACAAAATATGATGTTTATTTATGTTTTAGACCGAACCATTTCCGGCTGCCTACGTTCCCCTTTTACAAGTGGACTAAGGGGCTCAGGTCTCCGCAGTTTGACCCTATGAGTTGTTCATTTTTTTTATAGAAAGGGTAGGTAGAAAGAGGGACAAGAGAAGTGCAACCCTGTTTTTTACCTAGACCGCCCTTTCGGGTTTTCAACCTAGTTGGGTATTACTCTTTTAGCACTTTTGAGGGGAAATGACTTGATCTTCAGGCATAGTATCTGCGGAGCTTGTCTCCGTTCACTGGATGCACAAAGGGATTTCCGTCTAAGTCTGCAAGCTGCATGGCTCCTCCAGAGAAGATCTTATGAACTACGTAGGGTCCGATCCAGACGGGCTCCCATTTGCCAAGTGGATTGGCGTGGGTTGGGGGCTTCTCTTTTAGCATGAGGTCGCCTTCTCGGATGTCTCGTTGTTTCAATCTCTTTTCAAAAGCTCTGGCCATTCTTGCTTGGTAAGCCTGGGTGTGTTCCATGGCTTTTAGACGACGTTAATCTAGCAGGGCTAACTCATCGTGGCGACTCTGGAGCCATTCGACTTCGTTGATATGATTTTCCAACAACACCCGAAGTGAGGGGATTTCCAATTCGATTGGGAGCACGACCTCCATTCCGTAGGTGAGGGCAAATGGCGTTTCTCCTATGGCAGTTCTGACGGATGTTCTGTATCCCCAAAGGCAAGGTGGAGCTTGTCTGGCCAGTCTCTGCCTCGGACAACCATCTTTCTGATGATATTTTCTAGAGTCATGTTTGCTGCTTCAACGACGCTGTTAGTTTGGGGCCGATAAGGGGATGACTTGTGGCGAGTTATTTTGAATTCTGCCAACAATCTGTCGCATTCTCCCTCAAAATGAGAGCCATTATCAGAAATTACTTCTGCTGGCAAACCGTATCTGCACATGATGTTTTCTTTGATAAAGAGGGCCACTTCTTGGAATTGAGGACTTTGTAAGACTTGGCCTCGACCCATTTAGTGAAGTAATCTATGGCTACTAGGACGAACTCGTGACCGTTGCTTCCTGGTGGTGTAACCTTGTCGATGACGTCGATTCCCTAGGTGACAAAAGGCCAAGGGGTTGTCATGCAGTAGAGGTCGTGTAGAGGCAAATGGTTGAGATTTGAATAGCGCTGACATTTGTCGCAGCTTCTCACGAACTGGATGCAATCCGTCTCCATAGAGATCTAGAAATAACCCATTCTCAAGATGACCTGTATTAAGGCTCGAGCATTCATGTGGGGGCCACATGTACCACCATGTACTTAATTCATTAGCTCGACAGCCCTTTGTTTGCTGATGCAGCGTAAGAGGGAACCCCGGTAACGCTTTTTGTATAGTGTATCTCCTAGAAGGACGTAGTGGGAAGCCAGGCGTTTCAGAGCCATCATACTTTTTGCCTTGATTCCTTTTTTGTATTCACCGTCTTCATTTTTTAAGGAGGCTTCATCGCTTTTTAAGTATTGGTAGATCTGAGCATACCACCGGTCATCTACTGGTTCCCCCTCTATTTCAATTTCAAAACAGTAAGCTGGGTTTTCCCTTCTCCCAACCCTGAAGGGTCTGACGGATTTTTCTTCGAGTATTTCAACAAGAGAGGCTAGTGTGGCCAGGGCATCTGCGAACCTGTTGCGGTCTCTGGGCAGATAGTGGAAGCTGACTTCCTTGAACTGGGCTACGAGGTCTTCCATATAAGCGTGGTACTTTTGTAGACCCGGGTCAATTGTTTTCCACTTGTTGGACACTTGGTTGATAATGAGAGCAGAGTCACCGTATACTTCTAACTCCTTGATGTTTCTTTCTAAGGCGACCTCCAATCCAGCTATGCAGGCTTCATACTCGGCGCCATTGTTAGTGACCTTGAAGTTGAGCGTTACAGCTATGGGAGTATGTTCATCAGTGGGGTCGACCAGGAGCATTCCTATCCCATTCCCTCGTTTGTTTGTTGCCCCATCAAAGAAGAGTTGCCAACTATTTTCTCCCTCTAGAGCGAAAATTCCATCGTCGGGGAACTAAGGTTCAGGCCCTCGGCATTCATCACTTGGGAAGTCAGCCAGTTGTTCTGCCATTACCCGGCCTTTCACGGATTTTCTCGTCACATAAGTCATGTCGTATTCGGCTAGAAAGAATGACCATTTTGCCAATCTCATGGAGAGGGAGGGCTTGTCGAACAGGTACTTGATGGGATCCTGCCTCGAGACCAAGTGTACTGAGTGAGACTGCATGTAGTGCTTCAACTTTCCCACTACCCATACTAGACCAGCGCAGGTTTTCTCGCAAACTGAGTAGTTGAGTTCGCTGCCTTGTAGCTTCCTGCTCACAAAATAGATGGCTCTTTTGACTTTGGAGTCTTTCTTCTCATGTGCCAGCATAGCCCCAATTGTTGTGTCTGTGACAGTCAGGTATAGCAGTAGCGGCTTTTGCCAATGTGGGGGGCAAAGGATTGGAGGGTTCACAAGGTATGCCTTGATCTTCTCAAAAGAAAACTGGCATTCCAGGTTCCATTCAGTGCATGTGCTCTTCTTCATCAGCTTAAAGATAGGCTCACAGATGGAGGTTAGTTGATTCACAAAGCGGCTTATGTACTGCAGCCTTCCCATAAAAGATTTGACCTCTGTCAGGGTTCGAGGCGGCTTCATCTCAACTATGGCTTTGATCTTCTGCGGATCCACTTCAATTCCCCGTTCAGTTACCATGTACCCCAGTACTTTACCTCGCATGACGCCGAAGGAGCATTTAGCTGGGTTCAGCCTCATGGAATGTTCTCTGAGACGGTCGAAGAATTTTCTCAAATCGATGAAGTGCTGGCAATCAGATCCTTTGGAGTGGACTATCATGTCATCGATGTAGACCTCGATTTCCTTATGAATCATGTCGTGGAATAGGGCAGTGGCTGCCCTCTGGTAGGTAGCCCCAGCGTTCTTCAGACCAAAAGGCATGACTGTGTAGCAGTATGTCCCCCAGGGAGTAGAGAAAGATATCTTGGCCTGGTCCTCTTCGGCCATTTTGATATGGTTGTAGCTAGCGAAACTGTCAATGAAGGACTTGACTTCGTAGTTGGCCGTGGTCCAGCATGTCAATGTTGGGCAGGGGGAAGTCATCCTTTGGGCTGGCTTTGTTGAGATCTCTGAAATCCACGCAGCATCGGACTTTTTCGTTAGCCTTGGTGACTGTTACGATGTTGGAGAGCCAGGTGGGGTACTCAATGACCCGGATGAATCCTGCTTTGAGCATCTTCTCAATTTCGACCATTCAGGCTTGATCTTTCTCAGCTTTTGCTTTACTGGCTTGACTTCGGGGTCCAATGGTAACCTGTGCTCCACTATGGAGGGATCGAGGCCGGGATATCTTTGTAAGACCATGCAAACACGTCCACAAATTCCATGAGTAGTCCGGTCAAAGTTGCTCGTTCGGGCCCGTCGAAGAAACTGCCAATCTGCGTCTGTTTAGGCTCCTCTGCAGTTCCCAGATTCACACGAGTCGAAACTTCCTCGGCATCTTGGGCTCGGTTTTTCTCTTTCTCAACAACCTGCTTAAAGATTTCTTTAATGTATTGTTCGTTTAGAGTGTCTACATCTTTATCTAGTGAATCATTATTAACTGTTTTTAAGTTATTAGTTAATTTATCATTAGTTAATGTGGCGATCAGGGGATACTCGGAAAGGTCGATCATTTCATTCAGAGTAAAAGGAAGTACAACATTGTCTACAATTTCGTAGTCTTCTGGCGTAAGGCCATCAGACGACTCTAGGGACTCGAATTCGATGACAAGATACTCAGAGGACTTGAGATAGGTGGACACAAGGGGACGAGGGACCAATCCAAGCTTCGTGACCATTTCTTCTTTGCTCGCGGACGGACCGGAGAGAGTCTCCCAATTCTCCAGGGGCATTGTAAACTGTATGACCATGGCTCGGGGATCCAACGGCTTCTGTCCTTCCGCTTCGATTACCGCGATCATTTCCTTCACTGAACCCAGGTCGATCAGGTCTGGAATGCATACTTCTTCCCCAAACATCTGCTGCATGACGGGACCATCCCATTCTTCTAGGGAGAATTCTGGAGTCTTGGCCTTTGGCATGACCAGTTCAAACTCAGCTTTTGTGGCCTCTTCGACAGTCGAGATGACTTCATTGAGCTTCTCAAACTGCTTTACCAGCTCTGGCACTCCTTTGAAAGTGTACTTGCTTTTTATGTTGGTAGTAGCCCCAGGTATATTGGGAAAATCAAGAAACATTCTTTGGAAGGGGTTGGCTTTGGTTCCCCTGAACTTGCTGAGATTATCCTGTAGTTTCAACCAGCCTTCTGTAGGAGTGGGCTCTTTGACTGTGGCGTTGTCCATCTGCGGAGCGCCCTTTATGAAGTAGTCAGTCATGTCGAGACTGAAAGGGAGAGATTTAGGGCCGTTGAAAGGGACCCTTTTTGCAACAGCTTCCCTCCTTTTTCGGTCAATTTCCTTTTATTTTGCAATCTCCTCCGAGGTTGGCTCATATCCCAGGTCATGGCGAGTTTTAGTTACTTCACTTCAATGACCTTGTGAGTCCCTTGTAGGCGTTTCCCAAGACGCAGACCAGGCAGGTAGTTCATCTTTCTCATCATCCTCATGACGGGAGGGATTTTGTCTCGTGCGACAGTCAGATCCAAATTGCACACTTGAGCTTTAGGAGATTCGACTATGAAGCGGGTCAGCATGAAACCATCTTCATCATGCTTGATTTCCGTGATAGGTATTCCACCTGTGTCAGTGCCCTCCAAAGTGACCAGGTCTCCATAAATGGTTGTTAGATCCCCATCTGAAACGAACTTCACGCACTGATGGAGGCTCGAAGCGACCTCATTGACTTGGTGCAACCAAGGTCTTCCCAAAAGAGTGTTAAAGGTGATCGGGATATCAATGACTTGGAATCCCACGGGTATCATCTTCTTGCCGAACCACAAGTTCAAAGTAGCAGCCCCAAGTACTGTACAAGACGTTGAGTCATAGGCCTTGACTGTAAGGGAGGAAGGCTTCATATCTGTGGGCTTGATGCCGAGCAGGCTCATGATCTTTGCTGGGAGGATGTTCATTCCAGACCCGTTGTCAACCAGGACCCGAGGGAGGCGTCGTTTGTCTAACTGGACCGTAATGAAGAGAGGCTCATTATGATCGGCTCCAAACTGGGGGAGATCAAGGTCTGTGAAGGTAACTATGTTTCCGTAGTAGATGTTCCCAATTAGTTGCACCACGTCATCAGGGGTAGCATTAATAAGGACCAGTGTGCGGGCCAGACTTTTCTCCAATTTCAGCTTGTGGGGGTAAGATGAGATGAGCAAAGACCACAGAGAGATGTTGGCTTGAGTTTGCTTCAACTAGGTGAGCACGGGATCCTCTTACTTAGGGTTAGGAGTTTCAGCTATCTTGGCATAAGGGTTATGGTTCTCCCTGGGTGCTTGATTTGCTGACTTCTTATCTGTCTTGGGATTACACTGGTGGATTTGCCCGGATCTGGTCAACAGGTTCACTTCTCCTTCTGGCTTATCTGTTACTTCTTTACAGGACTCTTTCAATGCTGATAGGGTCAGCGGAGGAGCTTTCTTGGCAACTGGCCACTGGTTCTGACTGATTTTGTTACAAGTTTCCCGAAGTTTAGCAATAGTGAAGGGCTGGGCTTGGGTATAGTAAGTACCACTGGCTTCTGACTGGGCGGCCTTCCGAATTTCTTCCCAGGTCACGGGTTTCTGAATCTAGGGTTGCGCCGTCGTTCTTTGAATGGCCCATAGAGCTAAGGCCTCTTCCGATTCATCCTCATCTTCGTGATCATGTCTTATCTTGCCCATAGTTATCATGCAACAGGAACTACTACCTCCAGGGCTTGGTGGCTTTTCCCTTTCGTCCCCAGCTTTATACAGCAGTCCCGGCTCCCTTGCCAGAGATTATTATGGCATTCTGTATGGGAGGAGCATCAGGTATCATGCCAGTGTCTAGAACTTCTCTCAGAGCTGAGATACATTTGGGAAAAGTGACTTCTTCCTTGGTAATCCTGACATGGATTGTTGCTTTACCTCTGGGCGGGCTTGATCTGACAATGGTTACTTTCTCATTGGGGAGGATAGGGGCCAGTCTTCCTTTCTCTAGCAGATTTTCAACTATCTGCTTAGATCGGATGCTCGAGAATCCTCTCCCCAAAGTATGGTAAGCGATGTTAAACTCCACAACATCTACATATTCAGCCCCAGGAAAGTCTGTGGCCTTCATATCTTCGGTTTCGTGGTCATCTCCTGAAGTTTCTTCGATTTTCAGGCTGTCAGCTTCCATCCTATCGTATACCATTTTCCTTTCACTTTTGCAAACTGGGCAACCACAAGTGAAGGACTGACAATGCTCGTTCCTGTGGTCCAACGTGGCGGCTCGGGACACCTGAGTCCAAATGAGGAGTGCTCGGGGTCCGCTTTCGAGTATTGGGGCTATTAAGAAGGCATCATGTGGGTCCATAGGTACGAAGGCAACTGGAGTGGCTTCCAGATCCATTACCCTTTTTAGCAATTCCAGGCACTCAATGTGCTCGAGAGGTTCAATAGTGACTCTCACAGTAGTGATGCCGTCCATTCTAGGGGAGGAAGAAAGGGATCCAATGACGTTTACCAACTCACCATCTGTTGGAGGTTGAAAGCTTGCCTTTTTGACCAGTGCTTCAATGAAATTCTTCCATTTGCCTACTAGTTTTCCATAGGGGACGTTGTGCTCCAAAATCTCAGATCCATATTCCTCTTCAGATGGGTTTGGCTGCTCCTCATCCTCCGACGTATTTGGGCATTGACCACAGTCGCATCTTGAGAGGGGCTCCTCATAAGGGTCAGTTTCCATTGGTCCCCCATCCGCATTTTCTGGCGGCTCTTCGTTGTCACTGGCCGATAACCACACATTGTGTCTGGTACTCATGCGGTCATTCTCGGCATGATCGTTCCAAGCTGATTCTGGGTCTTGGGCCTCAGTTGATTCTTCGCTGTCGTCGTCATCACTGTCATCAGAATCATCACCACTGTCGTCAGAACCGTCATTCCATACCACTCAAATTTCGGCTAAGAGATAGCGCCGATCATATCTATTAGGGGAAGACGAGTGCGTGCAACCACAGAAGTTGTCATAAGCCCCCAATGCTGGAAGTGGTAATTGCGACTCGGCTTTTCCTCCCAGGAACTGCGGGGGAAGAGTGAGAGGTGGCGGTATATATTTGACTCCAGGCAGGATATGGAAGCAATCCTCCTCATCTGATCCTTCACCTTCGCTGTCATCAGGACTGTATTCGGCTTCTCCTAGAACTATTTTGCATAAGTGTATTAGTTCGAGGTGCGCTTCGGCCTCTTTACTAATAAGCCCTAATACAGGTGCCTGCCTGAAGCTCTCTTGTTCAATCCTTCTTGAGTGCTATAGCCATCTCGTGTAAATTGTCTTCTCATAGTTTGATCTGAATAGCCCCATCTCTCCACTGTCAGCTATCTCTTTCTCCGAGAAGTAGCGAGCTTCATATTCCTGCAAGAAGCTGCTAACGTGGGACAAGGGAGGATTAGCATGTTCATCATTCTCAAGGCTGAGAGGGAATCCGAATTCAGGATCCTCGACAAGGTTAATCATGGGTATTTGGGGATCTTCATCAGTTTCCAGATTTTCCCTGGCATGAGAAGGCTCTCCGATTTCAATCATGTTCACCCTGTTGTTGTTCCTCGGGAATAGGTTGTTGACTGTAATGGGTCCTTCAGGTACCTCCAGCTTACCTTTTTCAATTAACTCTCGTATGGCCTTCTTCAGAACTATACAATCGTTAGTAAGGTACCCGTGATACTGATGAAATGCACAGTATTTAGTAGTGTCCAAAGGGATGTTGGGGTCTCTGGGCTGATAATTGTCCAAAGGCCAAATCGGGCCCTCCTTGACAGTCCTTTGAAAACTTCACTTAGGGGCATTCCAAAGTTACTGAATTTTATAATCTGAGGTTTGGGCGTCTCGACATTCCTTGGCATGAAAGGAGTGGCATTGTTGCAATTCTGACCAGCGAAGTTAACGACTTCTTTGCCCTTGGGCTGGGCAGGAGCAGGATTGGTAATAGCGGCTCGGTACCGGTAAGTAGGGGCAGTTGCTTGTTGCTGATTGTAAGCTTTCTCAAATTTAGCTCCAGAGCTGACCATGGCACGCAGATCTGGATAGGAGAAATTGCTGAGGGATGCTCTTAAGTGAGGCTTCAAACATGACTGAAAGATGTCCAACTGCTTCATCAGAAGGAGGATTGGCCATTTCACTCAGCTTAAGGTTCCAACGTTTGTAAAAGTCACCAATGTTCTCGTCAGGGCGTTGCATAGTTGTTTGCAAGTCTACCCGATTCATCTCCCATTCCAGGTTGGCTTTGTATTTTTCGGTGAAGGCATTGGCGATCTGCTCCCTAGTGGCCCTGGACTCGGGTTTCAACCGGAAGAACCATTTCAGAGCCCCCAATTTTAAGGAGAGGCTGAAGTAATCCGCTAATTGCTGGTTCGTGCACCCTTTGGCTTTCATGGCTAGGGTGTAGGTGTCAAGATGGGTCTTTGGATAGGTAGTTCCATCAAATAGTTCCAAGCTAGGCATCACGAACTTGTGGGGTAGAGGCATAATAGAATCAGGATATGTAGACCGGAGGGCAGCTTTCTTTCCCGTCAGTTTGGCAATCTGCACTTTCATTTCCTTGTGGTGCTCCATGAACCAGGCCAAATGAGGGTCCAGTGGTGGAGCCAGAGCGTTCAAACCAGTGGCTGAGCTGGAGAGAGGAATTACCATTGGCGGAACACTGGTGGAAGGAATGGAAGAACGCGGGGCATAGGTGAAAACCTGCCCTTGGCCTAAATTACCCTAGGGGGTGTAAGTAGGAGCCTGGGCAAAGGGATAAAACCCAACGGCTTGCTGCTGATTTCCAATTGGCAAAGAGGGTGGTGGCAGACCAGAGGTGGCTGGGTAGCTCAGGTTCCCGGGGTGAGACTCATAGGTAGGCTTAAGTGTGGGTTGTGATCCTTGGTTGTTGAACTGCATGCCTGGCTGCGGTGACGGTGTATAACCGAGAGGATATTGTGGCCCTGGTGATTCTGATGAGACCGGGATGGTGGCTTTTTGACCCATAGGAACTTGAGTAAGGAACGGGTTCGTGGAGGCTGGAGAGGTGCCAAGAGTTATCGTACCAGCATCATTTTGAGGAGAGATACCTGACTGTTGCCCTAAACCAAACTGTGGTGGTGGTACTCCAGACTGTTGCTGCGACACACTGAACTGTTGTTGTGAACGCCCGGGCTGATCAGTTCCAAATTGCGGTGGGATCCCAACTTGCTGTGGCATTCCAAGATATCCCAACCATGGGAAGACATTCCGTACTGATCCTGTCCCCACTGAGGAACTGCAAATTGGCTTGTCCCACCAGACTGTATAGGCCCACTAGACTATGGTTAAGGAGTTGGCTGTCCCATAGGTCGAGAAGCATGGGCTCCGGCATTGGTCAGTGGTGCCATAAGAGGCTGATGGTGGCATTCTGGTGTAGTCAGGGCGACCAAGAGTGGGATTAGGGTCCTCTTCCTCTTCCACGGTGAAAGTGCCGTCGGGGTTGAGACTGGCGGCCAAACCGTGGCTCCTAATAGCCTCCAACAAGCTGTTCATCTGAGTTTCCTGTCATAGTCTCATTTGTTCGGCCAACTGATTCCACTGCTGTTCTGTCTGGGGAGTCCCGGGAGGCGGAGTGGTATTATCCCCATTGTTTCCGGCTGATGCAGACATTCTGAAGACCGGAGTTGAAGCGAATGGTGAAGCTGACGAGGCGCTTGATTCTTCCCAATTGGCCAGATGGTGACCCGGTGTCTGTACCCAAGCCTTGCGAGGTGCTGCGGAGGAAGATATAAGGGAGGTTCAAACTTTGGGAGTTGAAGAAAAAGGGGTAGGTGTTTGGGCTCAGGGCTCATGCAACATGCAGTTATTTTTTTGAGTTTACTTAAAACATGTTTTCTTAAACCCTAAGCGGTTGGAAAAGATTGCTCTTTTTTTTTGCTATTCTCATTCCTGGATCAGAGGGATCCATCACTACACCTGCGGACCCTCAACCTGTAACCTCGAACAAGGGTTCCGTAGGGCAAGTGGGTCCCACCGACCGAAAAGGAAAACGAACCTAAGGTCTGGCAAATCATGAAGTCTTAACGCGCACTCGATGTGAATTACCGGCAAGGCCAGCGTCGAGGGTCAAGATCGAGTCAAAGTGCCTGACGAAAAGCCAGCATGACCTTGACTGATAATAGTCCACAAGGGATCTTGACTCGTCGTTGGTTAAGCAGTAATTAAACATGGATTGAGCGTTAATCCTTGATGACTCGGTGTCACACCGGGAACTGGTGCATAAGCCATGCGGGTCAAAGTCCGAGCCCCAGTCAAGATCGAGTCAAAGTTCATGATGGAAAACCGGCATGGCTTCGATTGAGTTAGGTCCGCGAGGGATCCTGACTTGGCACGTTGACCAGGGTTTGACCTACGCGGGGTATACACTGACACAGTCTGACACGGACCGGACCAAAAACCAACCGAGCCTCGAAAAAAAGTGTGTCACGGACAAGTGCAGGGTTGACACGAGGGTAAACCAATGGCTGTTTGGGTCATCCCGTGCTCGCACCAAGAGGCGTAGTAAGGCCTCCCAGGCTGCTACTGAGATTTTCCGGGTTAAGGACGTAGTGTGCAGTGTACGGTCAACGTGCGCGTAGTGTGCGACAGTCTGCATTCTTTTTTGAGTAAAAACAAAAATTTTCAAATGTGTCTTAAAAGCATGATGCATGCAAAAAAGATTTTTTTTTGAAAAGGAATTATTTTTTGAAAATATTTTTTTTAGAGCATGTAAGCACATAAACACATAAAACTTAAACATTAAAGAAATGAATCCGACAGTCAAAATTTTGACTTTTCTCGGGACGGTCAAATCGATAACAACACGAAATGAAAAAAAAAACACACACAAAAACAAAGGTTTCAAGTGTTGGTACGGAAGTTTGACCCGGAAAAGCTCCTTTTTTTTTTGAAATGAAAAAAAACAAGTTTTTTTATTTGTTGGAGAAACGAGTTTTATTTTTTGAAATGATACCAGTACGTGGCATGGGTATACCATAATTTATCCCAGGCTTCAATAATGAAGTGTTTTAACAGGAAGGTTAATGGTTTCCACCTATATACCGAGTATCATTTTTTTCTTTTGTTAAAAAAAAGCTTATTTTGTCTCCAGCGGAGTCGCCACTGTGATGTCACCCGATTTTTCTTTTTGGCGCCCGACAAAAGCTCTTTGGAAGTTTTTGAAAAATCTTTATCGGAATTTGAAAAATCAACGGAGTCACCACGCCGTTTTTAGTTTAAGGGGCCAAAACTTTGAAAAATGCCCAAAATTAGAGAAGTGAGTTCGAAGGTCACGTTACACTCCAGAAAGAACGTTTGGCGTTCACCCGAAATGCCTCGTATGACGAGTCTTCCTCACTTGAAGCTTTTTGTTGTGTGTGTGTGTTTTAAAAAAGACTTTCTTAAAAAGGAGTTTTCTGAAAATAACAGAAATTCTCGGGAATGAACTGAAAAACAGTTAGGAAAATAGTGATTAAACTGAAAATAACAGAAAACTGGAAATTGTTTGCAGAAGACAAAGTCATCCGCGTGGATGAGACTGTAGTGCAGTCTTATCCACGCGGATAGCCCTGCAGTTTCAATATTTTTTACAGTTTCCAGTTTAGTCATTGTAATTTCCAGAAAGTTAACTGGATTTACAGGACTTAACTGGAAATGTAACTGAAAGGACAGAAAGTAAAGGGGATGTTTGGATTTTGGCATCCATGCTTGTCCTCTTTTTCCCTAGACTTTGATTAGTGGTCATAGTTGATGAATCCACTTAATCAAGCCATCCCGCGGGTACATTAGGACTTTGTGAGCATTTCATTTGCTAGAGGGAAGGGGGATTTTGACATGAAAAGGTAAGTTGACAAGAGAGTTAGGTCAAGATGTATCAACTTTAGAGGAAGATCTCTAAGGTGGTCATAAGATGACCATCCTTGAGACCTATACTCAAGTGTATCTCCTACATCTTGTGTGACCTATTTTGTGAGTCTAGATGATTTTCATCCAAGGAAAGTATTCCAAGGTGAGCATCTTAGACATGGGGAGGGGGATTTGGAAGGAAGTAAAAATTATGGACCATTTGAAGTGGTCATCTATGGAGATGGACTCTAAGATGACCATACTTTAGGTCAAGTGAACAAACAATAACAAATAATGTAAAAGGGGAAATGGGGGATAACATGAAAGTAATGGAGAATGTGGATCACCTTAGAAGATCATCCATGGAAATGGATTCCATGGAGATCCCCTTGGATCCTTGGGACAAAAGGGAAAGGGGAGTTCAAGCAACAAGTAAGAACAACCACTCTACATCATTTATGTATGAAAATGTATGTATGAATGAGTTTTGAGTAAGGAAGAATAAGGGTTTTACCAATGTTTCTTGGACTTGTGTTTAGGGCTTGAAGGTTTCAAAGGTTTAGGAGTAGTTTTGGAGTGGATTTGAGGTTGGATTTGGTGTGGATTTTGAGTTGTGAGGGTGTAAATGGCTATTTGAGAATGGATTTTGACAGCATAACAGTGGGTTTTCGTATTTTTTGGCCTCTTTTCTGTGTTGTTAAACTGAGAGAGAAGGGCTGTATTTATAGGTTGGCTGGGGTACAATCTTATCCACGTGGATAAGATTGTAGGTACAATCTCATCCGCGCGGATGACCCCAGCAGCGTGCTTGGTCCTATGCAGAAAGCAGTTTTGGCTGTTTGCACTTGGTCAATATTCTCTTTTTTTTATTGGAAATGACAAATCTCAGCGAGGTGTTTGTTCATTTTTTTATTCCTAAGAGGTCCTTCCTCATTCAAATTGTCAAAATAATGTCCAAAATGCCCCTAAATGATCATAAATCATTAATTTGGGCTGACGGAACATTAACGACCCAGATTGGGGCACTTACACAAAGAAAAAAGAATATTGACTATTTAACAAACAGCCAAAACTGCTTTCTGCACAGGACCAGACATGTTGCTGATCCCATCCGCGCGGATGAGATTGTGCCTACAATCTCATCCACGCGGATAAGATTGCACCCCAGCCAACCTATAAATACAGCCCTTCTCCCTCAGTTTAAGGAGGCCAAAAATTACGAAATCCTACTGTTACTCTGCCAAAATCCATTCTCAAACAGCCCTCAACACCCTCACCACTCAAATTTAACACCAAATCCATCCCAAAACCACTCCTAACCCTTTGAAACCTTCAAACCCTAAACACAAACCCAAGAAACATTGGTAAACCCTTGTTCTCCCTACTCTAAACTCCTTTGTTCATGCATCCATTTCATGTCTCCATGATGTGATTTTACTTGTTGTTTATACCCCTTCCCCTTTGTCCTAGGATCCAAGAGGATCTCCGTGGAGTTCATCTCCATGGATGATTCTCTACAAGGATCCACATTTTACATTATGTATTTCCCTTGTCCCTTTTACATTAAGTAAGTCTTTACTTGTTATTTGCTCTTTTGACCTAAATGTGGTCATCTTGGAGATCATCTCCATAGATGATCACTTCAAATGGTCCATATTTTCACTTTCATGCCTCTTTACATTTCTAGTCCATAATTGTCCACTTGACCTATAAGATGATCACCTTGGAGTCCATCTCCATGGATGACCACTTCAAATGGTTCATAATCTTTGTTTTCTTGTAAATCCCCCTCCATAGTCTAGGATGCTCACCTTGGAACTCTTTCATTGGATGAATATCATCTAGACTCACAAATTAGGTCGCACAGGATGTATGAGATACACTTGAATATAGGTTTCAAGGATGGTCCTTCTTGTGACCACCTTAGAGATCTTCCTCTAAAAGTTGATACATCTTGACCTATCCATTGTTCATTAATTTACTTTCATGTCAAATCCCCCTCCCCTTTGCAAATGACATGTTTTTCAAGTCCTAATGTACCCCCGGGATGGCTTGATTAAGTGGATTCATCACTTATGACCACTAATCAAAGTCTAGGGAAAGAGAGGACAAAACATGGATGCCAAAAATCCAAACATTTCCTTTGTTTTCTGTTTACAGTTACATTTCCAGTTAAGTCCTGTAAATCCAGTTAGATTTCTGGAAATTACAGTGACTGATTAGGAAACTGTAAAAAATATTGACACTGAAGGTTAGTCCACGCGGATAAGATTGCACTACGATCTCATCCACGCAGATGACATTGTCATCAGCAAACAGTTTTCCAGTTTCTGTTATTTTTCCAGTTTAGTCACTGTTTTCAAATTGTTTTCCAGTTCAGTCCCTCGTGTTTCTGTTATTTCAAGAAAATCCTTTAATTAAAAAATCTCTTTTCAAAAGCACACACACACACACACACCACAAAAAGTTTCAAGTAAGGAAGACTCGTCGTACGAGGCATTCCGGGTGAACGCCAAACGTTCTCCCGGAGTGTAACGTGACCTCCGAACTCATTTCTCTAATTTTGGGCATTTTTCAAAGTTTTGGCCCCTTAAACTAAAAACGGCGTGGCGACTCCGTTGACTTTTCAAAGTCCGATAAAAGATTTTCCAAAAACTCCCAAAAAAGGTTTTGTCGGGCTGCCAAAGAAAAATCGGGTACATCACAATGGCGATTCCGGTGGGGATTATAAGCTTTTTTTTATAAAAAAACTCGTTTTTCAAATAATAAATAAAACTTGTTTTTCTAAAAATATAAAGAAGCTTTTGTGGGTCAAACTTCCGTCCCAACACTTGAAATTTTTGTTTTGTGTGTATATGTGTTTTCCCATTATGCGTTGTTATCGGTTTGACCGTCCCGAAAAAGCCAAATTTTGACTGTCGAATCCATTTCTTTAACTGTGCAAATTTTATGTGCTTATGTGCTTTTATGCTTTCAAAAAAAACGCTCATTATATAGGCTGGAAACCATTAACCTTCCCGTCAAACGCTTCAATTTTGGAGCCTGGGATAAAATATGGTTTAACAACGCCACGTACTGTATTATTTCAAAAAAAAAAATTGTTTTCAAAAAAAAATCTTTTTTCATGCAACATGCCTTTAAGACACATTTGAAAATTTTTGTTTTTACTCAAAATGGAATTTAGACTGCCGCACACTACGCGCACGCAGACCGTACACTACACACTACGTCCTTAACCCGGAAAATCTCAGTAGCAGCCTGGGAGACCTTACTACGCCTCTCGGTGCGAGCACGGAACGACCCAAACAGCCATTGGTTTAGCCTCATGTCGACCCTGCACTTGTCCGTGACACACATTTTGTCCGAGACTTGGTTGGTTTTTTAGTCTGGTCCGTGTCAGACTGTGTCAGTGTATACCTCGTGTCGATCAAACCCTAGACAACGTGCCGAGTCAAGATCCTCCGTGGACTTAAATCAGTCAAGGTCATGCCGATTTTCCATCATGAACTTTGACTAGATCTTGACTGGGGCTTGGACTTGGACATTGACCCGCACGATTTATGCTTCGGCTCCCGGTGTGACATCGAGTCATCAAGGATTAACGCCCAGTCCATACTTATTTACCGCTTAACCAACGACGAGTCAAGATCTTTTGTGGACAATTATCAGTCAAGGTCATGCCGACTTTTCGTCAGGCACCTTAACTCGATCTTGACCCTCGACACTGGCTTTGCCGGTAATTTACATCGAACGCGCGTTAAGACTTCATGATTCGCCAGACCTTAGGTCCGTTTTCCTTTTCGTTCGGTGGGACCCGCTTGCCCTATGGAACCCTTGTAAGAGGTTACAGGTTGAGGGTCCGTAGGCGTAGTGATGGGTCCCACTGATCCAGGACTTAGAGTAGTTTTAAAAAAAGCAATCTTTTCCAACCATTTAGGATTTAAGAAAACTCGTTTTAAGTAAACTTAAACAAATAACTGTATGTTGCATGAGCCCTGAGCCCAAACACCTACCCCTTTTCAACTCCCAAAGTCTGAACCTCCCTTATATCTTCCTCCCGCAGCACCTCGCAAAGCTTGGGTACGGACACCGGGTCACCGTCTGGTCAGTTGGAAGAATCAAGCACATCGTCAGCTTCATCGTTCGCTTCAACACCGGCTTTCAGAATGTCTGCATTAACTGGTAACAATGGGGACAATACCACTCCGCCTCCCGAGACTCCTCAGACAGAACAACAGTGGAATCAATTGGCAGAACAGATGAGACTGCGATAGGAAGCTCAGATGAACAGCCTTCTGGAAGCTATTAGGGGCCACGGTTTGGCCGCCAGTCTCCTCCCCGATGGCACTTTCACCGTAGAGGAGGAAGAGGACCCTAATCCCACTCTCGGTTGCCCTGACTACACCAGAATGCCACCAATAGCCTCCTATGGCACCACTGCCGGAACCATGCTCCTCGACCTATGGGTCAGCCAGCTCCTCAACCGCAGTCCAGTGGTCCCATACAGTTCAGCGGAGCAAGCCAGTTTGCTGTCCCTCAGTGGGGATAGAATCAGTATGGAATGTCTTCCCATGGTTGGGGGTACCTTGGAATGCCGCAGTAAGTTGGGATCCCACCGCAGTCCGAAATCGATCAGTCCGGGCCTTCACAAAAATAGTTCAGAGTGCCGCAGCAACAATCTGGAATGCCGCCGCAACATTTTGGTTTAGGACAACAGTCAGGTGTCCCTTCTAAAAATGATACTGGTCCAGCAGCTCCCAGCGCCTCGCCAGCCTCCACAAACCCGTTCCTCACTTAAGGTCCTATGGGTCAGCAAGCCCCCATCCCAGTCTCATCAGAATCACCAGGACTACAGTATCCTCCCGGTTATACACCATCACCTCAGCCAGGCATGCAGTTCAACAACCAAGGGCCATGACCCGCACTTAAGTTTCCCTATGAGTCTCACACCGGGAACCCAAGCTACCCATCCACTTCTGGTCTGCCACTACCCTCTTTGCCCATTGGAAATCAGCAGCAGGTCGCTGGGTGCTATCCTTTTGCCCAGGCTCCTACTTACGCTCCCCAGGGTAATATAGGCTAAGGACAGGTTTACACCTATGCCCCGGGCCCGACCATCCCTTCCACCAGTGTGCCGCCGATGGTAGCTCCTCTCTCCAGCTCGGTCACTGATTTGAAAGTTTCGGCTCCACTACTGGACCCTCATATGGATTGGTTCATGGAACAACATAAGGAAATGAAAGCACAGATCGCTGAACTGACAGGAAAGAAGGCTGCCCTCCGGCCCACAGATCCTGATTCTATTGTGCCTCTAGCCCACAAGTTCGTGATGCCTAACTTGGAACTGTTTGATGGGCCTGCCTGCCCCAAGACCCACCTTGACACGTACACCCTAGCCATGAAAGCCAAAGGGTGTACTAACCAGGAGTTGACTGATTACTTCAGCCTCTCCTTAAAGTTGGGGGCTCTAAAGTGGTTCTTCCGGTTGAAACCCGAGTCCAGGGCCACTTGGGAACAAATCACCAACGCCTTCACCGAAAAATACAAAGCCAACCTGGAATGGGAGACAAATCGGGTAGACTTGCAAACAACTATGCAATGCCCTGACGAGAACATCAGTTATTTTTACAAACGTTGGAACCTTAAGTTGAGTGAAATGGCCATCCCTCCTTCTGATGAAGAACAGTTGGACATCTTTTAGTCATGTTTGAATCCTCACTTAAGAGCATCCCTTAGTAATTTCCCCTATCCAGATCTGCGTGCCATGGTCAACTCTGGGAGTAAATTTGAGAAGGCTTACAATCAGCAACAAGCCTCTGCCCCTACTTTCCGCTACCGAGCCACCACCTCTAATCCAGCTCCTACCCAACCCAAGGGCAAAGAAGCAATCAACTTCGCTACTCAGAATTGAAACAATGCCACTCCTTTCATGCCAAGGAAATTCGAGATGCCCAAACCTCAGAATATAAAGTTCAGTAACTTCGGGATGCCCCTGAGCGATGTTTTCAGAGGACTGGTCAAAGAGGGCTTGATTCAGCCTTTGGACAATTATCAGCCCAGGGACCCCAACATCCCTTTGGACACTACTAAACACTGTGTTTTTCATCAGTACCATGGGCACCTTACTGACGATTGTATAACTCTGAAGAAGGCCATACGAGGGTTAATTGAAAAGGGTAAGCTGGAGGTACCTGAAGGGCCTAATACAGTCAACAATCCATTACCTAGAAACAACAATAGGGTGAACATGATTGAAATTGGAGAGCCTTCTCACGCCAGGGAAAATATGGATGTTATCCAAGAAACGTGCCCAGAAGAGCTGACCGAGAAAGCAAATAAGGCCCCCCAAGTGCCCATGTTTAACTTCGTCGATGATCCTGAATTCGGATCCCCTTCCAGCCTTGAGAACGATGAACAGACTAACCCTCCCTGTTAGCAGCTTCTTGCGGGAATATGAAGCTCGCTACTTCTCATAGGAAGGAATAGTTGACAATGGAAAACTGGGGCTATTCAGATCGAACTATGAGAAGACCATTTACACGAGATGGCTAGAGCTCTCGAGGAGGATTGAGCAAGGGAGCTTCAGGCAGGCACCTGTATTGGGGCATATTAGTAAAGAGGCTGAAGCATACCTCAAACTGATACACTTCTGCAAAATGGTTCTGGGAGAAGCCGAATACACTCCTGATAACAGTGAAGATGAAGGATCAGATGAGGAAGATTGCTTCCATATCCTGCCTGGAGTCAAATATGTATTGCCGCCTCCCACTCTTCCCCCACAGTTCCTGGGAGGAAAATCCGAATTACAATTGCCGCTTCCAGCATTGGGAGCCTATGACAACTTCTGTGGTTGCACATGCTTATCTTCCCCTGATAGCAATGATCGGCATTCTATCTTAGCCAACATTCAGGTAGCATGGGACGATGACTCTGGTGATAGTGATGACGTCGAAAGCGTAGAATCAACTAAGGCTCAAGAACCAGAAACAGTTTGGAACAATCACGCCGAAAATGACCGCATGAGTGCCAGACATAATGGGTGGCTATCAGCAAGTGACGACGAAGATCCGCCAGAAAATGCGAATGAGGAATCAATGGAAACTGACCTCGATGTTGAGCCCCTCTCAAGATGCGATTGTGGTCACTGCCCAACCTTGAATACATCGGAGGATGAGGAGCAGCCCAACCCGTTTGAAGAAGAATATGAATCTGAGGTCCTGGAGCACAATGTCCCCTATGGAGAACTAGTAGGCGAATGGAGAAATTTTATTGAAGCACTAGTCGAAAAAGGAAACTTCCAGCCTCCGACAGACAATGAGTTTGTAAACGTCATTAGATCCCTTTCTTCCTCCCCTAGAATCGACGGCATCACTGCTGTGAGAGTCACTGATGAACCTCTCGAGTACAATGAGTGCCTGGAATCGCTAAAAAGGGTTATGGATCTGGAAGCCACTCCGGTTGCCTTCATACCTATAAACCAGCATGACGCCTTCCTGATAGCCCCGATACCCGAAAACGGACCCCGAGTGCTCTTCATTTGGACTCAGGTGTCACGAGCCGCTGTGTTGGGCCATAAGAACGAGCATTGTCAATCCTTCACTTGTGGTTGCCCGGCTTGCAAAAGCGAAAGGAAAATGGTGTACGATGAAATGGAAGCTGATAGCCTGAAAATTGAAGAAACTTCAGGGACGACAGAGTGACCGAAGATATGAAAGCCATGGATTTTCCCGGGGCTGAATATGTAGATGTCGTAGAGTTTAACACTGCTCACCATACTTTGGGGAAAGGATTCTCGAGCATCCTCCCAAACAGAACGCCATAGTAATCTCTAGTGTTGAGTATAATAAAAAGCAGCCAGGACTGCTGTATAAAGAAGGAGACGAAGGGGAGAAGCCACCAAGCCCTGGAGGTAATAGTTCCTGCTGCATGTTAACTGTGGGCAAGCTCAAACAAGCCTTGGACAATATAGACCATGATCACAAGGATGAGGATGAATCGGAAGAGGCCCTAGCCCTATGGGACATTCAAGGAACGACGACACATTCCTTGGTTCAAAAACCCGTAACTTGGGAAGCAATCCGGAAGGCTGCCCAGTCAGAAGCCAGTAATACTCACAATCCCCAAGCTCAGCCCCTCACTATTGCCAAGCTCTGGGAAACTTGTAACAGAATCAGTCAGAGCCAGTGGCCAGTTGCCAAGCAAGCTCCTTCGTTGACCCTAGCAGCATTGAAAGAATCCTGCAAAGAAGGAACATATAAGCCGGAGAAAGAAGTGTATCTGTTAACCAGGTCTGGGCAAATCCACTAGAGTAACCCCAAATCAGAAAAGAAGCCAGCAGATCAGGCACCCAGGGTGAACCGTAATCCTTATGCCAGGACAGCTAAAACTCCCGACCCCGAGAAAGAGGATCCTGTGCTCACTCAGTTGAAGAAGACTCAAGCCAATATCTCCATATGGTCCTTACTCACCTCATCTTATCCTCACAAGCTAAAATTGGAGGAAAGTCTGGCCCGCACCCTGGTTCCTATTGATGCTACCCCTGATGACGTGGTACAGTTAATTGGGAACATCCATTATGGGAACAAAGTCACCTTTACATACCTCGATCTCCCCCAGTTCGGAGCCGATCATAATGAACCTCTCTTCATCACGGTCCAGCTAGATGAACGATGCCTCCCTCGGGTCCTAGTCGACAATGGGTCTAGAATGAACATCCTCCCAGCAAAGATCATGAGCCTGCTCGGCATCAAGCCCACAAACCTGAAGCCTTCCTCCCTTACTGTCAAGGCCTATGACTCAACGTCTCATACAATACTTGGGGCTGCTACTTTGAACCTGTGGTTTGTCAAGAAGATGATACCTGTAGAATTCCAGGTCATTGATATCCCAATCACCTTTAATGCTCTTTTGGGTAGACCTTGGCTGCACCAAGTTAATGGAGTCGCTTCAAGCCTTCATCAGTGTGTGAAGTTCGTTTCAGATGGGGCCCTAACAACCATTTACAGAGACCTAGTTACTCTGGAGGGCACTGACACGGGTGGAATACCCATCCTGGAAATCAAGCATGATGAACATGGTCTTATGCTAACTAGTTTCACGATTGAGTCTCCTAAAGCCCAAGTTTGCAATGTTGATCTGACAGTCACCCGAGACAAAATTCCTCCCATCATGAGGATGATGAGAAAGATGAACTACCTGCCTGGTCTGGGTCTTGGGAAATGCCTACAAGGGAATCACAAGGTCATTGAGGTGAAGGAACAGAAAACTCGCCACGGCCTGGGGTATGAGCCAACCTCGAAGGAGATTGCGAAAGAAAAAGAAATTGCTCGGAAAAGGAGGGAGGCCGTTGCAAAAAAGATTCCTTACGGTGGTCCTAAATCTCTCCCTTTCAGTCTTAACATGACTGACTACTTCGTAAAGGGCGCTTCGCAGGTGGACAACGCCACAGTCAAACAGCCCACTCCTACAGAAGGCTGGTTGAAACTACAAGAGAATCTTAGCAAATTCAGAAGAACCAAAGCCAACCCCGTCCGAAGAATGTTTCTCGATTTACCCAATATACCTGAGGCTACTACCACCATAAAAAGTGAGTATACTTTCAAAGGAGTGTCGGAGCTGGTGAAGTTGTTTGAGAAGCTCAATGAGGTCATCCCGACTGTCGAAGAGGCCACAAAAGCTGAGTTTGAACTAGTCATACCGAAGGCCAAGACTCCAGAATTCTCTCTAGATGAATGGGATGGTCCCGTCATGCAGCAGATGTTTGGGGAAGAAGTACAGATTCCAGACCTGATTGACCTGGGTCCAGTGAAAGAAATGATTGTGGTAACTGAAGCGGGAGGACAGAAATTGCCAGATCCCCAAGCCATGGTCATGCAGTCTACAATGCCCCTAAAAAATTGGGAGACTCTCTCTGGTCCGTCCGCGAGCAAAGAACAAATGATCACAAAGCTTGGATTGGTCCCTCGTCCCCTTGTGTCCGCCTATCTCAAGTCCTCTGAGTCTCTTATCTTCGAATTTGAGTCTCTAGAGTCGTCTGATGGCCTTATGCCAGAAGACTACGAAATTGTAGCCAATGCTGTACTTCCTTTTGCTCTAAATGAAATGATCGACCTTTCCGAGTATCCTCTGATCACCACTTTTACTAATGATAAATTAACTAATAACTTAAAAACGGTTAATAATGATTCACTAGATAAAGATGCAGACACACTAAACGAACAATACATTAAAGAAATCTTTAAGCAGGTTGTCGAGAAAGAGGAAAACGGAGCCCAAGCTGCCGAAGAGGTTTTGACTCGTGTGAATCTGGGGACTGCAGAAGAGCCTAAAGAGATGCAGATTGGCAGTTTCGTCAATGGTACCGAATAAGCAACCCTGACTGAACTACTCAAAGAATTTGTGGATGTGTTTGCATGGTCTTACAAGGATATGCCCGGCCTCGATCCCTCCATAGTGGAACACCGGATATCGTTAGACCCAGAAGTCAAGCCAGTAAAGCAAAAGCTGAGAAAGATCAAGCCCGAATGGTCGTTACAAGTAAAGGAAGAGATTGAGAAGATGCTCAAGGCGGGATACATCCGGGTCATCGAATATCCAACCTGGCTCTCCAACATCGTAACAGTCACCAAGGCTAACGGGAAAGTCCGATGCTGTGTGGATTTTAGAGATCTCAACAAAGCCAGCCCAAAGGATGACTTCCCCCTGTCTAATATCGACATGCTGGTAGATACCACAGCCAACTACGAAGTCAAGTCTTTCGTCGACGGTTTCGCCGGCTACAACCAGATCAAAATGGCCGAAGAGGACCAGGCCAAGACAGCTTTTACTACTCCATGGGGGACATACTGTTACACAGTCATGCCTTTTGGTCTGAAGAACGCTGGGGCTACCTATCAGAGGGCAGCCACCGCCCTATTCCACGACATGATTCATAAAGAGATTGAGGTCTACGTGGATGACATGATAGTCCACTCTAAAGGATCCAATGGCCAGCACTTCATCAATTTGAGAAAATTCTTCGACCGTCTCAGAGAACATTCCATGAGGCTGAACCCGGCAAAATGCTCCTTCGGCGTCAAGCGAGGCAAGGTGTTGGGATTTATGGTAACTGAACGGGGAATCGAAGCAGACCCTCAGAAGATCAAAGCCATAGTTGAGATGAAACCGCCTCAAACACTGACATAAGTCAAATCTTTCATGGGTAGGCTATAGTATATAAGCTGCTTTGTGACTCAACTAACCTCTATCTGCGAGCCTATCGTTAAGCTGATGAAGAAGAGCACATGCAGTGAATGGACCCCAGAATGACAGTTCGCTTTTGAGAAGATCAAGGCATACCTTGTGAATCCCCTAATCCTTTGCCCCCCATATCGGCAAAAGCCACTATTTCTATACTTGACTGTCACAGATACATCAATTGGGGCTATGTTGGCACAGGAAAAGAAAGATTCCAAAGTTGAAAGCGCCATCTACTTTGTGAGCAGAAAATTACAAGGCAGCGAACTCAACTACTCAGCTTGTGAGAAAACCTGCGCAGGTCTAGTATGGGTAGTGGGAAAGTTGAAGCATTACATGCAGTCTCACTCAGTACACTTGGTCTCAAGGCTGGACCCCATCAAGTACCTGTTCGACAAGCCCTCCCTCTCCATGAGATTGGCAAAATGGTCATTCTTTCTGGCCGAATACGACATCACTTATGTGACAAGAAAATCCGTGAAAGGGCGAATAATGGCTTAACAATTGGCCAACTTCCCAAGTGACGAATGCCAAGGACCTGAACCTCAATTTCCTGACGATGAAATTTTAGCTCTAGAAGGAGAAAATCGCTGGCAGCTCTTCTTTGATGGGGCAGCGAACAGATGGGGGAATGGAATAGGAATGCTCCTGGTCGATCCCACTGACGAAAATACTCCCATAGCCGTAAAGCTTAATTTTGAGGTCATTCTCACTAACAATGCCGCCGAGTATGAAGCTTGCATAGCCGGATTGGAGGCTGCTTTAGAAAGGAACATCATGGAGTTGGAAGTATACGGTGACTCTGCTCTCATCATCAACCAAGTGTCCAACAAGTGGAAAACAGTGGATCCAGGTCTGCAAAAGTATCACGCCTATATGGAAGACCTCGTGGCCCAGTTCAAAGAGGTCAGCTTCCACTATATGCCCAGAGATCGCAACAGGTTCGCAGATGCCCTGGAAACCCTAGCCTCTCTTATCGAAATACCTGAAGGAAAATCAGTCAAGCTCTTCAGGGTTGGGAGAAGAGAAAACCCAGCCTACTATTTTGAA
Organism: Adenophora triphylla var. japonica; assembly: GCA_022495995.1. Classification (NCBI taxonomy): domain Eukaryota; kingdom Viridiplantae; phylum Streptophyta; class Magnoliopsida; order Asterales; family Campanulaceae; genus Adenophora; species Adenophora triphylla. The sequence goes on along the minus strand of JAFEMH010004827.1, from coordinate 61,866 downwards.
ATTGAAGCAGAAAATGAATCAGTGAATGACCCGTGGTATGCTCAGATCTACCAATACCTAAAAAGCGGTGAAGCCTCATTCAAAAATGAAGATGGGGAATACAAAGAAGGAATCAAGGCAAGGAGCATGATAGCTCTAAAACACCTGGCTTCCCACTACGTCCTTCTGGGAGATACGATGTACAAAAAGCGCTACCGGGGTCCCCTCTTACGCTGCATCAGCAAGCAAAAGGCCGTTGAGCTAATGAATGAAGTACATGGTGGTACCTGTGGCCCCCACATGAATGCTCGAGCCATAATGCAAGTCATCCTGAGAATGGACTATTTCTGGATCTCTATGGAGACGGATTGTATCCAGTTCGTGAGAAACTGCAACAAATGTCAGTGCTATTCAAATCTCAACCATTTGCCTCCACACGACCTCTACTGCATGACAACCCCTTGGCCTATCGTTACCTGGGGAATCGACGTCTTTGGCAAGGTTACACCTCCAGGAAGCAATGGTCATGAATTCGTCCTGGTAGCCATAGATTATTTCACCAAATGGGTTGAGGCAAAGTATTACAAGGTCCTTAATTCCAAGAAGGTGGCCCTCTTTCTCAAAGAAAACATCATGTGCAGATACGGGTTGCCGGCTAAATTAATTTCTGACAATGGCTCTCATTTTGAAGGAGAATGCGACAGATTGCTGACAATGTTCAAAATAACTCGTCACAAGTCATCCCCTTATCGGCCCCAAACCAACGGCGCCGTTGAAGCAGCAAACAAGACTTTAGAAAACATCATCAGAAAGATGGTTGTCTGAGCCAGAGATTGGCCAGACAAGCTCCACCTTGTCCTCTGGGGATACAGAACATCCGTCAGAACTGCCACAGGAGAAATGCCATTTTCCCTCACTTACGGAATGGAGGCCGTCCTCCCAATCGAATTGGAAATCCCCTCACTCCGTGTGTTGTTGGAAAATCAAGTCAACGAAGTCGAATGGCTCCAGAGTTGCCACAATGAGTTGGCCTTGTTGGATGAACGTCGTTTAAAAGCCATAGAACACACCCGGGCTTACCAAGCAAAAATGACCAGAGCCTTTGACAAGAAAGTGAAACATCGGGACATCCGAGAAGGTGACATCGTGCTAAAAGAGAAGCCTCCGACCCACGTCAATCCACTTGGCAAATGGGAGCCCGTCTGGATCGGACCCTATGTAGTTCAGAAGATCTTCTCTGGAGGAGCCATGCAGTTCGCAGACTTAGATGGAAATCCTTTTGTGCATCCAGTAAACGGAGACAAGCTCCGTAGATACTATGTCTGAAGACTGAGTCATTTCCCTCCCAAAAGTGCTAAAAGAGTAATACCCAACTAGGTTGAAAACCCGAAAGGATGGCCTATGTAAAAAATAGGGTTGCGCTTCTCTTGTCCCTCACTCTACCTACCCCCTCTAAAAAAATGATGAACAACTCATAGAGTCGAACTACGGAGACCTGAGCCCCTTAGTCCTCTTGTAAAAGGGGAACGTAGGCAGCTGTAAGTATCCCAATCTGGATCACTCCCTTCCAAACGCACGGGAAACACTGCAAACTCACACAAACGTGATCTCGAACACCCGTAGCCTTCAAAAACCCTAAAAACCACCAACCAAACCAGGGGGGCCTTTCTGGGATAAAAAAGTACAAAAGGACTTTTTAGGAATTTTGGAAATTTTGGAAAAGCAATACTGGTCCGTGCGGACCACTTTGCTCCCAGACATAATTATTACAAAATCCTCTTAAAGTCCACAATATTCCCTTAAATCCAGGAAAACCAAAAATCTGGTAATGGCAGACTGTGTAGTGCGTCATAGTTAGCCAGAATCTGGACCCCATAAATAGAGGGTTCCCCCCTCATATTTTTCACACCTCCTCTCTTCTCTCTCTCCCCTCAACCTTCAGGCCCCCTTCTAAGACCCTTCGGGGCAATCCTGGTCCCTTTCGGTTCCCTCCGGGGCATTTTGAGGCCCCTTGTGGTACTCCGAAGCCTTGCCGAGCGCTCTCGAGACGCTCCCGAGCTGCCCCGAGGCACTCCCGAGGCATCTTGAAGCCTTGCCGATCCATCCTGAAGCCTTGCCGATCCATCCCGAAGCCTTGCCGATCCATCCCGAGGCATTCCGGTCCATCCCGAAGTGTCCCGATCCTTTCCGAGCACAACCGACGATCCCGACGCACGCCGGAACTCTGCCCGAGCACAACCGACGATTCCGACGCACGCCGAACCTCTGCCCGAGTCCAGTCAACAATCCCGACGATCCCGACGCACGCCGAACCTCTGCCCGAGTACACACCTGACACTTCCAAGGCACGCCGAAACTCTGTCCGCAGACACCGGTACACATCCCGAAGCAATCCCGGTCCATCCCGAAACACTATTCAACACTCAAACACTATTCCCAAGCGGAAGACAGACACGAACCAACATTGGTAAGGCTTCCTTCCTACACTATTCAATACATTTCAATACACAGTACACAATGTAGACATTATATACAATATACAATTTTAAAAGCACAAACACACACACACACAACTTTTAAAGAAATAAGGGGTACCGAAAGACTCGTTTTTACGAGGCGACTCGGGTGCGCTCTACTATGCTCTTCCCGAGGAGTAACCTGACCTCCGAACTCAAAAATCTCATCACACAACAACAGTTTTTAAACTAAGCCTTTTTTCAATGTTTTGGGCTAAATCAAAACGACGTGGCGACTCTACGAAACAAAACGCAGCGAGACACCTCCTCGAACAAAAAACGAGCAGCGAGATGCCGGGGCCCGCGCACGAGCCGGATCTGGGTAATTTCAGTTGGCGACTCTGCTGGGGATGTTTGTTTTAAAATTTTTTAAACAAAAAATAAAAGATTTTTAAAACAATGATGAGGGTCAAACTTTCATTTTACCCCTTTCTTTAACTGTTGTGTGTGTGTGCATGTGCTTTACTTTTTATTTACAAAAAAAAAATAAAAATTAAAAAAAATGCATCATTATACATTTGTGTACATACAAAAAAAAAATTCTTCAAAAATTTCTGTTTTCCTCAGAAAAAGAATTTTAGTCACCGCACGCTACTCGCACTGCTGCCTCGGTACACCGCACGCTACGCGCACTTGCTGCCTCGGTACACTGCACACTACAACCCTCAACCCGGAGTGGTCTTAGTTGCAGTCCGTTTGGTCTTCCTAGGCCTCTTGGACGCGCACGGGATCATTCCAAACATCCCATCCTAGCCAGTGTCAACCCTGCACGCTTGCATCACACTCTGTCCAGACTCGATTGGTTTTTACCCAGTCCATGTCATACAGCCTGGATACAGATCCCTTGCGCAAGCAAAGCGATGAAAGGTAATGCTAAAATCTTGACCCGATCTTGATTTCCAAAGCTACACCTTGACGATGCTCCATCCCGGATATACATCCATGCCCACATGACACCATGTCATCAAGACTTTAATACGTCAGCCATGACAATATGACCTAGCCAACGCCTAATGTCACAGATCCCTTGCGCAAGCAAGGTAAAAGAGCTCATGCCGAACTCTCGACCAGATCTTGACTCAGGTGCCGGCTTGGCTCACTATTCACATGGCCGACGCATTAAAACGAACATGACAGGCTCTGTCCTTAGGTTCAGATTTTTCTTTTAGGCCGGTGGAAACCGCTTGCCCTATAGGACCCTCGCCCGGGGCTGTCCACCCCGGGATGTCGAAATACAGGTACAAAATGAGGGGCTTATAGCCGCACTGATGGTCTCCACTGACCCAGGATCTAGCATAGTTGCGAAAAACAAGAGAAATCTTTTCCAACCTACCTAGGATTCTGAGAAAACACTGTTTTAAGTAAATTAAAACAACAAAAAAATTAACATAAATAAAAAAAAATGGAAACTGCATGTCACATGAGCTTTCCCCCCTTATCCATAAAGGCCTTCCCATGTCTAAACCATACCCGTCACCCCCTCCAGCGAACCGAGAGTGGTTGAGAGTACCCGGGAGCCGCCTTTTCAGTATCGAAGTTACAAGGTCTGACAGCCCTTCCGGTTCAGCGGTCCGAACAGTCCGCTACTCCCCCATGGCGGGATCAACAGATAACAGTGAGGGAACGGAACCCCTCCACTGAGAAACCTCCATACAATGGAGGAGGTGTTGCAAGCCTTCGAAACTCTCAAGAAGCGCCAAGAAGAACAGCAAGCCTGGATCGTAGATACCATGCGCCGTCGCGGAGCCGTTGCTGTTCCCCAAACGGATGGGACCTTCGTTCTCATAGAAGACAAAGAAATACCTGCTCCCCCGGGTCCTCAAAGCTATCAGCAGGTCCTGCCTCTGCCAAGCTACGAAAACCAAGCAACGCAAAGCAGCTCCCGCTCAAAGCTTCACTCGGGCATCAGTCAAGCAGCTCCGACTTGCCCGCCTCAGCACGGTCAGTTTCCCGGCCCTGCGCCACAAGCTCAATACCAACAGCACACATACGTGCCTGCTCCGCCAGATCCCAATGCATCTCGGTATCCCCCTGGATTTAATCCTTTGCCTCTATATGAGCCTCGCATCCATAATCTAAAATCCCAATGTCTGCCAGGGACAGACATCCCAAGCGGATATACATTTTAAACCTACCACCCGCTGGTCTGCCACTTGGGGCTAATGAAACATTTCCCCAATTCCAAAACACAACCATTAGCGGCCCGAGTAATCACACCCACAATTAGAACAATCCGGGATACGGGATGGTATACACTCAACTACCTCCTCAAGACTCCCGAATGGCGATCCCATCAACCAATGCACCTCCATCTTTGGTTCCCATCCCCGAAAATGGCAACCTGCCTCAACCTACTGACCCTCACATGGCTTGGTTGATCGAACAAATGAAGGACATGCAAGGCAAACTGGCCAACTCTCGGAAGGACTCCCTCATTCCCACAAATCCGAACAAGGTGGCTCCTCTTCCTCCAAAGTTTAGGATGTCATAAATGGAAAAGTTCAACGGGACATAATGCCCGAAGACTCACATCGACACCTATGTCTTGGGTATGAGAGCCAAATGGGAAACCCCTCAATAAATGGCGGATCACTTCCAGCATTCTCTCTAATCCACCGCATTAAGGTGGTTCCTCAACGTGAAGGCAGAAAACCGCTCCACATGGGATCAAATTAGCGAAATCTTCTTGGAGAAGTACCGCGCCAACCTTGAATGGGAAACAAACCGCCATGGTCTGCAAGCCACCGAACAAATGGATGACGAACCAGTAGGCGAGTTCTACAAAAGATGGAACTGGAAGCTAAGCGAGATAATGGATCCACTTTCCAAAGAAGAGCAAATGGACATCTTCCATTCCTGCCTCAAACCATCTCTGAGGACCTTGATCAGCCATCACTTTTATCCAGACCTCCGCGCCATGGTCAACACCGAAACCAAGTTCGAAAAGACCTTGAGCCTCCAGAAGACAACAACAACTCCTGCTTCGTCATACTACTATCGGGCAAACCAGTCAAATCCAGCACCTGTCCCGAACAAGGGGAAGGAAGCAGCCGGAACAGTCCACTACATCCAGAACGGAGCTCCGATAAACCACAATCAAGCACCCCCGAGGAACAATAATCCTCCTCGCCCACAACAGTTCCAGCACTTTGACAACCTCGAAATGCCCCTGGGCCAAGTGTTTGAAGCATTGGTGAAGCGGAATCTCCTCAAACCTCTCGAGAATTTCCAGCCAAAGACTATCAAACCCAACATGGATATGAGCAAGCACTGCGCATTCCACAACTACCCCAGTCACACCACCGACGATTGCTTCGTACTGAAGCAAGTAGTCCAGGGGCTAATCGAAAAAGGAAAGTTGGAACGCCCCCGTGGCCCCAACACAATCGGAAACCCGTTCCCCCGAAACGACAGGGTAAACATGATAGCCTTCAGCGAGACTCCATGAAAGAGTAGGTCCCCTGCTATCTCTGAAACTATCAACATGCTATCCCGCTACGACTGGGAATGTGAAACCAGAGTCAAATGCTCCCGCGAATGGGAATCCAGACAAGAACACCCAAGGATGACTGTCTCCCTACGATCTCTGCCACGATCGAGACACACCAATGGATGGATCGAACGCTCCTCGGAGGAGACTGAATCAAACAGCAGTGTCGAAAGCAGTCTATCCTTCACAGACGCAGACTTGCCGATGTGTGAAAACAGGCACAACGAGGCCCTCCTCATCCTCATAAAGATAGAGAGGTTCTACCTCCCAAACGTCTTGGTCGACAATGGCTCTGCAGTCAATATCATTGCCATGCGCACAATAAAATGACTCCGTGTCGACCGCTCCTTGATGAGACCTTCACCTCGGATAATCAGAGCTTACGACTCCACTCCATGCCCGGTCTTGGGGGTAATCAATCTGAGGATCCAATTCGACGAACAAATGGAGTCGATAGAGTTCCAAGTCGTGGAAATCAACTCCACTTTCTCTGCCCTGCTGGGATGACCCTGGCTACACCAGATGAAAGCAGTATCATCTACTATTCACCAATGTGTGAAATTCATCAACGCCAACGGAAACCTCGAAGTGATCCACGGAAGCAGCATGATGGAGAGCGCTTGGCCAGCAAGCTATTACCCAGAAGAAGGTCCCGACATGACCGAATATTCCTCTGCAGATGAATCTCTAGTCATGACCCACTACGAAAGAAATCCCTACATCCACGCACTAAGCCATGACAATCTAGAGATCGAAGAACTCATGGGCCAAGAAGACAACTCTGAATTATGCGACTGCGAAGAATGCATGAAGGAAGATCAAGAGATAGACGCCCAGATGGAACTTGATCAAGAAGTAGACTCATACTTCGATGAAAATCCTCCTGAGGAAAGCTGGCCCATCACCAACACGATGGAACAGGATAACCCCCATGCCAACACACTCGGATCTCACGGGGACAACCACCACAGCATAGTCCAATTCAACATCCCGATGTCTGACCTGGAAGAACAATGGCGCGACCTCCTCCAAAGCCTAATCAGAGAAGGAGAGATAACATGCCCCCTCGATTCAGATATCGTGAATGTCATCCAAGCAAAGATCTCAGATAAGGAAGAAAATTCTATGAAGATAATCAACATCAGCAAGAATCAGCTCCGAATCAGCGAATGCTTCGCCCTCCTGGAAGAAGCTCTCCATGACTTCTATTGTTAAGAGACCCCGAGATCTGGTAACAACACCAATGGAGGGACACCGTCAAAGTAGCAGCCTAAATCCTTCGCCATTTGGTTTGAAGTCGAACCAAAAGCAAGCCACCTTCCGGGAGCGGCATCGACTGAAGAATGGCCCCCAAAGCCATCTCCACCCTCTCTAGACCTACAGCCTGCAAAGAGCAATGAAGCCTGGTCCAATCCCTCGTCACCTAGAGTCTAGCTTCGAGTCATGTTGTCTTTAAACTCGAGTCTTTCGAGTTGTTCGATGGATTTACGCCAGAAGATTAGAGTCCGTGTATCTTCTCTACGCTTTCAATAAAAAGGTCCGGCCTTTCTAAAAATATCCTTTCATTGCATCCTTAACAAATGATGAGTAAACTAAATGAAAAACAGTTAATAACAATTCATCTAACAAAGAAGCAGACACATTAATTGAACAATGCATTAAACAAACATTTAAGCATGTTGTCAAACGAGAGAAAAACCTGGCCCAAGCTGCCGAGAAGGTTTTAATCACATTGAATTTGGGAACTGCTGAAGAGCCCAAGAGACGCAAATCAGCGCAGTACGTAAACCAGATCTTTCAATACCTCAAGAAAATGGGGAAACCGCCTTCATAAAGGAAGAAGGCTAACGCAAAGAAGGAATCAAAGCCAAGAGCATCGCGGCCCTAAAACGCCTTGCCTTTCACTTTGTCATCCTTGGAGACATGCTATACAAAAAAACGCTATCAAGGACCGCTTCTACGCTGCATCACTCAGGAAAACACAAACGAGCTCATGAACGAAGTCCACAATGGGGCTTGCGGCCCCCACATGAACGCCAGAGCCCTAATGCAGATCATACTTTGAATGGTCTACTACTGGATCTCCATGGAGGCAGACTGCATCCATTTTGTCCGAAGCTGCGACAAGTGCCAATGGTTCTCCAACCTCAATCATCTTTCTCTTCACGATCTCTATAGCATGACTACGCCCTGGCCCTTCGCCACTTGGGGAATCGTCGTCATCGGGAAAATCGCTCCGCTAGGCAGCAACGGCCACGAGTTCGTCTTGGTAGCCATCAATTACTTCACAAAATGGGTCGAAGTCAAGTCCTACAAAGTGCTCACTTCCAAGAAGGTCGCACATTTCCTCAAGGAAAACGTCATATGCCGATACGGCATCCCAAACGAGGTCATATCAGACAACGGGTCCCACTTCGAAGGAGAATGCGACAGACTACTGGCCTAATAATTAAATCTACTTTAAATTTAACGAGTCCCCGGCAACGGCGCCAAATTTTGACGAGTGTCGAAACGTCAAAATAAAATTTCCGACTCAAACTACCTACAATTGATTTGTAGATAGGGTAAGTAGGGTCGAACCACCGAGACACGAATTTAAAGTGTGTAAAATTATTGCTATGAAAAAGATTTTTATAAAGTGAAGAATTTGTTGTTTTCAAAAATAATGCTTTTGCAAAATTAACTAGAATTTGTTATAAAATAAAGTTTCAATATTACGGCAAAATTCCTGGAATTGGCTTCACAATTATGCTCAAGTTTCACGGTTCATCAATCAAAGTATACTTGGGGTTTTGTTCTTACGAAATTATGATTGGGACACTTCGGCGGGTGATTTGCAATCAAGTGTTCCCAATTAATCTATTCCCTTGGCCCGTTCATAGATTAATTAGGAACCCATTTAGAACTTAAGAACAATGCAAGAAAAACCACAATTCTTATGAATCTTTTGGCGGGGATTCAATGAATTGTTATTATCAAGCCAAGACTAATTTCAATTGTAAATTTGGCGGTTCACAATTGAAATTCTAAATTATTCAAGAACAAATATGTAATCAACATAAATATTCTAAAATTCAATTAAAAAGCTACTTGATAATCCCAAGTAATACAATGATATTGATGAAAAGTAAAACTCAAAACATAAATTGTTACCTCCAATTCCAAGAACAAGAAGTCTAGCTATCCATTAAAATCAAGAACACCAAGAAAATTTGGAGAAGAAGAAGCTATGAAACATATGATGAGAGATGATAAAAAGATAATAAGTGATAAAAAAGATGAAAAGACTGTCTGAATAATTCCCCTTTTTCCAATAACCCACGGCTGTAATTTATATCCTCAATTAAAACCCATGAACAGTCACAATTAATAGGCCCTAAGAACCCACGTCCGTTCCAATCCGCCTTGGATCCGTCCGCAAATCGCCTCGTGGGCGGTCGCCCATATCAACCCTCAGCGGTCGCCCAAGTCAACAGACAGATTTGGCTTTCAAAACTTGCTCTCATGCGCGGCTGCCCACATCGCCCTTGGGCGACCGCCCATCTCAACAGACAGAAGTGGCCATTTTCCTTCCTTTCCTTCGTACAGCTTGGCCCTTGTTTTGTTTTCCTTCAGCCAACTCTCTATTTGGCCAGCCACTGCTTCCTCAATTGCCTTGGCCTTTTGTTTAGTACCCATTTTGAATTTGATCCGTCCCATAATTGCAATGTTCCAATTCAACCTTTGATTCATTCACCAATTGCTTCCAATTTCCTAAATTCTTCACTTGAACCACTGAAACTAAAAAAACACTAAAACACCCATTAAAACACCCAAAACTCAAGGATTAAGCTCAGTATAAGTTCATAGAGTAGTCAATGGATGAGTGTAAAACTCACTCATCAAATACCCCCAAACTTAAACATTTGCTAGTCCTCGAGCAAACACTAAAACAAACTATAAACAATATAAAACTAAACAAACACAAAACTAAAAACAAAGTACTCTACCAAATAATCAACTATGTCCCCACATTCTTGCATGTTCCACAATTGCACAAATCACAAGTTACCATCAACCGCAGGATAATACTTTCCACTATGCAAGTAGCCATATATTTTCCATTAATTGTAGTATCTTACTTAACCATTATAATTACACCATAAATCTCTATATGTACTATCATCTCTCTCTTTACTCTCAACCAAGATCCATTTTTATAAAACTAAGTACACCAACCATCTTTTATTTTATTGACTTTATCTATCAAACAACAACACTTTTTTAAAAACAAAGCATGAATACTCTCATGAATTTGCACAATTTAACAACCACTTACATCCCCCCCCCAAACTTGATTCTTTTAAACACTTTATGATATTCTACCATTCAAGTAGGGAGCACTGTAGCAGCGAACTCCATGCCCCTAATACTAGGTAGAGATTTATTACTTTATACTCCTATTTGGCAAGAAAGCAACGTCGCAGCGAACGCCGTGCCCCGAGCTACTTTAGGAATATTTGTTTCAAGGTTTGAGAGTTAGCCACTTCGGTATCGAGCTTGGTACGGATCATCACGGCGGTAAAGCTCTTCCTCCATAACGCTACTGCATACCCAGAAATCTGGTTAAGCTAGAATAATCCCTAACCAATTAATCTACACGTCTGGAGGTTTCACCGAGTATAGAACCAATTACCATTGCTCTCATTCCCCTTTCAATTTTTTTTTTATTTTCTTTTTTTTTCAAGACAACAAGGGGGGTTGTAATTCCATCAAAGGAGTACTCATCTTAAGATTCGCCTAATGTTGCTATTTGATAAACAAATTCATTAACTTAAAAGATGATGGTGTACTATAAATTTTATAAAAAAACCAAAATTATCAACAAAGAGATTATTTCCAAGAGTACAATAACTGCAACTAAGAGATTTAGGACACAATCATAACTCTTAAGTAATGTACCACAATTAATCAAAAATATACCAACACTTGCAAATACAACTTATCACACCCCATTATCCTCCTTAGCGGTTACAACAAATCACATATGCAATTATGTGGAACATCAAGAATGTTAATGACTATATATACAAAGACATAACTAACTATTTTTCCCAAGAATTTTTTTTTCAATTTTTTTTTCTTTCATTTTTTTAGCAAACATTAAAATCCTAACTACAAAAGCAGTAAATCCTAACTAACATGGTGAATCAAACAAACAGTCAAGTACCCCACACCCGCAAACTTAAAGCATGCATTGTCCCGAATGCAACAAAATAAAGTAAGGAATAGGGGTACCTCCAACCAAAAATCACCGCCAAAACTGGTCCCAAGGACCATACGAGCCACTCCCGCTCGATCCTGTGCTATGATGCTGCTGCTGTTGTTGCTCTTGCCAAGAAGGCCATCCCCTCTACTGTTGTGGATCACGATATTGAGGCGGCTGGTATGGAATATGCTGAGGCGGTGGAGGGGGAGGAAGCCTGTCCCTCATCTCTTGAAACATCTCAGTCTGCGCGTCCTCCATACGCTGCCTCCACATACTCGCAGCGTAAAAATCCTCAGTAACCAGAGACTGCAGTTGTCTCTGACTCTCTTCCATGGCCGCTAATCGCTGATCCATCATACCATACTGTCCACGCAACTGCCCAATCTCATCCGACAATGCATCCACATGGCCTGCCACATAATACGCGGCCTCAGTCGGAGTGAACTGTTGTTCCTCCATTTCCTCATCTACTTCTCTCTCTCTCGTTCCTCTTGAAGAACCCTCTCCCTGAAGCTGCTGGGCATGTCCCTTTATTGTGAGGGACCTCTTACTTACAGACGTCCCCGTGGATACTATATCCCTCGCAATGCGTGGACGAGTAAAATTAACACCTGCACTCTCAATCAACCCCGAGATCAATAGCGGAAAATTGAAATTGCACCGCCCTATCGTCTTATACGTGTTCACAATTTCCATGGATATTGCCAGTCCAGTATTGAAATTTTGACCGGTCAACACCACGTTCATCAACAAGGCTCTCCTCCAATGCACATCATTATAGTGGGAAGTGGGCATGATGCGCTCACAAATAAATCGGTGCAGAGCCCGCATCCTCAAATCCAAATCTCTAGCCTTTTTCACATTTCCATTCCGCAATAAGGCCAAATCAATATCCACAAAATTTGGGGCTAATCTCGCAAGATTCCTCGCCACATTTCCTTCCATAATTCTAGCATTGGAGTAGTAAGCACACGAATCATTCTCAACCCCAGGCGACACCATCCCATAATAATCATTAATATCTTTCCCGGTATACCATACATTCTTGCCTCTCACCTTTGCACATTTCCTCCACTACAAGGAAAACCGGATTTAGAGACGGAAATTTAGAGACGGACGGAATCCGTAGCTAATTTGGCGACAGATTAGAGACAGAACCAAAAATTAGAGACGGATTCGGATTCCGTCTCTAAATTAGAGACGGATTCAGATTCCGTCTCTAATTCAGAGACGGAATATGAATCCGTCTCTAATTCAGAGACGGAATCCGAATCCGTCTCTAAATCAGAGACGGAATTCGAATCCGTCTCTAATTTAGAGACGGAATCTGATTCCGTCTCTAAATTAGAGACGGATTCGAATTCCGTCTCTAAATTTTAGAGACGGGTTTTGTATCTGTCTCTAAAATAGAGACAGATTCAGAATCCGTCTCTAAACTTTAGAGACAGATTTTAATCCGTCTCTAATTTAGAGACAGATTTTTGAATCCGTCTCTAATTTAGTGACATATTCAACATCTGTCTCTAAAATTTAGAGACAGATTTAGTATCCGTCTCTAAATTTGACTTTTCTTCTATATACTTTCATTTGTTTAGTTTTTTTCTATCTTTTTTTATATAACTTTTTCTAAAAAAAACCACTAATTAACAAAGGCTAAAATATTGTTTTCTAGTCAATAAAAATTTTTTAAAAAAATAAATATAGGGTAGTCCGTCCCTCTTTTGACTTTTTTTCTATATACTTTCATTTGTTTAGTTGTTTTCTATCTTTTTTTCTATAACTTTTTCTAAAAAAAACCACTGATTAACAAAGGCTAAAATATTATTTTCTAGTCAATAAAAAAATTTAAAAAAAATAAAAAATAAACATAGGGTATCCGTCCCTCTTTTGACTTTTCTTCTATATACTTTCATTTGTTTAGTTTTTTTCTATCTTTTTTTATATAACTTTTTCTAAAAAAAAACCACTAATTAACAAAGGCTAAAATATTATTTTCTAGTCAATAAATTTTTTTTTTAAAAAATAAAAAATAAATATAGGGTAGTCCGTCCCTCTTTTGACTTTTCTTCTATATACTTTCATTTGTTTAGTTTTTTTCTATCTTTTTTTATATAACTTTTTCTAAAAAAACCACTAATTAACAAAGGCTAAAATATTATTTTCTAGTCAATAAATTTTTTTTTTAAAAAATAAAAAATAAATATATGGTAGTCCGTCCCTCTTTTGACTTTTCTTCTATATACTTTCATTTGTTTAGTTTTTTTCTATCTTTTTTTCTATAACCTTTTCTAAAAAAACCACTGATTAACAAAGGCTAAAATATTGTTTTCTAGTCAATACAAAATTTTTTAAAAAATAAAAAATAAATATAGGGTAGTCCGTCCCTCTTTTGACTTTTCTTCTATATAGTTTCATTTGTTTAGTTTTTTTCTATCTTTTTTTCTATAACTTTTTCTAAAAAAAACCACTGATTAACAAAGGCTAAAATATTGTTTTCTAGTCAATAATTTTTTTTTTTTTAAAAATAAAAAATAAATATAGGGTAGTCCGTCCCTCTTTTGACTTTTCTTCTATATACTTTTATTTGTTTAGTTTTTTTCTATCTTTTTTTCTATAACTTTTTCTAAAAAAAACCACTGATTAACAAAGGCTAAAATATTGTTTTTTAGTCAATAAAAAATTTTTTAAAAAATAAAAAATAAATATAGGGTAGTCCGTTCATAACAATAAATATAGGGTAGTCCGTTCATAACAATAAAAAAATAAAGAATAAATATAGGCTAAAATATTATTTTTTTTAAAAAAAATAAAAAATAAAAAATTAATTATATAATTAATTAATTAATATTAATTAATTAATTAATTATATAATTAATAGTTTATTAATAAATATTATTAATAATAAATATTATTATTCTTAATATTAGACATAAATATTTTAGTTATTGTATAATATAGTGTGAAATAAATATAAGTACGTGTGATGTGGCATTGTTTGATTGGATTTTAAAATTTCACGTGGATTATGGCCAAAGCAAGATCCAACCGTTCATAACAATAAATCAAATGGCCCATATTAATCTCACACAAACCCATTTATCCCTCTCCTATTTCTCTCTCTCTCTTCATTATTAGAAAGCACGGCTCTCTCTCTCTCTCATTTCCTTACCGTCTCCTTCGTTCTTTCAGCCTCCGCCTCCGCCTCCGCCATCGCCATCGCCATCGCCATCCAGCTGCAGCCTTCGCCCTCCGTCACTCTCTCTATTTCTCTCTCTATTTCTCTCCCGTCAACAAACACTAACAGCCTCCCCATTTATCTCTTCACATTACGCCGCCACCACTACCATTCCCTCTTCCTCTCTCGTCTCCGGCGACGGCAACGGTTCGCATTCCGTCTTCACCACAGATCTGGTATGAAAGCACTCCGTCTCTCCCTCTGTTTTGATTTCGCACTTTTGTTTCTTCATCTCTGTTTTGATTTGGCACGATTTCTTCATCTCTGTTTTGATTTCATTTTGATTGTTGGTGGTGTGCAGTGGTTACGGTGGTGAACGGTCGACGGGGATGCCGTGGTCGCTGTTTTGATGTTGGTAAGGACACAGAGTCGTTTCTTCAACAAAGTTTTTATTTCGTTTTTGATTTCGTTTTTAATTCTTCAATCTCTGTTTTGATGGTGGTTGTGAATGTTGGTGGTTTGATGTGGTTGTGTGATGGTGGTGAATAGTCGACGGTGGTGAATGGTCACGGTGGATGGCGGTGGTCGCTGGTGGTGAAGATTGAGGACGGATTTGGGTAGAAAAGAAGTTGAGGGGGGCAAAGTGTATTTTTGAATTGTCAAGGACTGATTTAGAATTAATAAAATTAAGGGGCTGATTTGAAAAAAAAAAATTAAGGGATTGATTTGAGAATAAGAAAAATCAAGGGACTGATTTAATATATATTTAAAGATAAATACTAATATATTTTAAATATATATATATATATATATTTAAAATATATTAGTATAATTTTTTTTTTAAAAAAATTGTCAATTTAGCCACGGAAATATCCGTCGCTAAAATTGTTCGAAAATAAAACGAGTATTTAAATAGAGACGAAAAATCTGTCGCTAATCCGTAGACGGTCATATCTGTAGCTAATTTAGACACGGACATATCTGTCTCTAATTTAGAGACGGACATATCTGTCTCTAATTTAGAGACGGCCATATCTGTTTCTAAATTAGAGACGGATATATCCGTCTCTAAAATAGCTACAAAATAGCGACGCCCAATTTAGCGACAAACCTGCACCCACGGAATAGCTACGGAACAAATCCGTAGCTAAACACGATTTAGCTACGGAATCTTCATTTTAGCTACGGAATTTGCCGTAGCTAAAATGGATTTTCCTTGTAGGGCTCCCTTCCCCTGCCTCATATGCATTTGCATAAAACTCCTTGACTAACACTGCCCAACCCTTATTAGCCGGTCGGCTCGCTAAACTGCCCTATCCATACCTTTGAAAAATATCATCTAGCCCAAGCTCCTCGGGCTTGAACTCGTTTTCAACTGAGAAACCTTTATTTTCGTATTTATCAAAAAATACTTTTGCTTTACTTCCCACAAATTTGGTTTCATCAAATTCAACTTCCGGGACCGGGATATTCTTTTGCCTAGACATTTTAAATCAACCAACCACAACTACTTCCACACTAGGCACTAAAGAAAATTGAAATTGAAATCTTACTTGCCCAGAAAATTCGCCGGAGCAATCGTCGGAGTTCGCCGGAATCTCGCCAGAAATGTTGAAGATGAACGGAGAAGAAAGACCCCTTCTTTGCACACTGCTTCTCACAATAACCCTTCACCTTTGAACTTCAAAATCAAACCTTTTCACCCTTGAACTCCTTTGCAATTTTTTTCAAAATTCTCTTCAAACTTGCACAACAATGGTGGAATGGGTTTCAATCTTAGCTTAGGGGGTTGAGTATGGTGGGGGAAGGCAATTTAGGGAGAAGAGATGGAGGATTTGGGTGTTTGGGAGGAGAATTTTTAGAGAAAAGAGAAGAGAGGGGCGGCTATTTTAGAGAGAGAAAGGGAAGCAATTGAAAAATTGAAGAGTGAAAAAGAAAAGAGGAGGCGGCTCTATTTAGGGCTTACAAATTGTAACGCCAGAATTCAATATGGGCGGTCGCTCACCCCCTCTTGGGCGGCCGCTCACCTGTCCAGAAGTTTTTGCAATTTTGTCAATCAGACATGGGCGGTCGCACATCTCACCTTGGGCGGCCGCCCACCTATACAACAATTTGGTCCTCAATTCAATTCACCCTTGGGCGGTCGCCCACAACCCTTTGGGCGGTCGCCCATATGCACAGTAGTTCCACAATCATTTCCAATTAATCATGGGCGGTCGCCCACAGCACCTTGGGAGGTCGCCCATCTCAACAGCAGGATTTTTGGTTGGCTCCCAATCTGCACATCACCATGAAAACAAACACCAAGCGTAATATCTATTGATACATTAAAATTGACCCACAATTTTGACCGCACTTTTGCTGCCTACGTCCCCATTAATGTGGGCGGACTACCCAACAAGAATAGGCTCAGGTCACCGTAGTTTGACACGTTCACGAAATACGAGAAAAAAAACACAATTTTTTTTTATATGAAAAGCAAGCTAAAATGAAATCTAAACTAAGAACTCTACACCCCCAAACTTAATGATTACTTTGTCCTCAAAGTAATGAAAACAAAGGAAAAATTAACTTTAAGGGCACTACAAATTAACTACTTACCTTGGGTTGCCTCCCAAGTAGCGCTTTTGTTTAACGTCGTTAGCTCGACGGAATGACCTTCTCAATGATTATGGATCCTTCAACTCGACCCATTCAACATCCCTTAATCTTGAAACTCCATCAAAATACGGCTTCACTCGTTGTCCATTCACCTTGAACTTGTTCTTGGTAACCAGATTCATTAACTCCACAGCTCCATGAGAAAACACATTCACAACCTCAAACGGACCATTCCAACGCGAACGTAACTTTCCCGGGAAAAGCTTCAACCTTGAATTGAACAGTAACACCTTGCTTCCCGGAATGAGTTCCTTGTGCACAATTTTCCGGTCATGGTACATTTTGGTTCTCTCCTTGTACAACCGTGAATTCTCATAAGCTTCCAACCGATGTTCCTCAAGCTCATTTAAATGAAGTAACCTTTGTTCACCGGCTAGTTTCAAATCCATATTCAACTCCTTGATTGCCCAATATGCTTTGTGCTCTAACTCCACCGGCAAATGACAAGCTTTCCCAAAGACTAGCCGGTATGGACTCATTCCAATCGGAGTTTTGTAAGCGGTGCGGTACGCCCACAATGCATCATTCAACCTTAAGGCCCAATCCTTTTTGTTTGGCTTCACCGTCTTCTCAAGAATGGCCTTGATTTGCTTATTACTCACTTCCACTTGCCCTGAAGTTTGGGGATGATACGCAGTTGCAACTTTGTGATTCACCCCATACTTTTTCATGAGTGCTCCAAAAATTTTGTTGCAAAAGTGTGAACCACCATCACTTATAATCGCCCTAGGAACGCCAAACCTGCTAAAAATCACATCCTTGACAAACTTGACAACAACATTAGCATCGTTGTCCGGGTAGGAATTGCTTCCACCCACTTTGACACATAATCCATCGATACTAAAATGTACTCAAAACCACATGAAACAACAAAAGGGCCCATAAAATCTATGCCCCATACATCAAACAAATCCACAACCAAGTTACTCGTAAGAGGCATTTCATTTCGCTTACCAATGTTACCGGTTCTTTGGCACCTGTCACAACTTTTACTGAAAATATATGCATCTTTAAAAAGACTAGACTAAAAGAAACCTGATTGCAACACTTTTTGAGCGGTTTTCTTACCACTAAAATGACCTCCACAATTCAATTCATGACAAAAATAAAGAACATTTTGTTGGTCATTTTCATGAATGCATCTACGAATAACCATATCGGGACCATGTTTAAACAAATATGGGTCATCCCAATAATATTGCTTAACCATTGACAAAAATCTTTTCTTTTCTTGACTCGAAAAATCTGGATTTAGAACCCCCGTAGCCAAAAAATTTACAATGTCGGCATACCAAGGCTCACTATCCTTTACAACCATCAACTGCTCATCAGGAAAATTTTCATTCAAAGGAATTTCACTCACACACCCCTTTTCAAGTCTAGACAAGTGATCCGCCACAACATTTTCACAACCCTTTTTGTCTTTGATGGAAATATCAAATTCTTGTAAAAGCAACATCCATCTTAACAATCTAGGCTTAGCATCTTGTTTAGAAAGCAAATAACGCAATGCAGCATGGTCCGAATAAACAATCACCTTAGATCCTAGCAAGTAAGAACGAAATTTTTCCAAAGCAAATACCACAGCCAAGAATTCCTTCTCGGTTGTAGTATAATTCAATTGCGCATCATTTAACATTCTACTTGCATATTGGATCACATGTGATTTTTTTATCAATTTTCTGACCCAAAACTGCACCCACCGCAAAATCGGATGCATCACACATTATCTCAAAAGGTTGAGTCCAATCCGGACCCACAAGAATAGGGGCTGAAGTCAATTTTTCCTTCAACAAATTAAAAGAATTGAGACATTCTTGGTCAAAAACAAATTCCGTCTCTTTAGCAAGCAAGTTTGTTAACGGCTTACAAATTTTCGAAAAATCTTTTATAAAACGCCGATAAAAACCCGCATGACCAATAAAGCTACGAATTCCTTTAACATTTGTTGGCGGAAGCAATTTAGATATTATCTCAATTTTTGCCTTGTCAACTTCAATCCCTTTTCTTGACACCACATGACCTAACACAATTCCATGCTTGACCATAAAATGACTCTTTTCCCAACTTAAAGTTAAATTGGCATCACAGCATCTTTTAAGAACCAAAGTCAAATTATTTAAGCATGCATCAAACGAATCACCATACAACGAAAAATCATCCATAAACACCTCAACAAACCTGCCAATCATCTCAGAAAAGATCGACATCATGCACCTTTGGAATGTAGCAGGAGCGTTGCATAAGCCGAAGGGCATCCTTCGATATGCAAATGTTCCGAAAGGGCATGTGAATGTGGTCTTTTCCTGATCTTCTGGTGCAATGGGAATCTGATTATATCCTGAAAAACCATCTAAGAAACAGTAATATTCCTGCCCAGCCAGCCTTTCTAGAATTTGGTCAATAAATGGCAAAGGAAAGTGATCCTTTCTAGTCGCAGCATTAAGTTTTCGGTAATCGATAACCATGCGTTGACCAGTGACCATTCTAGTAGGCAAAAGCTCATTATCCTCATTCTTAACAACAGTAATTCCAGACTTCTTAGCAACAACATGAACAGGACTTACCCACTTACTATCAGAGATAGGATAGATAATACCTGCATCCAACAGTTTCAGGACTTCTTTTCTTACCGCCTCAAGCATATGAGGATTCATCCTTCTTTGATTCTGCCGAACTGGCTTGGCATCCTCCTCCATATGGATTCTGTGCATGCACATGGTTGGACTAATTCCCTTTATGTCAGTAATGCTCCAACCAAGTGCGGATTTATGTCGCTTCAATACATCAAGCAACCTTCTTTCCTGCAATTCTGTTAAATCCGAAGCAATAATAACAGGCAAAGAATCATTTCTACCAAGAAAAGCATACTTCAAGCTAGATGGAAGTTGTTTAAGATCTAACTCGGGAGGAGAGACAATAGATGGTAAATGTTTAGGATTAAAATTACCTAAAGATTCCAAAGGAACCTTTTTAGTAATTTCCTCCAAAACATCCATCTCAGCAAGAATGGCCCTCGCCTCATTTTTATCAAAAACCCCTTCCATAACTAACTCATCCACAAACTCAGAAACAAGAGAGCTCTCAACATCAGGCTCAATTAACAGAGAATTTTCAGCAATATCACAAAAGAGACATTCATTGACCTCATATGGCTTTTTCATGGAATCAAAGATGGAGAAGTTAACAATTTCATCCATGACAGTCAAGGACAAACTTCCATCTTTCACATTAATTACCGCATTTGCGGTAGCCATAAAAGGTCTCCCCAACAAAATAGGGACATCATTCACACCACTAGTCTCTCTCTCCATATCAAGAACCACAAAGTCAACCGGAATAATCAATTTATCAATTTGAACTAAAACATCTTCTACTACTCCCTTGGGATATTTGACCGAACGGTCCGCAAGTTGCAAGGTCATAGTAGTAGGTTTTAGTTCACCCAACCCAAGCTCAACAAACAAAGAGTATGGCATCAAGTTAATGCTAGCTCCTAAATCTAACATTGCCCTCACTTTCTTAGAGTCCCCCAACGAAATCATAACATTAAAACTACCGGGGTCTTTAAGCTTAGGAGGCAAATCTTTTTCAAAAACAGCACTAACTTGGTCCGAAACCACAATTTTTTCATTCGGAGCATACTTTCTTTTATTTGTGCTCAATTCCTTGAAAAATTTAGCATATGAAGGAATATTCTTAATCACATTGAGCAAAGGTAAATTTACATTCACCTTAGAAAGCATGTCATACAATTCTTTAAATTGTGTTTCGACCTTATTCTTGACCAATCTACCAGGGAAAGGGACAGGAGGCACATATGGCTTAAGGGGAGGAGTTGGAAGTTTCTCATCGGGAGTCACTTCAACTCGTTCCTCGGCCACAACTTCATTCTCATGCAAATTATTATCATCTAAAGGAGAAGGAGAAGAATGTACCTCCTGAAGAGTCTTACCACTCCTCAGGGTGACGGCCTTTGCTTGTTCCGGTTGACTTGGAAGTGTACCCGGATTGTGCTTTTTGAGTGCCTCGGCAATTTGACCAATCTGATTTTCAAGCTTTTTCATGGAAGCTTCTTGGTTCCCCATTCTTTGGTCCATGACCACCTGATTCTGTTGCGAGGCCTGGATAAACTTCTGCAATGTTTCCTCCACACTTGGCCTTGCAGGCCCTTGTTGCTGTGGCTGTGGCATCTGTGGTTGGTATTGTTGCTGAAACTGACTTTGTCCTTGATTTCCTCCCCATGAGAAATTTGGATGATTCCTCCAACCCGGATTGTAAGAGTTGGAAAACGGATCATTTCGCACTCTTGGTTGGAAGGCATTCATTGCATTGGCTTGCTCAAGAAATTCCAGAAATTGATCTCGCAGTGGGCACCCCATAATATCATGGGTATTCAAATTACAAATTACACAACTTGTGCCCGAACTTCCCTCTCCTTGACTTCGACCTTGATTTTGACCTTGGTTTTGAGCCGTCATCATCCCCATGAAGTTCTTCATTTGTGTAGTCAATGCCGAAACTTGTTGTGCTAACACATCATTGGACTCGACTTCATAAACACCTTTTCTTCCTCCTATCACACTTTTCTGCTGTGAATTCATGCCAATTATCTCATATAAAGCTTTTGTTTCATCCGCTGTTTTCTCACCCATAGCACCCCCTGCTGCATTATCCACTTGTGCTTGACCTTGTTGAGTCAACCCATCATAGAAAGCTTGATTTAAGAGGGCTAAAGGAAACCCGTGATGAGGACATTGGACCAACAACATCTTGAATCTATCCCAAGCTTCATGAAAAGCTTCACCTGGCTCTTGATTGAAAGACATTATCTTGGACCTCAAATCGGATGTCTTTTGATGAGAGTAGAACTTTGCCATGAACTTGTTATATACATCCGTCCAAGTGTTTAGAGAGGCAGGAGCAAGTGCCATAAACCATGTCTTGGCAGCATCCTTCAACGTATAAGCAAAGCACCTCATTCTCAATTGCTCTTCGGATAGTTGCCCCAACGGAAAACCTTGCACTGTGCTATAGAAATCTCGCATAAAGGTTATGGGGTCCTCCGATGCCATCCCATGGAATGAAGGGAGCATGTTGAAATGAAGGTTCTTCAACTCATAGTTCCTTGCTGCTTGTGGGAGCACGATGCACGATGGTGACGGTTCAATCACCGGACGAGCAAAATCACCCATCATTTGTGGTTCCGCCATTTTAACTTCTTCTTCTGAATCGGTATTCTCGGACTGTTCAGAATAAACCGACTCACTTTCTGTATCACTTGGTTCCGGGTGCTTTCTCTTGTTGATGCGATGAATGTTATGGTCAATTGGTAACAAATCTGGTTGTAGTGACCTACGACCAAACATTCAAATCTGCAACACCAAGTTAAAACAAAACAAAAAATATATATACAAAATACTATTCACAATAGCAAATAATTAAATCTACTTTAAATTTAACGAGTCCCCGGCAACGGCGCCAAATTTTGACGAGTGTCGAAACGTCAAAATAAAATTTCCGACTCAAACTACCTACAATTGATTTGTAGATAGGGTAAGTAGGGTCGAACCATCGAGACACGAATTTAAAGTGTGTAAAATTATTGCTATGAAAAAGATTTTTATAAAGTGAAGAATTTGTTGTTTTCAAAAATAATGCTTTTGCAAAATTAACTAGAATTTGTTATAAAATAAAGTTTCAATATTACGGCGAAATTCCTGGAATTGACTTCACAATTATGCTCAAGTTTCACGGTTCATCAATCAAAGTATACTTGGGGTTTTGTTCTTATGAAATTATGATTGGGACACTTCGGCGGGTGATTTGCAATCAAGTGTTCCCAATTAATCTATTCCCTTGGCCCGTTCATAGATTAATTAGGAACCCATTTAGAACTTAAGAACAATACAAGAAAAACCACAATTCTTATAAATCTTCTGGCGGGGATTCAATGAATTGTTATTATCAAGCCAAGACTAATTTCAATTGTAAATTTGGCGGTTCACAATTGAAATTCTAAATTATTCAAGAACAAATATGTAATCAACATAAATATTCTAAAATTCAATTAAAAAGCTACTTGATAATCCCAAGTAATACAATGATATTGATGAAAAGTAAAACTCAAAACATAAATTGTTACCTCCAATTCCAAGAACAAGAAGTCTAGCTATCCATTAAAATCAAGAACACCAAGAAAATTTGGAGAAGAAGAATCTATGGAACATATGATGAGAGATGATAAAAAGATAATAAGTGATAAAAAAGATGAAAAGATTGTCTGAATAATTTTCCTTTTTCCAATAACCCACGGCTGTAATTTATATCCTCAATTAAAATCCATGAACAGTCACAATTAATAGGCCCTAGGAACCCACGTCCGTTCCAATCCGCTTTGGATCCGTCCGCAAATCGCCTCGTGGGCGGTCACCCATATCAACCCTCAGCGGTCGCCCAAGTCAACAGACAGATTTGGCTTTCAAAACTTGCTTTCATGCGCGGTCGCGCACATCGCCCTTGGGCGACCGCCCATCTCAACAGACAGAAGTGGCCATTTTCCTTCCTTTCCTTCGCACAGCTTGGCCCTTGTTTAGTTTTCCTTCAGCCCACTCTCTATTTGGCTAGCCACTGCTTCCTCAATTACCTTGGCCTTTTGTTTAGTACCCATTTTGAATTTGATCCGTCCCATAATTGCAACATTCCAATTCAACCTTTGATTCATTCACCAATTGCTTCCAATTTCCTAAATTCTTCACTTGAACCACTGAAACTAAAAAAACACTAAAACACCCATTAAAACACCCAAAACTCAAGGATTAAGCTCAGTATAAGTTCATAGAGTAGTCAATGGATGAGTGTAAAACTCACTCATCAATCGTGGCCATAACAACATCTTGTCTGCTATCTTTTGGAATAACTGGAAGTATCTGACGGAAGTCTCCACCCATAACCAATGTCTTACCTCCAAATGGTTGATTCAAGCTATTTGTGTGTTTGAACCTCATTATGTCCCTCAACGTTCTGTCCAGTGCTTCAAAACAATATCTATGAACCATAGGTGCTTCATCCCAAATTATAAGCTTAATTTTAATCATAAGCTCACCAAGAGGAGTACCTTGTTTAATATTACATGTTGAATCTTCATCCAAAGTTAATGGAATTGCAAACCTGGAATGACCAGTACAACCATTAGGGAGTAAGAGTGATGCTATACCACTTGATGCCACATTCAATACGATTTAACCCTTAGATCGTAACCCAGATGAAAGAATCTTCCACAAAAAAGTCTTTCCAGTTCCACCAGATCCATATAAAAAGAAAACTCGTCCAACATCAAGATCAATGTCATTCATAATAAGGTTGTAAACATGCCTCTATTTATCAGTACATAATTCCAATAATCGTTTGTGCTCAGCCTCCAATGAATTTCTATCATAGTTCAACTCCTCTAAATAGTCGGATCAAAATCGCTTGGATAAGGCTGTGAGTATGCCAATCCAATTCGTGACCCTTTATAGGT
This sequence comes from Adenophora triphylla var. japonica, assembly GCA_022495995.1. Classification (NCBI taxonomy): domain Eukaryota; kingdom Viridiplantae; phylum Streptophyta; class Magnoliopsida; order Asterales; family Campanulaceae; genus Adenophora; species Adenophora triphylla. Next base: position 37,275 of record JAFEMH010004827.1, on the reverse strand, counting down.
GCATTTTAATGTGATAAAGTTGCACTAGGGGCATTTTGGTAAATTCCCGGTCCATTCCGAGACTTCCGGAAACATTTCATAAGTTTCTTGCGAAGGAAGTACTTTTAAGTATTTTTCTCGAGCAAAAGGACGTACAAGGAATAAATCAGTTTGGACTTATTGGGAATTTGTTTTGAATGTTCCAGAATCAGGTTTTGGCGCCAGAAACGGTTATGGGCATGCTCAGTCGTGCGACATCTCGAGCCATGGAAAATGGACGTAGGAAGTCGTACGACACAACTCAACCATCATCAGCAGCCTATAAATAAGACCCTAACCCTCTCATATTTGGATCCCTCTTTTCCATACTGTTACTCTACCAAATTAGAAACGTAACACACACATTGCAAACACACACCTCTCTCTCTCCTACTGTGAATACCCCGTCCCGATGCAACGTGCATTCGGAGGTTTGAAATAAATAATCATGTAAAGTCGGACCGAAATGGGATATTCATTAAGTGACACTCGATTTGAACCATATTAAAATATTAGTTTAATTTTGAGAGTCGCCACGCCACTTTGATATAGCCCAAAGCTATGAAAAAAGGCTAAGCATTTGATTGGGTTCGGGGGTCAAGTTACAACAGAAGAAGAAACGCTATCACTCCTATTGCCCGATGGATCGGTCTTTCTAGCATGTGGGGTGTTGGTTGTGTGCGGTGTTTACAGGAATAGATAGAAGAAGCGGGATCATGCATAAGGAGGAGGGAAGAGAAAGAATTAATTGATGATCGCACCCTTGAACCTTTGACTTAGGCCCTCGGAAGGTGCGCTAATCAATGTTCATCCTTGGGGAATTGTTGATCATGGGATAATTATTACTAAGGTGGAAGGTAAGAAATAGTTCCTAGATCCATTGGGTTTCTTGGACGAAACCTTAGATCATCCTCGGCTATGCATATTTAAATATATTGAAATAGTCCTAAATCTAGCATAAAGGCATAGTTAAAACATATTAAACACGCAAGTAAACAGCAATAATAATAATAAAGGATGGAATAAAAGACTTACCAATTGTAGCAAGGCTTTGGGGTTCGAATCTAGCAAGATTCGAATAATATTGAGAGATGTACGGAAAGGAGAATCAAGTCTAGTCTTGACTTCTCCGTGAGAAAATATGTTGTGTGATGATGTGTGGAAAGGAAATTCAAGTATAGTCTTGACTTCCCTCTTGAAAATTGTGTGTGATGGAACAAATCAAGTGTAGTCTTGATTTCTCCTTTGAGAATCCGTGTGTTGTGGAAATAAACCAAGTTTAGTCTTGATTCGTGTACCGAGAGAACGTGTGTTGAAAGTGGGGGACGAGTGCACGTATTTATAGTGCTTCGGGGAATGGGCTGGACCGAGGAAAGGGTCGATCGGCCCTAATAATAAGGGTCGATCGGCACAAAAAAGAGAAAGGTCGATCGGCACTAAAATAAGGGTCGATCGAACCTAAAAATAATGGTCGATCGAACCTAAAAATAAGGGTCGATCGACACTACTTTTTGGCGTACTTTCCACGCGAATTGCTGACGGCGGAGGAGAGATTAATAAAAGATTTAATTAGGGTTTTGTTAATTAAACCGGGCCAGAATCTTTAAAATACCTTTTTTAGGACTGGGTACTAACAGTAGCCCCTCGGCGACGCTTCTTGTAAGACAAGTGGGGTCGACGATAAAAATAGGATCTGTCCTGAAAAAAGGGATTTCAGGAGGTAAAATAATGATCTTGCGGATGTGAGGCTTGGACTCGAGCTAAGTCGCAAATGGACGATGACCAGGTAGGTCGAGCGGCTGAGCCCACGTCGGGCTACCTACGTATCCCAAGAGGAATCAAGCCAATTCGTAGTTCGAAAAAGTGGGTGTTTAGTACCTGAGAGTGGCGGACGTGTGGTGGCAAGGATACGTGACTGCACGGGAGTCACCAAAGGATTCGACTGTTCGGGGAGTCACCCAAAGATTTGACTGTACGGGAAGTCACCCAATGATTTGAATGTACGGGGAGTCACCCAATGATTTGACTGTATGGGGAGTCACCCAATGATTTGACTGTACGGGGAGTCACCCAAAGATTTGACTGTACGGGGAGTCACCTAAAGATTTGACTGTACGGGGAGTCACCCAATGTTTTGACTGTACGGGGAGTCACCCAATGATTTGACTGTACGGGGAGTCACCCAATGATTTGACTGTACGGGGAGTCACCCAAAGATTTGACTGTACGGGGAGTCACTCAATGATTTGACTGTACGAGGAGTCACCCAAAGATTTGACTGTGTGGGAGTTACCCGAAAAAATAAGAATTTGACTGTGTGGGAGTCACCCCGAAAATAAGAGCTTTAACTGTGTGGGAGTCACCCGGAAAAAATAAGAGTTTGACTGTGTGGGAGTCACCCCGGAAAAAATAAGAGTTTGACTGAGTGGGAGTCACCCAAAAAATAAGAGTTTGACTGTGTGGGAGTCACCCCGAAAAAATAAGAATTTGACTGTGTGGAAGTCACCCCGAAAAAATAAGAATTTTGACTGTGTGGGAGTCACCCCGAAAAAATAAGAGGATGAGTCATAAATAATACTAAAAAGTGTAAATTTTTGAAAAAATGGATGTTATTAAAAGTCTGGTCAAACTCTATGACCGAGGTGACGCTTACCGAGGCAGAGAAAAGAAAGGGTTGATCGGCCCTATCTCCTGATTAGCCAAGAACACTTGACGAGGATCCGCGACGCTGAGCTGAGATCTGGACCGTTCGTTTGATCCAGAAGAAAACCAAAATAAAGTGCCGATCGGCCCTTTATTTGATTGGTCAGATCTTCGGCCGATCGGCCTTTATATCTGCGCCTGGTCATCTTCTTTCTCCATCTTCTTCTCCGTCGAGTTCTGGAAATCTTTTTTTGCCTGAAAAATCTTTGAGTGCCTCCATCGTTTTTGTGTCGAATTTGCAAGGGATTTTGCCATGGATAATCCGGATTGGGCTGATGATGTGATTTCCTTGATGAATCGGCCGGATTATCAATCTTTGGCTCGTACACCGGCGATATGGGTGGTTTCTTTGGCTATGGCAGCGATGGAGGCGGTAATGGCGGCCATGGTGCTGGTGGCAGTCACGACTTTGGCGGTTTTGGGAGTGGTTATGTAAATATCGGCGGTGGTTTTGATGGTGGCTATGGTGGTTATGGTGGTGGCTTTGACGGCAGCCACGGCGGCAGTCACGGCGGTCACGGCGGCAGTCATGGTGGCAGTCACGGCGGCAGTCATGGTGGCAGCGGTGGCGGTCACGGTGGCAGTGGCGGCGGTCACGGCGGTAATGGCGGCGGCAATGGTGGTAGTGATGATGAGGAGGAAGGTGATCATGACGCCGAGGAGAGCGACAGGAGTGACGCTGGCGGGGACCTTGAGGCGAGGAGGCGACGGGCTCTGCGCAACTACCGACCTTCGAGGCTACATTTTCCGTTGCAGAATCAGTTCGATTTTTACGCAGGCCTAGATTTTCACGGGTCCACAGGGCTTCGCTCCCGTGTTGGTATAAAGGTACAAGAATTTTTTATTTAACAAAATAATTCATGCATGTACAAAATGTTATTATTTTAAATGCGAGTAATGATACATACCTGTGCTGTATTTACCTGCAGGGGAAGAAGATGAAGGGACGTAGCTCCCTTAAGGCGGTAGGAGAGTTGTGGGCGTCCTTGCCGGTTGGTGAGGGTGGTCCTCGTGAGAGGGTAGCGAGCTTGGGACTGGCTCCTTTTTTTTGACATGGTCATACAGATGGGCCAGACCAGGAAGTGCACTGCTGTGGTGAAGTTATGTCGGGAGTTCTGGTGGGACACGACACATACCTTCCATTTGAGTTGGGGTGAGACCACGATTACTCCCACAGACTTTGCTGTTCTTACCGGCTTGAGGTTCACGAACATAGCACTTCCTTATGATGATACCCTTCATGCCAATTTGGCTCGTCAGGTTCAGTTGTTTGGTGCTAGATTGGGCTCAAGTAGGAATTTCGGTGTTGATGCGGGGAAGCTGTATAAGCTTGTTAGAGCTGCTATTGACCAGTATAGAGTTGGCCAGTATGGGCTTGATGCACTTGTTCGAGGATTTCTCTGGTATGGCTTCTCAGTGGCTCTCTTTCCCAACTCAGGCCCAATATGTCGATTTTCTTTGTTGGGTGCCTTAGAGGATTTGGATCTGGTGCGAGATATCTCCTGGGGAGGGGCCGGCTTGGCTGAGCTGTATCGGGCTCTGGACACTGTCTCGAGGTCCAATACCTCTTCCTTTGACGCGTTTCAGCTTGTTCTGGAGGTATGCCAGCTTTTGTCATTTTTATTGTCCTCTTACTTATTGCTTGTCCTTCTGTCCTCATGAATATCTGCTTTCCGCGTTTTTTGCAGGCGTGGGTCTACGAGATTTTCAGTGCTGCACCGTTTACTTTGCGCGACCAGACTCGGGATGTGCCTGTCTTGCGCTATTGGAGGAAGGAGAACAGGAATGAGGGGGTCCAGAAGACGGTCCGCGAGTCTGAGCTGAGGGCTGTTTTCGGTGGTCCCAGTAGGATCGAGTTTTTGCTTTACCCTTGGACTCCCGAGGCTTCAGAGACAGTTGGTGATGTCCGGGATGTGACTGCTTCCCGCAGGTTATTGGTTGGTTTGCTTGCTGATGAGATGTATCTGGGAGAGCGGGTAGCTAGACAGCATTATACGTGGGCTCCGCTTTATGCGCCCCAACATCCTCCCAGGAATATGTGGTATCCCAACCGCTTGGCGAGGAGGGAGGAATATCTGCTTGGGATCCCTGCTTCTGAGTTCCGGCTCGATATGGATTATATGACCTTTGTGGAGCATTTTCTGAGGTCACCGTAGGTGGTGAGGCGGGCTGCTGAGGCTGCCGGTGTAGGGGAGCAGGGTTTGGTTATCCCCGAGCTGATGGGTGCTGGACATCCTGAGATTGTAGACATGCCTCCGTTTCCCGACCATTTCTTTGTGCCGATGGGCAATGGGCAGGTGAGGGTAGATTTGACACCCACAGAGCCTGACGAGGTCGAGGCTGCTCAGCTTCCTCCAGATAGTGCCGGCGGGGTATACCTCTTACTTTTCCTTTTTATGCACCGATTATTATGTTTTAGCCATGGTGTGACTCTCGCGTCTGATTTTGCAGGTTACCCGGGATTCCTATGTGCGGGCTGTGAGGCAGACCAATATACTGAGCCGTCTGCTGAGGAGTGCGGTGCAGACACTTTCTTGCCAATCCCGGAGGTCGGTGGATGTGGATCCAGTGCAGCGGAGGCAGCGATCCCATGATGAGGGTAGTTCATCCTCTAGATTCTCCCGTGGTCGCGGTTCGACCTCCCGTCGGGGCCATTAGGACTTTTATTTTGTAGGTTCCTATAGAAAAGATGTATGCAGACTCTATTTTGATGCTGACTCACTGATATGATGCAAATGTTTTATGTACAAATTTTGACAAGTTAATTTGAAATTTAGTATTTTCTATTTATGGAAATTTTCTATTTTGTACACTGCAATGAAAAGTCACCCTAGAAATCGACGTGTCAGGACGTCACCCTAGGTGTCTTGTCTTCTAGGCTCGAAGCTAGGGTTTTGGGAGGCATTTGTCACCTAGGCTTGAGGCTAGGGTTTAGAGAGGCACTTGTTACCTAGGCTTGAGGCTAGGGTTTAGAAAGGTACTTGTCACCTAGGCTTAAGGCTAGGGTTTAGAAAGGTACTTGTCACCTAGGCTTGAGGCTAGGGTTTAGAGAGGTACTTGCCACCTAGGCTTAGAGCTAGGGTTTAGAGAGGTACTTGCCACCTAGGCTTAGAGCTAGGGTTTAGAGAGGTACTTGTCACCTAGGCTTAGAGCTAGGGTTTTACATTTGTGGTAAGTCTAGACAAGGCAGTTTGAGCAAAAATGTTATGGTTTAAGCAAGGCGAGGCTGAGTAGGTGTCTATGATAGAAGATGGGATTAGGTAAGTTTGCTGTCCAGAGATAAGGGGTAGGACCGAGTCATCTTGAGAGAGAGGCGTCTTTGATAGACTTGAAGAGTTTGAAAATTTGTGGAGACCAAAGAGTGATTTTGTAAACAAGGTGCCAAAGAGGATAGCATTTTGAAAGCATGTTTATTTGATAAGGAGGCCTTATGATTAATTACATTTCTAACTAACTCAAAAGAGTTTGCCATATGCTGATCTTGATGACAAGGGGTGCCCTTCTTGCTAGATATGACTTCATTGGAGCTCTGATTCTTGTTAGAGCCCCTGGTCTTTTTTGAAGAACCACATAGTCGACCCATTTTTGTTGTGGGGAGCCCCAATGTTTGATGAAGTGACCTTGGCGAAGCCCCAGTTGATGATGCAAAGCAAACCCGAAGGGAATCTGGTAAAGAGAGCCTGAGAGAACAGCTTAACAAAAGCCCCAGCTTGGAGAGATTCAATGTATCCCCTACTGCAGACAGAGTCATCTTGTAGCCACGGAGGCGACCCATCATTTCGAACCACAGTCAATCAGTCACTTGGACAAGACTCGGAAATGTATATGTGCAGGGGCACATTTTTCGGAGGTGGGAATGGATCCCGAATTCGTGTATGACACTCTCGCTTTTTGGGTTTGACTCTTTTGGGAGAGTATAAGCATCACTAGGTGTGGAAAAGTGTATGGAAGCCCCTGCAGACAGAAAGACAGTGTTTGGCTCTATTTTCCTATGATGTAGAAAAAGAAGACTTGTCGAGACATTTGAAGAATTTGTTTTATTCAGAATTATACTTTGATTGCTTGAGAATGGACCTCACTGATTGGTTTATCAAATTCCAATTATATAAGTAAACAAATAATGACTGCTTTGATTTAAAGCTGGAATAAGAGAGAGAAAATTGATTGATGGTGAAATCGGGCTTGACTTTAGAAGGAGTAGGATGTTTCGTTGTTGCTTGCTGCTCTGGACTGTTCGGTGGTAATTGTGGTGCGGGCTGCCGCTACATTGATCTTCTTTATGGGAAAGAATGAAAAAATAGAAAAAAGATTGGAGGGAGAAAAAGGAAAAGATTGGAGTGGAAGAAAAATTGGGATTTGACTGATTATAGCCCCTTCTATTTTTCTGTCTTTTAAGTTAAGATTCGTTGTTCCTTTGTTCTCGCAAGCCGAGGGGAGTAGTCCCTGGCGCGCGTCTCCTTGCTTTTACCGGAGTGCCGCTTAGAGGCATGGATGCGAAGCCCCAGTGAGACTTTTGCAGACAGTGTTTTGAGGAGTCGAATGAACGAATTTCAAGAATAGGACGAGTTCCCAAACTTGGGGAGAGTGTGTAATATGCTCACGTGGGATAACAAGTGACTCAAGATGAGAATACCGTCCGGTAGCGGTTGTAGCTGGGCTTTGGGTTGCGATCGATCATTAGGTGATGCTTAATATGGCCTCTTAAAGTGAGAGGTCAAATTTGGGCCTTTCTTTGAGAGGTTGGTTTGAGGGATGTGTTTGGGATCTCTAGGGTGAAGGGATTTTCTTGTTGTTGCTTCTTCAGAACCTCTAAGAGCGAGGTTAACTTTGATTTTGACGCGGTCAAGGGTGGTGATGGAATCCTCTAAAAGTGAGAGGATGGACTTTGGAATTGGTTTACGGGATTTGTCCAAGAGGGAGTCTTTGTTGCTTCTTTGTGATTTCAGCAGGTAACTTGATCACGTTAGGACCTTTACTCGATGTCTCATTTTCACAACCTTTGAGATGGGAGGTTCACTTCGGAGTGATGGAGGTTTTTTTTTTTTAACACCCTCTTCTCGAGAAAGGCCTTCGATTTTGTTTGCTCGCGATAGCCCCTAGCGTATGCCTTAGGACGCGTTTACCTTTTCCCTCTTGGTTTGGAGGTGATTACTTCCTTTGTGAGTCAGGGGGAGCCCCGAGTATGGGCTTCTTCTTTGGGGTTTCAAAACTTGTCGATCTTGAAATGAAAGGGTATTATTTAGTGAGGATAAGGTTATGGCTTCCTATGGTGAGAGGTTCAAGCTTCAATCACTACTGGATAGCATTCTCAAAAGAGTATTTAAAATAAATGCAAAACTCATTTAACCGACTTATTAAGTAAGGCAAAAATATATTCGGACCATAAGAAAGACATGTGAGCATATTCAACGAAAGCTTAACGATCAAATGGAAAAACAGAGGAGACGCGAGATTGGGGGGTTGGTGAGCCCCAAGTTGATATTCATGTAGCACTTGCGAAGGATAAGAACAACTCTTTGCATCTTCTTTAAATTGCAGTGGCGTGAGCAGCTATTTTCTGATGATGAGCAACAACGATCTTTGTGCTTGTATTGACTATATGGAAAGGAGGTCAAGCGGGGGAGAGTGTATTTGGGGAAGTGTATGCTCGAGAAAGCACAGAGGGCACGTACGAGGAGAGGGTCTGGAGATAGTGTACAAAAAGTATATGGTGGAGTATGGAGAGAGTGTATGAGAGAAAGGTGTATAGAGATGGTGTATATGAGGAAGGGACAGTGAGTTGTTTACCCCAATCAAAGCATTCATTTATTGTTTACTTTATTAGCCAGTGAGTTTATCAGTGAGATTAGCAATCAAGTGATAATTATAAATAAGACAATCTTCTTGAAAGTAATGCGAGATTATGTCTCAAGTCTAGAGAGAAAGGAAAGAAAGACTCTTTTATTATTGAAGTAACTATTCCAAAGTGGACATTACATAACAATGCCCAAAGTGGACGTAAGAAAGACATACTAGAACCTACAAGACTGAATGAATCTAAATCTTTCCTCGAAGTGCGAGAATTTCTTCATCAATGAGGCCTTGGATTTTCCCTTGGTTGATCAACCTTTGAATTGAGTGCTTCAGTTGCACACATCTGTCAGTGGTATGCCCAGCGTACTTGTGGTATTTGCAAAACTTGGATGTATCCAAGTTAGTTCTCTTATTAACAGGCTTGTAATTCTCGAGCGGCTTGATCAAATTCTTTCTCACCAAAATGTCGAAGAACTCACCCACAGGCATTCCCAAGTCATCAAAGTACTCCTTGTTGATCTTCTTTTCTTGGATTGAAGTGACTCGGGTATTGGTGCCCTTTGTTGGTTGGTGGCCACAGCAGGCATCTTGAATGAGAAATTTTGATGTGTAGGACCATAAGGGAGACCAAAAGCATGTGAATGGTAGGGACTCTGGATTTGAACAGGAGGAGGAACTCTTCTCAAGTATTCGTGAATGTAAGACAAATGGTGCTGCTCGATTTCATGTATGTCTTTGAGGAGGTTGAGCACTCCCAACTTCATGTCTGAGACTTCTTTAAGGGCTTCAATGCTTTTCTCCAGAGACATGATGTAGAATTCTGTAAGAACTTATGGCAGAGTCAAACCAATGATTTAAATTAGGCTCATAATTAATCTTGAGGCATCTTTGAGAAAATAGTTGATCTCCACAATTTGAGAGTTTGACCGGGCTGAAGTTGCCTACGTAACCCTTACCATTTAAGGTACGAGTCTCAGGTCACCGTAGTTCGAGGGGGCCCCGATTGATGATACAACCAGGGTTAAGTTTAGAGAAAGGGAGAGGATGAATGTAAAAGAGGAAGAGGAAGATGACTCGATCCTTGGTCAAATATAAGTGAGGGTGATCTAGGCGAGTTAATTTGGGCTTGGATGAGGATTGGTCTTGGTTGGTAAGTTGGCTTAGGTAGGCCCTAGATGGTGGTTTGATCTAGATGATTCAAGAGAGGTTTGATCTAGGCGGGTCTTTGGCTGAAGGGTGCTAGAGATAAAGGATCTAAACTATAGATGGTTTTAAGACTAAGGGAGCAGACTGTTGATGGTTCAAGAGATGGGAGGTAGAACTTTGAAGGGTCCTAGATTGAAGGATAGTTAAGCATTTTATTTACAAAAGAGCCCTCTATTTTTATAGAACCTACTCTTGGTTGGAAGGGATACCCCTTTTTCGCAACTAACTAAGGGTCCTAAAGTGGTGGATCCTAAAGACTATCCGTCTCATATAGACATTTAATATGATATTTATGGAAAGTACTACAGACCTATGATAGGACAAGATCTTTTGACAAGCACTCAACCTTACATAGCACGTCCTTTAAAAGGAAATCAATTTTTTAGTGCTCTTTTCTCTCTATAGATCTTGACTTATCATTGATTCGTAGTTGCTTATCATAAAGACCTTATTAATTGTCTATATGAAAAATCTAGTCAAACCAACCGGTCACAGGGAGTGTACTCCTAACAAAGTGGGCAACACAAGGGTTAGGTTTCAGGCTCCCACCGTGCAGCCGAAGCGCACTAATGAGTGGATGACCAAGTGAGACTCGGAAGGGAGGCGACATGATCACCACACTTCCCGCACTTTGGCTTCTCCGATGGGTTAAGGGTGTCTGTGCAGTGTGACACGGACTTTAGTGGTAGTGTGAGGCAAAAAGGTCTAATTCTTTTTAAGAGAAAAAAGAGAAAGATTTTATTTTAGGAGATGCATGCATGCAATGCGACAGTTGAGAATAAAGAAAATGAAAAGAAAGTAAAATACAACACCCCAAAGGAAAACGAAAGTCTGACCCACTAAGTTTGAAAAAGTTTCAAAACATTCCCCAGCGGAGTCGCCACTGTGAATACCCCGTCCCGATGCAACGCGCATTCGGAGGTTTGAAATAAATAATCATGTAAAGTCGGACCGAAATGGGATATTCATTAAGTGACACTCGATTTAAACCATATTAAAATATTAGTTTAATTTTGAGAGTCGCCACGCCGCTTTGATATAGCCCAAAGCATTGAAAAAAGGCTAAGCATTTGATTGGGTTCGGGGGTCAAGTTACAACAGAAGAAGAAACGCTATCACTCCTATTGCCCGACGGATCGGTCTTTCTAGCATGCGGGGTGTTGGTTGTGTGCGGTGTTTACAGGAATAGATAGAAGAAGCGGGATCATGCATAAGGAGGAGGGGAGAGAAAGAATTAATTGATGATCGCACCCTAGAACCTTTGACTTAGGCCCTCGGAAGGTGCGCTAATCAATGTTCATCCTTGGGGAATTGTTGATCATGGGATAATTATTACTAAGGTGGAAGGTAATAAATAGTTCCTAGATCCATTGGGTTTCTTGGACGAAACCTTAGATCATCCTCGGCTATGCATATTTAAATATATTGAAATAGTCCTAAATCTAGCATAAAGGCATAGTTAAAACATATTAAACACGCAAGTAAACAGCAATAATAATAATAAAGGATGGAATAAAAGACTTACCAATTGTAGCAAGGCTTTGGGGTTCGAATCTAGCAAGATTCGAATAATATTGAGAGATGTACGGAAAAGAGAATCAAGTCTAGTCTTGACTTCTCCGTGAGAAAATATGTTGTGTGATGATGTGTGGAAAGGAAATTCAAGTATAGTCTTGACTTCCCTCTTGAAAATTGTGTGTGATGGAACAAATCAAGTGTAGTCTTGATTTCTCCTTTGAGAATCCGTGTGTTGTGGAAATAAACCAAGTTTAGTCTTGATTCGTGTACTGAGAGAACGTGTGTTGAAAGTGGGGGACGAGTGCACGTATTTATAGTGCTTCGGGGAATGGGCTGGACCGAGGAAAGGGTCGATCGGCCTTAATAATAAGGGTCGATCGGCACAAAAAAGAGAAAGGTCGATCGGCACTAAAATAAGGTTCGATCGAACCTAAAAATAATGGTCGATCGAACCTAAAAATAAGGGTCGATCAGCACTACTTTTTGGCGTACTTTCCACGCGAATTGCTGACGGCGGAGGAGAGATTAATAAAAGATTTAATTAGGGTTTTGTTAATTAAACCGGGCCAGAATATTTAAAATACCTTTTTTAGGACCGGGTACTAACACCTACCCAAAATCCCTCCAATCCTCCTCCAATTCAATCCAAGTCACATACTACCATCTAGATCCACTATCCATCACTCCTCCTCAGCTCAATCAGTCTCAGAAGCTGCTTGTTGAAGGGTTCTATACCTGACTGGGTATAGGATTCGTGGATCTTCAAGGGTAACTCACCAATTCCCTACTTCTCTCTCTTAGATTTTGTCATTTTCATAATTCAATCATTTAATATCCATTTGCTTCAGTAATTCAACTCCATCTGTCTTGTTTACTGAACTCCAATCGCAATATCTCTGTTTAATCGTGTTGTTTAGCATAGTTGCATTTTCATGAGTTGATATTTGTTGGAATTGTTGTTTGATTCCCAAGGGAGTGTGGATCTTCCCATATCCACACTCCCTTGGTTGAATAATTATTGATTCATGCATTTTCGAAGCTGAATTGGTGATATAATTGGATTTGTATTGGTTTCTGTTCCTTCTGTGTTCAATCTGTAAGATCTCTGCAGATGGGCAACCTGTGTCACACGACACAACTTGCCTGGGTGGATCCTGTGTCACGTGACACATCGGGCCAGGCAAGTTCTGTGTCACGCGACACATCTTGTCTGTTTACAGAGATCCTTTTCAGTTGTAATCTGTTTTGAGATCTGTAATAGGGATGTGGCCTCCCTTATTAAATGGTTCACAAGTTGTAAGAATCTCATTCAATCAATAAAATTCATCTTACCACACTTGTTTGTCATTATTGTTTGCACACACTATGAATGTTTGGATGTTTATTTCGAAAGACTCATTTATGGACGAGGCGTGTTGGGTGAACTCTCGGTTCTTCCCAACACGTAACCTGACCCCCGAACCCTTTTCTCTCTTTTCAAAGGTTTTTCAAAGTGTACATTAAAACATGGCGTGGCGACTCCTAAAAATTTATTTTCTCGGCGAGCGTAAATTCAAAGGCATATCAGGAAAGTCACGAAGGCTTTTTCCTCTGCTACGCAAGAGTTTTTCAATCTCCAAGAGAGTAAGATTTTTGATTTCTTCATCGCTGAGTTTAAGTCCTAGAAATAAGAATATATATATTAATTGGTATTAGAGAGTAAGTAAATAGTTTAGACTTAAGTTTTTATGGGAATTTTTAGAAGAACAAAATAAATTAAATTTATTATAAATTGAATTGGTTAGAGTATAATGGATTACCTTCATGATCTAAAAGACGTCTTTGACTGTAAAGGATGTCCTCTGACAGAAGTTCAAAGCAGCTATGCCAAACATATTCTGGCCGTGAGTAAGATCCTGACATAAATAATCGGACAAACATATATCTCAATGAAGAAGCACTTCCCCATTGACTTGCCTCTTTTATCCCATCAACGTACTCCTTATCATCATCAAGCAAACCCAAAGCATAACATGCTTCTCTAAAAGAACCATGTTGTTGAGTACCAACACGTCTAATCTCCCCATAAGAAGTTGGACCTCGAACAAAATTTAGCAAAGTTCTCAAATAATATAATTCACCTTGTCCAGGAGCTACGAAAAATATACGTCCAATCTTGAAACCACGTGTTCTAGGATCCCACCTTCTTTCTCTCTGATTCCAAACAAATTTTGTAGAAAACTCAGCATATGTCAAACTCTTTGCTATATCTCCATGTTTGTCATTTGCTTCCATCCATGCGGTAAACATAATTTCTCGTGAAGTTGGATGATCTAGAACTGTGTCAATTGCATCATCATCTTGGAAGACAATATTTTGTTCACCTGGTAGATGGAAAGACAGTCTTTCAATAGAAGGTTTCTGTAATGAATTTCATAACCCAACAATATCCAAGCAGCCTCACAAGGTGATATGAATCTACAATCTAAGTAATTCTTTATCTCATCAACAATTGATTTGCTGCCATCATCATTAGCTATCTTACAAAAAGTTACAGTAACTTTATCTTGTCCTTTGCTTACATATTTGCAAAGATATTTGATAGACCTTGACTGATTGCACCATTCAACATTAACATGAGCACCATATTTCATCAACAACACCCGACTGTGAGGGACTACATATCTGTTGTCAAGGTTTACTCCCTTGACTTCTACCGTACGACCATTTTCTGGGCGCTTGTAAATTGGATATCCATCTTCATCAATGATTGTCTTTTCATAGAGTTTCTTTGGAAAATATTTGGTGCAACGACCCTTATCCATGCATGGTGAGTTATGCCTTGCTTTGCCACAAGGACCATGAATCATCAAATCCTTCACAGTATTATAATATTGCGGGTCTATAGATTTATCCAGAATCTCAGCAGATATTATTTTATCTATTCTATCTACGGTAGAATGATCAGAATCATTATCAAGCCATAAGATGATATGAACATGTGGCAGACCACGTTTTTGATACTCAATGGTGTAAATAACTGTAACAATTAGAAATTATAAAACATAAGCTGATAGTAACATTAATTTTATATAATAGAAGAAATATAATTCTGTGTGACAAAATTATATTCCATTCATCAAATGAAAAATTAGAGAAATGATAAGTAATGAAATAAATTCATACCTTCTCGAACTTTTCCAAAAATTTCTTTCTTTTCTAGATCATCCATCAATTCATCTAACTTGGCTTTAAAAATACGGCACATAATATCAGCCCTATCTTGTGGTTGGGCGCCATTCTTTCTTAGGAATCGCTGAACCTCAGGCCATTTTGGATTACATGTAAATGTAATTAAAAGATTAGGATAACCAATCCATCTGCAAATTGCCATTGCATCTTGATAATTTTGGATCATGTATCTCGCACCGCCAACAAAGCTAGATGGCAAGCATATTCTTTTGCCACGACTTGAAGGGTCATATTCTCCCTTAGCAAGAGCTTCAGTCAAACCTTTATACATTTCACATCGTAGTTGCTTTTGATGTGTCCTCATAAAAGTCAAACGTCATGTCTCTACCATTGTCCATGTATCAACTAAATATTGTTGAAACAATCTTTCGTATTGGAAAATATTATCAGACTCTGATTCTCTTTGATGCATCCTATAAGCAAAGTACTCTCTCATGCTCAATTTATAGCGTTTGCCATTTGTTGATTCGATTTGGACATCCCTGAGAAAAATAGATTCTCGATAACCATCTTGTCCAAATAAAAATAGCAAGGGATATTGCAAACCTAAGTAAGAAGGATGAAGCTCAGTTATCCTTTGAAGCAACCCTGTCTGAGTCTCAATAACAATATCCCTCTCACCAATCGAATTATCGAAATCGCCGACCAATAACAATGCCACATCATCTTTAGTTGGTAGATCATAGCATCGACCATCACTTTTACGCCTAGCAATTAGTTTCAGTCTCAAATTTTTTTCGTTTTTTTCATGCAAGGAGTCACGGACCATTCGAAATGACTTCACAAGAACATTATTCTCGTCAAGAATCTTCTTCAAATCATTAACAATCTCCTCATGCAAATGCTTCTGAATGTTATCATCCCTATTTTGTTTCATTAAATAAGAAAATGTAATTAAAAATAAAAAGACAAAATAATGATGCATTAAATAAGATACTATAAGTAAAGAAATTATAGACATACCCAATGCAGCGAATTCTATTGTCAACTTCATACTCCGTGTCATAAATATACAACTGAGCAAATTTAGGAGAGTTCCCTTCAGTTGGTATCAAACCACCAATATAATGGTAGTTTTGATCATATAATTTGAAAATAGGTGGACTATTTTCTTTATTAACACCATGATCAATCTTACCTCCCATAGAAGTAAATGAGAACATCATATTATAGGATCGAATGTTGGACTTAAAAAGTCGACTTTTCTCAGACTGGCCACATAATAAATCTTTAAATAACTTCGGAGGTTCAGGCATTGGAGGTAATTGAACTTTTCCATGCATACAACAACCAGAATACTTTGGTTCCAACGTTGATTTGCAACATTTATTCAACCTCTCTGCATACCAAAACATTGCTTTGCAATAGGGACATACGTGTAAAGGGTCACCAAAATCCATGTACTCTATATCGAAAAAGAATATATATTAAAACAAATATAAAAAATATAATTTTCAACATAATTTTCAACATAATATTAAAAGGATAAATAATGTAAAACGTACCTCCAGTAAAATAATTATCATCATCCAAATTATTGAGATTAAATGGAACCGGGGAAACAAATGAGCCTAAATTATTGGATGAAATTAATATTATTAAAATATTGAAAAATAATTAAATAAAATTTGCTATATAAAGATTAGAAAAACCGAATTACTCTTTCGTTTTCTACTCTTATTTGCATCACAGTTCAATCTGGACTTTGAAGACTTCTCTCGATGAGTAGAATTAAAAACAATGGAATGATTTGAGGTGATATCTGTATAAAGACATAACTTTAAATTATAAGAGTAGATTGAATTAAGCCAAAATTTCAATGAATAAGTGCATGTACGGAAATTTAAAAACACAAAAATTATTACAAATGAAATTAGAAATATAATAATAATGGAAATATTTACCAAATTTGCTTTTTGACTTAGCAGTAGTCGGTGTAACAAATGAAAATTCTTCATCATTGGTCAAGTCAATTATTTCTGACGACGGTGTCCCTAAAAAAATAAGGAAAAAAGTTAAAAATTTTTAAAGTTGTTCCGAAAGATACAAATTTAGAAATGGGAAGGAAAAGTTACCCTTTTCTGATATTTACTTTTTTTAATAGATTCAGTTACATAGCCAGACTTCAATTTTTGTGACTTCAAATTAGATACTTGTGAATCAAAAGGGGTGTTTACTGCAGTAGTTCCATTACCATAGTTTGATATACTACTTCTGACCACATTTCCTGTCATACTAAAGAAAAATGATTTTGTCATGAAGTGTTAAAAATATTGACAAAATAGAATATGTACTATTACCATTAGTGATATCAGAAAATGGCATGATTTGAGAAGATTGACAGGAACTTGTTGTCGATGCCGCCACAGTCATTATGTTATGATCAACATTATTTTCTGCAAAAAAAAAAATGAATTTTGAAAAAAAATAAACGTCCAAAATAGCTACATTTTTTTTGCTTAAATAAATATATCAATGACATTATTAAACGAAAATTGTCTAAGCAATTTATTAAAATAAAGAAAAAACACAAAACCATTTATAAGACAAAAATAAAATAAAGCCAAAAAAATATCTTCTGACAAAACACACAGTTTACCTACACATTTTTTTAAAAAAAGCCCAATAACGAAATAAAAACCAACCCATTAAACAAAAGCCCAAACCCAAATACACTTACCTAATCTACGTCTGGAATAGAAGTCTCCAGAACAAAACCAAGAATGAAACGCCGACCGATACCCTTTCGTTCCCAAAGCAATTCCCCAAACAAATCATAACAAATTGAATGGAAAACGACGGAGATCAATGAATTCAACGATTTAATCGATGAAGGGCGTCGAATATGAGCTTCGCGTTATGGAATCAATTCTTGGGACCCAGATCGAGGGTTATTGTTTACGTCTCCAAAGTTTTTGAAACAAAAATTCAGTTCTTGGATTTCGAAGGTATAATTTCTTAGATCTCCTTATCATTTGGCTGTATAATTGTAATTTAATTACCTTAACCTGATTTAGGTCACATATTTTGAATCAAAAGTCGTAATTGTAATTTAATTAGTTTCATCTGTTTTAGGTCAAATACTTTGAATCAAGTTTGGTAGTTGTTTATAATATCTACGAATTATTGATCGAAGAAAGCAAGAAACATTGTTATGATCTAATTTTGAATTCAATTTTTTTCAAAGGGTGCCCCACCATCACAACCACCGTCACCCTTATCAAAGGGTTTCTTCTTAAAATCATCTTTCTTGCAAAGAGGGGGATCAAGAGAACCAAAAAGCTCTAGGATGTTCCTAAAGTATTCAGCTAAAGCTCTGTGCTCTCCCCTAGATGCATTAGAGAAATTAGATGAACGGCTAGCATCAACAGCATGACGTAAGAGTGAGTTGTGACCCATACGTCGAACCTTACGTCCGGTGCAAGGCTTCAATGGACAAACATAGGACATTTTAAAAGGAATAAGAGTTATAGTTAGGAATACGAATGGCTCCAAATTGAAGTTTCTTAGTGCATTCTGTAAATGCATGATTCTGCTCCTCATTGTCAGAATCAACTTCATCTGAAGAGGAACCATGTTCATCAGCCATTTTTTTTATCTAACTAACTGAAGGTCTATAGAAGGTATTTTCAAATCAGTAAGTATACATATATATACCAAAAATCAAACCACAACACCATTTAAGACAATTGATTAATTATCAACAACCTTTGCTAGGGAAATGGAATACACTAATGACAAATAAACATTAACTACACTCATAGCATTAGTAGAGTTTTAATGAGAAGATATCAGTCATAATGATTTAGATATCATCTAGGACACTTAAATATTTAATAAACTTGTAGACATAGTTGAGTTCTATTGCAGCCTTTCCTATAAGCCATAGCCTACAATTTTACTGCAATTAACTACACTTCTTCCATTACTGGAGTTTATATAATTTCTATCACTACTACATTTTGACATAATGTAACGCATCTAATGCAGCGACAGAGCTAATTTAATGCATCTAATGCAACACCAGAGCTAATGTAACGAGTCTAATGTAACAACAGAGCTAATGTAACGGCTAATGCAACGACAGAGGTAATGTAACGCATCTAATACAACGACAGAGCTAATGTAACGCATCTAATGCAACGCCAAAGCTAATGTGACGAGTCTAATGCAACGATAGAGCTAATGTAACGACACATTTTGATTAATGCAGCGGCTTTGATCTCAGCGTTACATTAAATTTTTTGGCGTTACATTAGATTTTTCTAATGTAACGGCTAAATTACTAATGCAACGCCGAAATAATTCCCTCTTTTTTTAAGGCGGGCTAATATACCCTATGCCCTATGTCATATACCCTATGCCCTATACCCTATACCCTATAGTGTATAACCTATACCTTATGCCCTATAACCTACACTTTATACCCTATACCCTATACCCTGTACCCTATAGGGTATACCCTATACCCTATGCCCTATACCCTATAGGGTATACCCTATGCCCTATGCCCTATACCTTATACCCTATACCCTATAGGGTATACCCTAAACCCTATAGGGTATACCCTATACCTTATACCCTATACCCTATAGGGTATAGGGTATAGTATATAGGGTATAAGATATATTATATAGGGTATAGGGTATAGTATATAGGGTATAGAGTATAGGGTATAGGGTATAGTATATAGGGTATAGAGTATAGGGTATAGGGTATAGGGTATAGGGTATAAGGTATAGGGTATACCCTATACCTTATACCTTATACCCTATAGGGTATACCCTATACCCTATATGGTATACCCTATACCCTATAGGGTATACCTTATACCTTATACCCTATACCCTATACCCTATACCTTATACCCTATACCCTATGCCCTATACCCTATACCCTATACCCTATAGGGTATACCCTATACCTTATACCCTATACCCTATAAGGTATACCTTATACCCTATGCCCTATACCCTTTACCCTATACCCTTTAGGGTATACCCTATATCCTATAGTATATAGGGTATAGGGTATAGTATATAGGGTATAGGATATACCCTATAGGGTACATGGTATAGGGTATAGAGTGTAGGGTATAGGGTATAAGGTATAGGGTATACCATATAGGGTATAGGGTATAAGGTATAGGGCATAGAGCATAGGGTATAGGGTATACCCTATAGGGTACAAGATATAGGGTATAGGGTATAGAGTATAGGGCATAGGGTATAGAGCATAGGGCATAGGGTATAGGGTATACCCTATAGGGTATAGGGTATAGGGTATAAGGCATAGAGTATAAGGTATACCCTATAGGGTATAGAGTGTAGGGTATAGGGTATAAGGTATATGGTATACCCTATAGGGTATAGGGTATAGGGTATAGGGTATAAGGTATAGGGCATACCCTATAGGGTATAGGGTATAAGGTATAGGGCATAGGGTATAGGGTATACCCTATAGGGTATAGGGTACAGGGTATAGGGTATAAGGTATAGGGTATACCCTATAGGGTATAGGGTATACCTTATAGGGTATAGGGTATAGGGTATAAGGTATAGGGCATAGGGCATAGGGTATAGGGTATACCCTATAGGGTATAGGGCATAAGATATAGGGTATACCCTATAGGGTACAGGGTATAGGGTATAGAGTATATGGTATAGGGTATAAGGTATAGGGTATAGAGCATAGGGCATAGGGTATAGGGTATACCTTATACCCTATAGGATATACCCTATAGGGTATAGAGTATAGGATATAGGGTATAGTATATAGGGTATAGAGTATAGGGTATTATAGTATATAGGGTATAGAGTATAGGGTATAGAGTATAGGGTTTAGGGTATATGAGGTTTAGGGTATGAGGGTATATTAATAAGTATTATTAATATTTTAAAAGTATAATTATTTTTTTAAATTTATTTTTGAATTGAGATAAATATTTTAGACATTTTTTGGTAAGGAAGTTTTTTTTTTAAAAAATTATATAAAATAAGTTAGAAATTAACTAAATATTTATATCAATTATTACTTAGGTATATTAATATTTCTTAGAAGTTTAAATTATTAAATTAATGAGTATTATTATTGATTAATAACATTATTATTATTAATTATATATTAATATTATGATCCATGTGGTTATTTGAGACCCAATAAAACAATGCCATGTGGCATTGTTTTATTGGGTCTCAAATAATCACGCGGATCATGAGCTAAACCAAATCCAACCATTCACACATTCAATCCAACGGTCCACAATTCTTCTAAACAAAATCAATAATTTCTCTCCCTATTTCTCTCCTCATTTCTCTCTCTTTAGTTTCAGTTTATCAAAATACCCGTTTCTCTCTCTCTCTCATTTCCCTCCGGCGTCACACTCCGGCATCACCCTCCGGCGTCTCCTTCAGCCTCCGTCGTAACCCTCCGGCGCCACCACAGCCACATCACCTTCGCCCTCCGTGACTCTCTCTCTTTCTCCATTTTCTTTGCCTCCTTCCTCAGCCTTCCCAGATCTTACGCCGCCGTCGCCATTTCCTTCTCTCTCTGGGCCGCTGCCCCTCCACCTCCCCTACCGTCGCCCTAAAGCATCTACCTCGCTCCGGCGAGGCTCAACCATCTAGATCTACACGGATTCCGACGAACCCAAACTTATTCCATGGATTTCGACGAGCCCAAACATATTCCATGGGTTTCATTTCGATTTGTTATTGTATTTTGTGTTTTATTTCGATTTGTACAAACTTTTGTTTGATTTGTGGATGGTTGTGGATGGTGGTGGAGAAAAATGTAACTTTTGAAAAATGTAAGGATTGATTTGAATATAAAAAAAGTTAAGTGACTGATTTGAGAATAAAAAATATTAAGGGACTGATTTGAGAAAAAAAAGTTAAGGGATTGATTTGAGAATAAATATATATATATTTTAAAATATATATATATATATATATATATATATATATATATATATATATATATATATACTCCCTCCGTCCCATTACAAACCACAAATATTTCCTTTTGGGCGTCCCATTACAAATCACAAATTCACTATTTCCTCCACTCATTCTCTCTCCTATCATTATTTTAATACTCACAACACCATTATAATTTACTACTCCCTCCACTCATTCTCTCTCCTATTTTACTTTTACACTCACAACATTTATATCATTATTTTTTTCCTTAATCTACGCGTAAACAGTAAATTTCCTCTTTGTAATGGGACGAAGGGAGTATATATATATATATATATATATATATATATATATATATATATATATATATATATATATATATATATATATATATATATATTTAAAAAAGAAAATTAAAAAATTAATAAAATGGTGAAATTATGTAATAAATTTTAGGTACTCATCTACTTTTTGGCGTTACATTAGGTATTCAATTACTTTTTAAATTGGCGTTGCATTAGGTACTCATCTACTTTTTGGCGTTGCATTAGGTTCCAATCAAAGGAAGCGAGATGGCCTCCACCTGCGGTCCTCCAATCAAAGCCCGAAAATCCTCAAAGGTGGGCGTGATCTCATTGTAGGAGAAGCTATACACATGCCTCCTAACATCCCAGAACTTCGCGGCAGCCCGCAACAATTCCTAATCAGGAACTAACTCCTTAAGGGACCAAATCGAGCGGAGTCGAAACCTCACCTCGAAAGCCCGCTTATTGTGCCTCATAGGGTGCCTCATCCACATTTTGAGCTGCTCAAGGAAGTATTCTTGCCTCTCCTTCGAAAGCCTCGGCAAAATTCTCGGATTGGACGAAAAATCTATGGCAAAAATGGAGGTTTCTAGAGAAAATGAGGAAGAATGCTCGAAATGACAGCAAATGGGAAGTGGGGGAGGTCCAGACTTTCATTGAAATCTTATTTCCTTCCCAAAAGCAAGGTGAATCCGCACGGAACACTTTGCATGGTGGGTGGATCCGTGCGGACCACTTTGCGTCCTGGCCCCACATTTTCAGCAAACTGCAAAACAGCTACTGCTCTCGGCGGGACCTTGCCCCCAACCGCTCAAAAGCCTGGCCAAAGCCATTTCCGGCAACCATAAACTAAACACAAATGCATTCTCAGCTCACGTGACATGCACAAAATAAAAATAAACTAGCAACAATTCCTAGGTCATTCCCCGAAATCACAAACACGTCATTATAACTTAAAATAAAATATTTTGCTGTGCAAATACAAGTGTTTTATTACAGGTACAAAATGTTTGTTGCTAAACAAAACAAAAACAAAAAAAAAACTACGGAAAGAGGGAAAGCAAATGAGCCCTACTCCGACTCTTCATCATCAACCTCCACAAACGAGAAATTCGGCATCCCGAAAAACTCTCCAGCCACATCCTCGTCGTCAGAGTACTGGACCCCCTCATCGTACGAGCACTCGAAGTACTCCGAAGGATCAAACCCGGTGAAAGGATCATAGAAGGGATGCACAGACGAACCCCTCTCCCTGGGCATCCGGCGGAGGAAAGAACTGATGAAGGGTCTGCGGCCTCTGGGCCCCCAAAGATGTCCCCGCATCAAGACTCTGCCGCCCTCGAACCGGCACCTCCGGCTGTAGCCCTGGCTCAGCCCTCAACGAAGGAGCATCCACAGACCGCCTCGAAGGCATTTGCTCGAATGCCGCCACGTGCCGAGAAGGCCTACAAGACAGCTTCCCCGCGAGCTTCTTCGCGAAAGACCTCATCCCCACAAACCGACGGGTCAACGTATCAAAGGATCTCCCCAAGACCTGCACGAGAAAACAACCAAAGAAATGCTCAGCAAAAGAGATACAACCATACTCAACAAAAAGAGAAAAATACAGAAAAGATGCCAAGATGCCAAGATGGAAAAGAGTAAGCACACTCACTGGAGCATCCGGGTCAACCCGATAAGCAGCAGGAGCCTGCTCTGGGATGGGCACCGACACCCTCCTCCTTGAAGAGTCCCCGTGCACATACGTGAAGTCTGGCCCAGGCACCGGAACATCTGGAGGACGTGGTGGGCCATCCTGCCTCTCCCTCGCCAACACCTGTGGCGTCCTCAGCTTCCGCCTGACAAAGGCCCCATACTCCTATCCATAAAGGATGAACTCCTCGGCGCTCACGCCCTCCCGGTACCTCTCGTACTCCAGCACGTCCATGTCACAGAAGCTCAACATACCGAAGGGTGGATCCCTCGGAGCAATAGGAGGCACTCCTGTGCTATGCTGCCAGAAGACCCTCTCCCCCAGATACATGACATCGCAAGTAAGGCCCCGCAACATCTTCCTCTGCTATGTCACCCCGGGGGCACCCTCCAACTCATCATCGCCATACCGAATCCAAGGGTACAACACAAACCCCTCCGGACTATCTCTCTCCAAGTACTGTTATATGTCCCTATACGCGACAGTGACCTTTCCCCTGGTCGTCCTCCTCTTCCTCAAAGGGCAGGCCCAGCACAGCATGGCAGGGTAGGCCACCTTGGCCTCATCTTTCCAGTCCCACAGCTGGCACCGGAAGATCTCATAGCACCACACCTGCAGCAAAAAAAAGCAGATAGTGCTCAGAACGAGAAAAAGGAAAAGAAGACGGAGAAATGATAAATAGCTAAACTACAACAGCAATAAACTCATACCTCCAGTTCAAAATCAAAGCATCCCACAGAACTCGCTACACCCCGACTGAATCGGTCCATGGAGAAATAGAGCTCGGCCAAGCCCGCCTCGCCCAAGAAATCTCACCAACCCTCTCCAAATCCACTAAACTCTCCAGCAGAGGAAACAGAGCGGAAGAGGCATGGTTTGAGAAAAAAGTCTCGGAAAGAGCAAACCACAAGAAAGAGCGCGCCAGCTGCTCAGCCGTCACTACTCCCGTGCCCCGGCGATAAGACCCGATGTTGGCCGTGATCTGCGCCTCTACATTGTTGTACAACATGCCCAAACCCTTACGGGGATAAGGTGCAAAGCCAAGCAGCTCCGCCAGCACACCATCGGACATCCTGTCCCGCCATCTCACCTGCCCCCCTTTGAAGGAAAGCCCGGTAATCACCGCAAAATCGGTAGGAGTCACCGTCACCTCTCCCCAGCTAAAGTGGACGATATGCGTGGTGTCCCACCAGTACTCAGACAGAGCCAAGAAGACACCCTTATTCTTCTACGTCTCCGCTATCCCGGCAAGGTTCTCAACGAACACATTCAGCCCAGTAGCGACCACTAGCCTCCGAGGACTAGGCCTCCCATCTCGAGAAATGTCAGGCAAGCTCCGCCACAACTCAACTACGGCCTCAAGCGACCCCGAGACTTCATCTTCTTCGCCTTCCCAGACGAAGGCACCTCATCCTGCAGGTAAACACAGCAAAGGTACGTCAATAACAGTACTTAAAGCAAATATACCAAAAGAAACAACAAAAACATAAAAGTCCGTCCCAACACGGCAAAAACATAAAAGTCCGTCCCAACACGACAAAAGCATAAAAGGTCTGTCCCAACACGGCAAACTCATAAAGCACGAAGTCCATCCCAACACGGAAAATCTAATACAATTTTCTCAAAAGAGAGATCCGTCCCTACATGACACATTTTTTTAAAAAAGTCCTTCTCTACACGGCAATTTTCTAACAAAACCCGTCACAATAACACGGCACACATTTGAAATTACCCGGATTCGGCTCGCGCGCGGAGCCTCGACATCTCGCATCGTCGCTTTCGGGAAGTCGCCCGGATCCGAGAGGCAGCGCAATCGCGCCCCGGCATCTGGCTATTCCGTTTGCGTTTTGCGTTGAGTCGGTGGAGGTGTCTCGCTGTGTTTTGCTTTGTAGAGTCGCCACGCCGTTTTTATTATTAAGCCCAAAACATTGAAAAAAGGCATCAGTTTAAAAATAATAATAAACTGTTTTTGTGTGATGAGATTTTGAGTTCGGAGGTCAGGTTACTCCTCGGGAAGAGAATATTAGAATCTTAGAGCTCACCCGAGTAGCCTCGTAAAAACGAGTCTTTCGGATACCCCTAACATTCTTTAACGGTTGTGTGTGTGTGTGTGTGTGCTTTTAAAAATGCATGCTGTATCGGATGTCTACATTGTACACTACGTATTGAAATGTATTGAAATAGTAATGGAAGGAAGCCTTACCAATGTTGGTTCGTGTCTGTCTACCGCTGGGGAATAGTGCTTGAGGATGAAATAGTGCTCCGGGACGGACCGGGATTGCTTCGGAAGGAGCCGGTTGTCTGCGGACAGAGCTTCGGCGTGCCTCGGGATTGTCAAGTGTGTACTCGGGCAGAGTTTCGGCGTGGGTTGGAATCGTCGGTTGGATTCGGGCAGAGGTTCGGCGTGCGTTGGAATCGTCAGTTGGATTCGGGCAGAGGTTCGGCGTGCGTTGGAATCGTCGGTTGGATTCGGGCAGAGGTTCGGCGTGATTTGGGATCGCCGGTTTGACTCGGAAAGAGCCGGGACGCCTTGGGAAAGACCAGGCAAGGCCTCGGAGTACCACGAGGGGCCTCAGAGTACCTCGAGAGTGCCTCGGGGCAGCGCGGGAGCGTCGCGGGAGCGCTCGGAGAGGCTTCGGAGCACCACAAGGGAGCTCGGAAGGCCTCGGAAGGATCCGAAAGGGGCCGGGATTGCCCCGAAGGGTCTTAGAGGGAGCCTCGAAGGCCGGGGAGAGGGGAGAAGAGGGTGGTGTGAAAAATGAGGGAGGGGGAGCCCTCTATTTATAGTGTAGGAAAACTGCAAAGAGGTCCGTACGGACCTCTTAGGTAATTATAGATTTCCGGGATTTGAGGGAATCTCGTGGACTTTAAGGGGATTTTCGTAATGATTATGTCTGGTGCAAAGAGGTCCGTACGGACCTTTTGGCATGCAAAGAGGTCCGTACGGACTTTCCATGCTCTTGTGAATGTGATGGCAAGCTAGCTCGCCGAGAGCTTTCCAACCATATATGGCACGTCTCAATCGGAGTTCGTATGAAGGCGTTATGACCTCCGGAAGTTTGCCTCCGGTTTTGTCGTATGCTGGGATGGAGAGCGATCCGCATTGGGGTACTTACGTAAGCCCCTCGGCGACGTCACTTATGAAAGAAGTGGGGTCGTCGATAAGATAAGGGTCCCCGATCCGGATCGCGTGCCGAGAGAGAAGGTGACCGTTTAGGTCGGTGCGTTAGGACACGGCGGTGTCCCGTTGTGTGACCGTTTAGGCCGCCTGGCCGGACCCTGTGATAGGATTCCTACGTATCCCTAGCGGGAATCAAGCCTGATCGTAGTTCGTGTGTGGGGTGAGTGTTGTGTACGAGGACGTGAGCTGTCCTCTAACTGAGACTCTGTGTGTGGACGTGGTGGTGTCCTGTGGGTGACCGCATAGGTCGATGGCTGGACCCTGTAATAGGATTCCTACGTATCCCTGGCGGGAATCAAGCCTGGTCGTAGTTCAGAGGTCGTGTAATCGTGAGTGTATGCGGACGTGGTGGTGCCCTGAGGTGATGTGACCGCTAAGGTCGACTGTGAGGACGTGGTGGTGTCCTAAGGTGATGTGACTGCTAAGGTCGACTATGAGGACGTGGTGGTGTCCTAAGGTGATGTGACTGCTAAGGTCGACTGTGAGGACGTGGTGGTGTCCTAAGGTGATGTGACTGCTAAGGTCGACTATGAGGACGTGGTGGTGTCCTAAGGTGATGTGACTGCTAAGGTCGATTGTGAGGACGTTGTGGTGTCCTAAGGTGACCGTTTAGGTCAGTTGGCTGGACCCTGTGATAGGATTCCTACGTATCCCGAGTGGAAATCAAGCCTGATCGTAGTTCACGTGTGAGGTGATCTTACGAGAAGGTGGGTAATCTCACGAAAAGATGGGTAATCTCACTAAAAGATGGGTAATCTCACGAAAAGATGGGTTAATCTTACGAGAAGATGGGTAATCTCCCTAAAAGATGGGTTAATCTTTACGAGAAGATGGGTAATCTCACTAAAAGATGGGTTATTCTTACGAGAAGATGGGTAATCTCACTAAAAGATGGGTTAATCTTACGAGAAGATGGGTAATCTCACTAAAAGATGGGTTAATCTTACGAGAAGATGGGTAATCTCACTAAAAGATGGGTTATTCTTACGAGAAGATGGGTAATCT
Source organism: Adenophora triphylla var. japonica (assembly GCA_022495995.1). Lineage (NCBI taxonomy): Eukaryota > Viridiplantae > Streptophyta > Magnoliopsida > Asterales > Campanulaceae > Adenophora > Adenophora triphylla. Next base: position 9,702 of record JAFEMH010004827.1, on the reverse strand, counting down.
CACTAAAAGATGGGTAATCTCACGAAAAGATGGGTTGTGATGTAGGAGGACGTGTCACGTCCTAAGATGATATTTTTGGGAGGTTTATACGGTCTTTCGGACCGAGTAATTTAAAGCCTTCCGGGCTACGGATAATGCTGGGGGAGGTTTACACGGTCTTCCAGACCGAGTGGTTTAAAGCCTTCCGGGCTGGAAATAGTGATGGGGGAGGTTTATACGGTCTTCCAGACCGAGTGGTTTAAAGCCTTCCGGGCTGGAAATAGTGATGGGGGAGGTTTATACGGTCTCCCTGACCGAGTGGTTTAAAGCCTTCTGGGCTGTCTGTGGTGAAGTAGTGAGGTTTGTGGTGAATGGACGTGGTGATGTCCTGAGTTGAAGTTTGTGTGAAGGCGTCTATACCTAAATGAGACTGTTTGGGGGTGTCTACCCTAAGTTGAGAGATGGCTAATCTTACGAAAAGATTGGTAATCTTACTAAAAGATAGCTAATCTTACTAAAAGATGGGTAATCTTACTAAAAGATATGCTAATCTTACGAAAAGGTGGGTAATCTTTCTAAAAGATATCTACCCTATGTGAAGGATGGCCAATCTTACTAAAAGATATGAGATGTCTATCAGGGAGATAGGGGGACGTATCTCACTACGAGGTAACATGGGAAATATTTAAAGACGTAAGTATGATTTTTTCATACCTTTGTCAGGTTTACCTCCGCAGGAGGAAAGGCCTTTGTGAGGAGGAAGTTGAGGACGTGGGGAGCCTCTGACCGAGATGAAGAGGACGTGGTGGCGTCTCTGGCTGAATTGCTGAAGTGTTTGAGGGCATGGGGCGCCTCTGATCGAGTTGTTGAAATGTTGAGGACGTGTGGCGCGTCTGACCGAGATGAAGAGGACGCTGGGATGCCTCAAAGTTGAATTGCTGAAGTGTTTGAGGGCATGGGGCGCCCGATCGAGTTGTTGAAATGTCGAGGATGTGTGGGGCCTCGACCGAGATGAAGAGGACGTGGGACGCCTGTGTGCCGGACAAGGAGAGGAGGGATGGCTCATCTTTTTTTTTTTTTTTTTTTTGATTTGACTTCGCGGACGTCTTGGAGTATCCTGGTCGAGGAAGGTGCTAAGTTCACCGAGGATGATGAGGTAGCCGGGCGGAGGCGCCGAGATGTGGAGTTTTTACCAGCAAGAGTGCCGATGACTTAGAGTAGGACTCCCCCTTTTTTTTTTTCGTTTTGTGCACCGTTTTTTCGCTGGTGTGCGTGGTTCTACGAGATCTTCCGGTGCCACTGGGACTAGGTGGATGAGGCCATGTTCGGTTATCCCGCCATAATGTGCCGGGCTCATTCTTTGAGGAAGAGGAGGACGGGAGAGGGACAGCCTGGGCAAAGACGGCTCGCGTGCCCCCTATGGTTCCGAGGGATCCACCCTCGGGATGATGCATCTACGTGACATGGATGTGCTAGAGTACAACAGTACCCGGGCGGCGTGAGTGTCGAGAAGTTTATTTTGTATGGCGAGGAGTATGGGACCTTCATCGGAGGAAGCCGAGGATGCCACAGGTGTTGGCGAGGGAGAGGCGGATGTTCCACCACGTCCCCGCATGTTCCGGTGCTCGCATCGGACTTTACTTATGTACGCGGGGATTCGTCGAGGCGGAGGGTGTCAAGTACTCCATCCCGTGAGTAGGCTCCTCGCAGCCCTATCAGTGGACCCGGATGCGCCAAATGGCGGTGTGCTTACTCTTTTCCATCTTGACATATTTTCCGTATTTTTCTCTTTTTGTCGAGTATGAATGTATCTCTTTGGCCGAGCATTTCTTCGTCCGTTTGCTTGTGCGCAGTCTCGAGGAGATCCTTTGACACGCTGACCACTTACCGCTATGTGGCGATGCGGTCTTTTGCAAGGAAGTTCGCGGGGAAGCCGTCTTGCAGTCTCGCGGCACGCGGCGGTGTTCGAGACAAAGGCCTTTGAGGAGGTCCGTGGATACTCCTGCTTCGAGGGCTAAGCCAGGGCCACACCGTGAGGTGCCAGCTCAGAACAACACACGCCTTTGATGTGGGGACGCCTCGGGGCTCAGAGGTCGCGCACCCTTCATCGCTTCTTTCCCCGCCGGAGGCACAGGGTGAGGGTTCATCCTCGTATCCCTTCTTTGATCCTTTCACCGGGTTTTGACCCTTCGGAGTACTTTGAGTACCCGCACGAGGAGGGGGTGTTGTATTCTGATGACGAGGATGTGACTGTCGAGTTTTCTGAGATGCCGAATTTCTCGTTTGTGGAGGATGATGATGATGAGTCGGATTAGGGCTCTTTTGCTTTCCCTCTTTCCGTTGTTTTTTTTTTGTAAGGTAAATGTATTTTGTACCTGTAATAAAACCCTTGTATTTGCACAACAATGTATTTTATTTTAAGATGTAATGACGTATTTGTGATTCCCGGGATTGACCTAGGAATTGTTGCTAGATTATTATTATTTTTGTGCATGTCACATGAGCTGGGAATGCATTTGTGGTTAGTGGAGGCTGAGGCGGTGTTTTCGAGCAATGGGCCGGGCAGCCTTCGACGGTTTCATGAGCGGCGGCGGGAGTGATGTCTCCCGGGACGCATTTGTTGGATGTGGCAGCCATTGTCGGCCGGTGAGGACATCATTCGCTTAGTTTTGGGGAAGACTTTCCACGGCATAGATCGCTTGGCGCTAGGGGGCCGGTTCATGTGTGGGGGAAGCCCCTGCTTTGTTCGGCAGCTTTAGATGCTCTTCTGTATTTTCTGAGGGTATGGAAGTATTTCGATTTCCCTCCTGTGGTGCTCCTTCGACGCCGGGAGAGTGTTGTGTTGAAAACCGAGTACCTGGATTGGTATGAGTAGCATATCGGTGCACTCCAAGTGGTTTTGGGGAGAAGGCGTGAAGCAATTCTCGGGGCAAGGTTGTCGCCTCGCCTATAGCCTTAGGAGTGCGTGCTTGGTCTAACCCTCGTGGATGTCATGGGAGACGCTTTGTTTGACTACAAGAATCGAGTTGACAGACTGGCGGGGAGAGGTCCCCTTTTGCAGACTCATAGGGAGAAGATCCGAGCTGAGGCACGGGTGAACGATGCTCTGAGAGTGACCGGTTCGCTTGACACGACTAGGAGGACTCCCGATCTCGGAATGAGGGAGACGAGAACTCGCTCATATGGAATGAAAGATGACTCGTTGGGGACGAGGGAAGAAAGGAAAGAGTGATGAAGGGCCAAACGCGAGTAGCATGGAATGACCTTCTCAAACACCGAGTATCCATTCATCGTCAAGTGCACACATTGATTGTTAAATGTTTTAAGTTGTCTTTTAGCATGTTGTGAGTTTGAGAGTAGACCGTGCTTGAACTCATCAAGAAGTGTTTTAACTGTGATGATTTGGGATTTACTTTTAAAGCTTTGTCGAGACACAAAATCTCTTGCTTGTTTCTTGTCTGAGCCTTGATGACGTCAAACTATTGGGATTTTTGTGTATGCTTTAGACCGAACCAATGAAGGCCGCCACGTTCCCCTGACCGAGGGGCCTCAGTCCGCGTAGTTCGACCCTCTTTTGTGGGAGAAATGACTCGTAATGTACACTCACAAGGGCGTATTTATTTTTGAAAAGGTGGGAACGGGTCCCCTTTTGTGTGAATGCCTTATTTGATGTAGGCATAAAAAAACATGCTTTTGGGTTTGACTCTTTTGAGAGAGTATAAGCATTGAAAATCTTGTAAAAGTGTATGGAAGCCCTCATTTACGTAAAATCGCTGTTTAGCCTCTACTTTCCTATTTTGTAGAAAAAGAAGACTTGTCGAGACATCTGAAAACTCGATTCGTTCACATTGATCACATGTTTGCTTAAAACCCTTTTGTTGATGTTCGGGTTATTCAACAATTAAACCTGATATGCTTTGATTAATCACGAGGAGAAAGTCAACCGGTATCAAGGATCGAGTTGGTCTGGTATGAAAGAAGGTTTGTGTATAGGAGAGGTCATTGATGAGACCGGGTTTGTGGATTTGTATGTGTTTATGACCGGACCATTTCTGGTTGCCTACGTTCCCCTTAAGACAAGGAGCTCAGGTCGACGTAGTTCGGGTTTGAACTGTGTTTGGCTTTGGGGCCAGGGCGTGAATATTCGTGCAGCCTTTGGCGAAAATGCTCGGAAGGTTGAATGATGAGGCACGGGCCTTGAGATGATTTCTTGACAAGTCGTATTTGACGGTCTTTTCAGTGACTCCCTTGCTTCTTGATCGTTGGCGCTGGGTCTTTGACCTCATTTTTTTTTGTGAAGCTTCGCTGAGCCCCTTTTTTGTGTGGCTTCTGCTTGAGCTTTTTTTTTTTTAGCTTCTGCTTGAGCCCCTTTTTTTTTTTTTTTTTTTTTTTTTTTTGAAGCACGTGAGGGCGAAGGCAAGCCCTCGCTTGAAATTTCTTGATGCGCACGAAGGTGAAGGCAAGCCCCTAGGATTGTTGTCAACATGGGGTCAATCTTTTAATGCTGAGTGACCTTTTGTTGTCCTTTGATGTTGCCGCCGTCGTTTGACTTGGTCAAGGTGATGGTGGGGACATGTTTTGGAATGTGTATGGCTTGATGGAGGCCTTTGTGTGGGGTATGGTATGGGAGCTATCGATTGACTTTCTCACACCAATTAATCAAAGCATTAATCGTTTGTGGAATTACTTGTTGAGCAATGCAAGTGATCACATAGAACAAAACCATTTCATTAAATGTAATGTGGGGTGCAAAATAATGTCTCAAGTCTAGCAAGAAAAGAAAGAAGACTTATGTATGGAAAATTGAAGACTTAATTACAATGTCCAAGGAGGACTTGATTGAATGAGAAAGGTACTAGAACCTACGAGGTTTGGGCTGTGTGATTCTTTGATTTGCGTCTCTTCGGGCTCTTCAGCCAGCTTCCCAAATTCATTTTGGTTAGAACCTTCTCAGCCTTGGGCCCGATTTTCCTCTCGTTTGACAACATGCTTAAAGATTTGTTTTAATGCATTGTTCATTAATGTGTCTCGTCTTTATCAAGTGAATCATTATTAACTGCTTTTGGTTAGTTAATTTATCATTTGTTAAAGTGACAATGAGGGGATACTCGTAAAGGTCGAACTTTTATTCGAAGCATAAAGAAGCACGATTTTTGTTACAAACGCATAATCTTCGTGCATAAGGCCGTCGACGACTCGAGAGACTCAAACTTAAAACATGACACTCCTGGGGTCTTTTATTTTCGAAGCTAGACTCTATGATACCGGGGTTAGACCAAGCATCTCGATCATTATTTCGGGGAACGGATTTCAGAGTGTATTGGGGCCACGGGGCGCTCTAACTTTCCTTCTTCAATCAATCCTTGAATTGCTTTCCTCAAAACCGTGCGCTTGTCGGTTGTATGACCGTGGTATTTATGAAAAGCACACCGCTTGGTTACATCCCGCTTGGCATCGGGAAATTTGGGCCGGTAATTTTCCATAGGTTCGAGGAGACCTTGCTTCACTACACGATCGAATACCTCGCTCAATGGCATCCCGAAATCATCATAGTGTTGTCGTTGTCTCTGGGACCACCGTTTCTTTGTAGTGCTCCATTCTTAATATAATGGATCAAGCTCCGACAACCTCCCTCCCTCTCGCTTGGGGCGATATTGGATTGGGCGGGGCCGGATCGACTACCATTTTTTGCATGTTCGTGTTTTCTCAAACTTGGTCCCAGCGTTGACCATGGCGCGAAGATCGGGATAGAAGTGGTGATCGATCGTGGCCTTCAAGGAAGGTTTGAGGCAGGAATGGAAGATATCCATTTGCTCTTCTTTGGAAAGCGGATCCATTATCTCGCTTAGTTTCCGCCCATCTCTTGTAGAACTCACCTACTGTGCTCGTCATCCTTTTGTTCGGTGGCTCGTGTCATGGCGATTGGTTTCCCACTCAAGATTGGCGCGGTACTTCTCTAGGAAGATGTCACCGATTTGTTCCCAGTGGAGCGGTTCTCGGCTTTTACGTTGAGGAACCACCTTAAAGCCGTGGATTTCAGTGGAGTGCCGGAAGTGATCCGCCATTTGTTGTGGGGTGGCCCCTTGGCTCTCATACCTAAGACGTAGGTATCGATGTGGGTCTTTGGGCATTCTGTCCCATCGAATTTTTCCATTTCCGGCATTCCGAAATTCGGAGGGAGAGGAACCACTTTGCTTAGATCTGGGCATAAGTGGAGTCCTTCCGAGAGTTAGCAAATTTTCCTTGCATGCTCTTCATTTGTTCGACCAACCAAGCCATGTGAGGGTCAAAGTGGAGGCAAGCTGCTGTCGTTTTTCGGACGGAAACCGAAGATGGAGGTGGATTGGGCGATGGGATCGCCATTCGGGAATCTTGGGAGGTAGTTGAGCGTAGACCATCCCGTACTGGATTACCGAAATTGGAGCCAAGGGCGTGATTACTCGATCGCACAAGGGTTGTGTTTGGGAACTTGGGAAATGTTTCGCTAGCCCCAAGTGGTAGTCCAAATGCCGGTGGAAGGTTTGAGATGTCAGATATCCGCTTGGGATGTCCGTCCCTAGCGTATCGATTTCGTATTGTGGCCGCGAGGCTCGTATAGAGGCAAAGGATTGAATCCCGGGTATCGAGATGCATTGGGATCTCAGTAGAGCTGCACGTATATGTGTTGTTGGTACCGAGCTTGATGTGCAGAGCCGGAAACCGACCGTGGCCGAGGTGGGCATGCCTGAGCCGCTGACCGACGCCCTGAAGGGAGCTTTGAGCGAGAGCCGCTTAGCGCTGCCGGGATCTCGTAACTTGGCGGAGGCGGGACCCGCCGATAGCTTTGAGAAACCGGGGAGCCGGTATGTCTTCGTCCTCTATGAGAACAAAGGTTCCGCCAGGTTGGGAATCGCAACGGTTCCTCGAAGACGCAAGTTGTCTACGATCCAGGCTTGCTGCTCTTCTTGGCGCTTCTTGATGGTTTCGAAGGCTTGCAGCACCTCCTCCATTGTCTGGAGGTTCCTTAGTGGCGGGGTTCCGTTTCCCTCACCGTTATCCGTTGATCCCGCCACGGGGAGTAGCGGATCGTTCGGACCGCCGAACCGGAAGGGCTATCGGACCTTGTGACCTCGATATCGAAAAGGCGGCTCCCGGGTACTCTCAACCACTCTCGGTTATTTGAGGGGGTGACGGGTAAGGTTTAGACATGGGAAGGCCTTTCGGATAAAAGGGGGAAAGCTCATGTGACATGCGATTTCCGCTTTTTATTTATGATTTTTTTTTTTGTTGTTTTAATTTACTTAAAACATGTTTTCTCAGAGTCCTAGGTAGGTTGGAAAAGATTGCTCTTCTTTTTCGCAACTATGCTAGATCCTGGGTCAGTGGAGACCATCTGTGCGGCTATAAGCCCCTCATTTTGCACCCGTATTTCGACATCCCAGTGGTGGACAAACCCTGTGCGAGGGTCCTATAGTGCAAGCGGTTTCCACCGGCCTAAAAGAAAAATCGAACCTAAGGACCGAGCCTCGTCATGTTCGTTTTGATGCGTTAGCCATGTGAATAGTGAACCGAGCTGCCCACTAAGTCAAGATCGAGTCAAGAGTTCGGCATGACCTCTTCTTTACCTTGCTTGCGCAAGGGATCCGTGACATTAGGCGTTGGCCGGGTCATATTGTCATGGCCGACGTATCAAAGGCGTGATGACATGGTGTCATGTGAGCATGGATGTATATCCGGGACGGAACATCGTCTCGGGTGTAGCTTCGGAAATCAAGATCAGGTCAAGATTTTAGCATGACCTTTCATCGCTTGCTTGCGCAAGGGATCTTGAATTCCGAGCCTTGACTGAGAAAAATGGCCTAAGCATGGTATATGTATCCGAGCCGTATGACACCTGACCGGGTAAAAACCAACCGAGTCCGGACAGAGTGTGACTCAAGACTCAAACGTGTGGTTGACGCTTGGCTAGGATGGGATGTTTGGAATGATCCCGTGCGCATCCGAGAGGCCTAGGAAGACCAAACGGATCGCAACCGAGACCACCCCGGTTAGGGTTGTCAGTGTGCAGTGTATCCGAGGCAAAGATTAGTGCGCGTAGCGTGCGGTGTAACCGAGGCAAGAAGCAGTGAGTAGTGTGCGGTGTAACCGAGGCAAGAAGGCGCGTAGTGTGCGGTCTCTAAAATTCTTTTTCCGAGTAAAACAGAAGTTTTTGAAGAATTTTAAATGTATGCACGTATGTATATTGATGCATTTTTTTGTATTTTTATTTTTTTGTTTAAAATAAAAAGTAAAGCACGTGCACACACACATAATGCTTAAAGAAAGGGGTAAAATGAAAGTTTGACCCTCATCATCGTTTTAAAAATCTTTTGTTTTGTTTAAAAAGATTTTAAAACAAAATAATCCCAGTGAGTCGCCAACCGAAATTACCCGGATCCGGCTCGCGCGCGGCCCCTGCATCTCGCATCGTCGCTTTCGGGAAGTCGCCCGGATCCGAGAGGCGGCGCAATCGCGCCCGGCATCCGGCTTATTCCGTTTGCGTTTTGCGTTGCTGGAGGTGTCTCGCCGTGTTTTGCTTTGTAGAGTCGCCACGCCGTTTTTATTATTAAGCCCAAAACATTGAAAAAAAGGCATCAGCTTTAAAAAATAATAATAAACTGTTTTTGTGTGATGAGATTTTGAGTTCGGAGGTCGATGACTCCTCGGAAGAGAATATTAGAATCTTAGAGCTCACCCGAGTAGCCTCGTAAAAACGAGTCTTTCGGATACCCCTAACATTCTTTAACGGTTGTGTGTGTGTGTGTGTGTGCTTTTAAAAATGCATGCTGTATCGGATGTCTACATTGTACACTACGTATTGAAATGTATTGAAATAGTAATGGAAGGAAGCCTTACCAATGTTGGTTTGTGTCTCTGTCTCCGCCGGGAATAGTGCTTCGAGGATGAAATAGTGCTCCGGGACGGACCGGGATTGCTTCGAAGGAGCCGGTTGTCTGCGGACGAGCTTCGGCGTGCCTCGGGATTGTCGTGTGTACTCGGCGTAGTTTCGGCGTGGGTTGGAATCGGCGGTTGGATTCGGGCAGACGTTCGGCGTGCGTTGGAATCGTCAGTTGGATTCGGGCAGAGGTTCGGCGTGCGTTGGAATCGTCGGTTGCTGATTCGGCGCGAGAGGTCTCGGCGTGATTTGGGATCGCGGCTTGACTCGGAAAGAGCCGGACGCCTTGGGAAAGACCAGCAAGGCCTCCGGAGTACCACGAGGGGCCTCGTAGTACCTCGAGAGTGCCTCGGCAGCGGGAGCGGCCGCGGAGCGCTGAGAGGCTTCGTGAGCACCACAAGGAGCTCGGAAGGCCTCGGAAGGATCCGAAAGCGGGCCGGGATTGCCCCGAAGGGTCTTAGAGGGGAGCCCGAGGGCCGGGGGAGCAGGAGAGAAGAGGGTGGTGTGAAAAATGAGGGAGGGGGAGCCCTCTATTTATAGTGTAGGAAAATCGCAAAGAGGTCCGTACGGACCTCTTAGGTAATTATAGATTTCCGGGATTTGAGGGAATCTCGTGGACTTTAAGGGGATTTTCGTAATGATTATGTTCGTGCAAAGAGGTCCGTACGGACCTTTTGGCATGCAAAGAGGTCCGTACGGACTTTCCATGCTCTTGTGAATGTGATGGCAAGCTAGCTCGCCGAGAGCTTTCCAACCATATATGGCACGCCTCAATCGGAGTTCGTATGAAGGAGTTATGACCTCCGGAA